>OW240914.1:239506988-239718289 GCA_933207985.1 Pelobates cultripes | reverse complement strand
ACTGAGGGAGAGATGGGAGGGGGGAAACTGAGGGAGAGATATGGGGGGAAACTGAGGGAGAGATATGGGGGGGGAATGAGGGAGAGATGGGGGAAAGAAAACAGTGGGGGGGGGAGAGAGGGGACGACATACACACAGCACCCCTGCCCTACACATATCACCCCACACAAACACACACACATCACCCCACACACATCACCCCCACACACACACATCACCCCCACACACACACATCACCCCACACACACACACACACCACCCCACATCACCCCCCACACACACACCACCCCACATCACCCCACACACAAACACACCACCCCACACACAAACACATACACTGTACCCCTCAATGCAGTGTGTGTATTTAGTAGTCTGTGTGTGTGTACTCGGCAGTCTGTGTGTGTGTGTGTGTGTATTTAGCAGTCTGTGTGTGTGTGTGTATTTAGCAGACTGTGTACTCAGCAGTCTGTGTGTGTATTCAGCAGTCTGCTAAATACACATACAGACAGACTGCCGAGCACACACACAAACTGCTTAATACACACACAGATGTTAATTAGTTCGGACAACTGTATGAGTTGTTTTTTCTAAACTTAAACCTCAATATTCAGGTTTAATTGCCTTTTTGGCACTTTGAGGGAAAAAAATTGGCATGTATTACGGTTTGGGCACTCGGGCTCAAAAAGGTTCGCCATCACTGATTTAGCCTATATAGCATCAGAGGCAGTATTCTTCATTATACTCTTTAAATGAAGTTAGTTAGAAAAGTAACTGCTTCACCATTTTCGTTTTTTAAATTTGTTCATATACGTCAGACAGTTGGCAACCCATATATTAAAATTAATTTCAGAAGCTAAGCAGTATTCTTTTACTAAGCAATTTCAAGTCCATTTATTTTATAAATGTAATTTATTTTTAAATTAATTATTGGTACACATTCACTGGTAAATAAATACATAATATGCCATGAGCAAAATCTTGTTAGCTCAATATGCCCTACAATATTTAATATTTCACTTAATAAAACCTGTCATATGTTTCTACATCAATGCCTTGATTAGCCGCTCTGTTTCTTTTCTTCACACTCGTGGAGATTTGGTTTAGGTTCAAGAAAAGTAGAATTGATTAAAATGTCAGAATTAATGAGATTAGGGTCATGCTGCCATGCTGACATAGATATCTTTTGCTTCGTTGTTGAGAATTGAATCATTGTTTATCAATACCCTTAAACTAAATTTGTAAAAAATTACATACTCTGGATTTTAACCACACCTCTGAGTCAATGATACTTAATGAATAGGGGAAATCTACATATAATACATTAGCAGCCTTTGTTTTAGCCTCTGGGGAAAAAAAGGATGATAAACCCAATATTTTTTTCCCCGGCAAATTAGTATTGAAAGATGTATGTTTTCCTTTATTAAGAATGCATGGTTGCAGGTAAGGATGTTTTGTTACCGTGTTATCCAGACATATTATATTGCTACCTAGACAAACAAAAAAAGTATTCTTCTCAAAATTATAGAAAAAAATCAAAAATATAACTGTGCCAATCAGTCAAGAGTTTTGAAAGGCTTTTATTGCCCTTTCTTTGTGTATATGTGAAACTGCACAAGAAACTTTAATAAAGATAATAATAGCAATAACAAAAGTAATTTATATATTGCTTTTCTCTTTGATCTCAAAGTGTTTCACTGTTTAGGTCACAGCAGAAGTGCACCTTAAAAATAATAATGAAAGAGATTTGTCCAAAGTTTCTTTTAAAGGGACAAATCCACCAGAACATTAAATATATTTTTTAAGGATTAAAAAAGTTAGAATTTGTTAAATAATAATGTATTTGTTTTACTATATTAAATTAACGAAATGTACACTTTTCATGTATTTTTCCAGGCAGTGTGGAAGAGGGACCAATAGGCAGCCAGACTCAACCCAATCACCTAGCATTACTTGGAGAATGTAGCATTTATTGTCCATTTGAATAGCTAACTGTGACTTTAACTTAGTAAATGAGAACTACACAATAGAAATTTGAAAAAGAGATATTTTGAGAACTTAACACTGCTGGCTGCAGGTGAAGTTAAAGTAACCTTCTTTTTAAACATTATATTCTATGTAATTATTCTAAAACACTTACATTTAATGCTTTTGTTTTAGTATTAAAGATTTCAAAATTAAATTTAGAGAGAAACTGCTGTTAGTGTCCCATTAATTAGACATTATTTTACAACGTTGAGAAAGAGCTCCACATTATGAACTCATTGGGGGTATATTTTAAAGAGCTTGCAAAAGTTGCAGTTCTTATAATCTGCAGCCTTTGCAAACCTTTCCCTTTTCCCATGGAATAGACTCTTCATGGGGTAATAGCGTATCAAGTATCAAGTCCCATGCTCAAGTCCCTGTGCACCAACACACTAAAGCATTCAGAAAGCACGCTGGTCTGAGAAGGAAGTATGTTGGGGGGACATACACGCTCTACTTATGCTAGCTCAAGGGAGTTTCACTGACTGCCCAGGTGGGTGTTTCATTAATTAATAAGATTACCAATTTCCCATAGAGGAGTGGACCTTTAATGCAAGTTTTCAGGGATGAAGCTAATCCCAGCTAATTATGCCACAGTGCAGTATCCATCCTAGAAAACTATGAGAGCGCCCAGTCATGTTATGATGGAAAGCAAACACCATCCAAAATTGCGTACAGCCAGAAGGAAGCATAACATAAGAAGACATTCATTCATTGGGAAAGCAATCAAAACGTCAACAAAAAGGCACAATTTTGAAGCTGTTCATAATTGAAGAAACATCTGTTGTACAGGCCTTGTTTATCATGTGTGCTGATTTAAGATGTGTTTCATTGAAAGCAATTTCTCCCTTTTTAAAAAAAAGTTTTTCAAACATCTACGCAAAAACACACACATTGTTTATGAATAGAAAAAGAATATGATACGTTTTTTTAACCACTTGACTACCCAGCACTCTTGCGTTAAACAATCTGAGAAAACATTTATTTGAAACATATACAACTGCAAATTTATTTATAGATTGTGTTTCACATGGACATAAAATGTATATCTTGTAAATTTGAACAATTTCAATTTTTGCTTATCCTTTACACAACTGTTATTGGAAGTATTCTTTTAGAGGGCACATAGAGAACACATGTCATTTCAGAAAGTCCTTGACATATTAGCAAACATACAAAAATACAGTTTTTGTCAAATACTGTAGGCGTGACTAAAACAGATATTTAAATTTTAAAAAGTAAAATATCTAGCTTAAAAATTTTAGTAAAGGATCTGATTGTATATTGTATTTTTACAATGTTTAAATTATATTCATACCTCCCAACATTGGGAGGCATGAAATCAGGACAAATGGACGGGCATTCAAGTAGGCATCGCCGATGACTTGCATCACTGATGACATCCTTCATGGGTGGACCTGCCTGGGAACTGGATGTGCCCCTCCACTGAATAGTGTCAGTCTGGTGTCAAGCACATAAAGCTTACAGACAGCTCCTGGTCAGCCCAAAAATACAGGACCAGGATTATTAATTAATAATGTTGGGGGGTCATTGTGTCCCCCGTTACCCCAACTGTGGCCAACGGATGGGGTTATTATTTATGGGAGGAACTAATGTCCTGCCCAAGCCCCCACACATGGTCAGTGGGTGAGACTAAGTGTAATTTATGTACTTAATGAATCCCCAAAACTTGTCATCCAATATTTGTTTCTATCAATTATTATTCCATTTATTACGAATTATATTCTTTTCTATTGCTTGTTTATAATACTTTTTATATCCTAAATGTCTAAGATTTGTAATTAATCATAATATTTAAAAGAATATACCATTAAGCTTGTTTTATATGTTATCAATAACATGTGTTTTTTTTATATTTTTGTTCTTAGGGTATTTTTGAGAGCCATCAACAAATTTGCTGAGACAATGAATCAGAAATTTCTTGAAAATATGAATTTCGAAGTACAGGTAAAGCACTAAGTTTTTGTGACATGCTTTTGTAAAGTTTTATTACATTCATCATAGCGTACATAAAATTATTAAGTTGCACAGTGAGGAAGATGGTAAAATACAATGGGATTTCAACCTGTATGTTGCCTCCAAAAAAGGAGATGTTAAATACATAAAATTATATTCTACATAATCTAAAGCAGAGGTGCCTAAAGATAGATCCCTAGATGTTTTAAAACTACAGCGTTGTCATTCTAAAGGAGTTAAAAAAAAAATGCATGAAAAGCATCATGGGAGATGTAGTTCTACAACATCTGGCAGATTTTCCTTTTGGGTACACCGACTTAAAGGGACACTATAGGTACCCAGACCACTTCATCACATTGAAGTGGTCTGGGTGCGGTGTCCCTGTACCCCTTAGCTCTGCAATAGGGACACGATAGTCACCAAAACAAATTTAGCTTAATAAAGCAGTTTTTGTGTGTAGATCATGCCTCTGATGTTTTACTGCTCAATTCACTGCCATTCAGAAGTTAAATCACTTTTATTTCTGTTTATGCAGCCCTAGCCACATCTCCTGTGGCTATGACTGACACAGCCTGCATGAAAACAAAATAGTTTAATTTTCAATCAGTTTTAACTTACTTTGCAAGTTATCTTCTGTTCCGTAAATTGAGCTTTCATTACAAACAGGAGGCATCTGCAGGGTCTAACAAGTTATTACAGAGCAGGAGACAAGAAAATCTAAATTAAACAGAATTTGCAATAAAAGAAGTGTAAACATTAGATGATTCTTTACAGGAGGTGTTTAGGTAGACTGTGTTAGTCACATGCAGGTGTGGCTAGGGCTGCATAAACAAAGTGATTTAACTCCTACATGGCAGAGAATTAAGCAGTGAGACTACAGGGGCATGATGTATACATACAAAACTAGGAATGAAAAAGAAAAATGAAAATAAAGAAAAAAGAAAAACATACACATTCTACCAACAAATGTGTCTCTAATAGAGAGATGTAGAATTAGTGCTAGAGTTAAAACTTAACTTTTAATATATTTACGTATAAAAAAAAATCTAATAGGAGATATACTAAAGAGGATAAAAATCTAAATCAAACAAGATTAACAGTCCTTCCTGTATTGTCTAATGCTGGGTGGTGTGGTAATATTGTAACAGTGAAAGTAGCCAAAGATGACAAACTCACTAATATAATGAAATGAACACACTGTTAAACTAAACTCAGGGTCAAGGCAATTGCGTATTGCAACAAAGAAGGGATACTCCTATACTAACTGATATAATGATAGAATACTAATGTGCATTCGTGGGCACCCCTTAAAAAAGCCTACTCTGATACTAAGCCACCCACTGCTGCTACAAGTAAGACAGTTGAAGAAATAACAGGATGGTAACGAGGACTGAGCGTACAGTCACAGGATGCCTAAACTCGGAGTGAAAATTTGGCCGTCATGAGAATCGCGGCAGTAAGTATTCACAATTTCGGAAAGCCGAGTGTGCGTTCTGAGCCCCTGACGCACACGTTTCGCCAGAGTGGCTCATCAGAGGGGAACCAGGTACAAGTAAGTATCGATATTTAAACCAAGATCTCATAGGTGATTGGTAAAATGTGCGTGTCAGGGGCTCAGGACACCCACTCGGCTTATCTTAGATGTGAATACTTACTGCCGTGAATCTCATGACAGCCAAATTTTCACTTCAAGATTAGGCATGCTGTGACTGCACACTCAGTCCTCGTTAACATCCTGTTATTTCTTCAACTGTCCTACTTGTAGCAGCAGTGGGTGGCTTAGTGTCAGAGTAGGCTTTTTTAAGGGGTAATACAAAACTCTAAAAGGGATATGTGGCGCTCGTTTAATAATAATCCAATGCAGCCTAAAACAACTTCAAGTGCAATGTCACCTTATACACTTAAAAAATAGTAGAGAATCCAAAACTAAGAAGGGTCTTGTAACATATATTCAAATGAGAGGACCCTATATAAAATAGATAAAAAATGGAAAAACCATAGTGCAATCTGTATATTTATATAAATAACAGAAGATGGTACAAATGGCACACTCACAATTTCAAGAGCCCTTAAAGAATGGCTCTGAACTGTATAGGCACTTCATCCACCATTGGGATTGTAGTAAAACAATTTGCTGGAACAAGGAGGTATCCAGAAGCGACAGGAATCAGATGATCAATGTTAAAATCACTTTTTTCCATGTACAGATAAAAGTACGCTGAAACAGCAGCACAACGCGTTTCAATCTCTATACAGGTCTTCCTCAGGTACATACCTTACAAACACAACATAAATACATATAGGTGAGTTACTTCTTAATTAAACCTAATATGGACTGAACCGTAAATACATGCCCACACACAAGATAGCGACGCATCCAGTTTTGGCTGTGTTGCAATCACTAATGCCCCTTGCAAGATGGCCGTCCGTCAGTCGCAATGATGTGTCCAAGTTGTATAGGAGGCAGGGCCACCACCAGAAATTTCAGGGCCTCTGACAAAGTACAAGGTCTGGGACCCCCTCCCCCCTGCAGAGTGTGTCAGTGCAATGAATGCAGAGTGTGTCAGTGTAATGAATGCAGACTGTGTGTTAGTGTAATGAAGGCAGAGTGTGTGTTAGTGTAATGAATGCAGTGTGTGTGTCAGTGTAATGAATGCAGAGTGTGTGTCAGTGTAGTGAATGCAGTGTGTGTCAGTGTAATGAATGCAGTGTGTGTGTCAGTGTAGTGAATGCAGTGTGTGTGTCAGTGTAGTGAATGCAGTGTGTGTGCCAGTGTAGTGAATGCAGTGTGTGTGTCAGTGTAATGAATGCAGAGTGTGTGTCAGTGTAATGAATGCAGTGTGTGTGTCAGTGTAGTGAATGCAGTGTGTGTGCCAGTGTAGTGAATGCAGTGTGTGTGTCAGTGTAATGAATGCAGTGTGTGTGTCAGTGTAATGAGAGTGTGTGCAGAGTGTGTGTCAGTGTAGTGAATTCAGAGTGTGTGGTAAACCATGGCAACACTTTAACGGCCGCACGTCTCGCGGGAGTTAGAGCGAGGGAAATGCTGTAAAGTACAGCTGCAGTCCACTGGGCCCCCTCTGCAAGTATAGGGAGCCTGGGGCCCGTGTTGCACCTATATTTAGCAATCATCACTATATATAGGTGCAGAGAGTAATTGTGGGGCCCTGGACTGCCAAAGCAGTCCAGGCTCCCCAGGACCGCCAGGCCCGTGACAACCGTTATGGTTGTCACCCCGTGATGGCGGCCCTGATAGGAGGGCTTCAGTGTCAATCGAGTTTGTGGGCGGAGTCAAGAATATCCAGTTTGTGTGTGGATAAAGTACACACATATTGGCTCAAAACTACAAATATTGCAGTTTTAAAAGTTCCCATAAGGCATTGTGGTCCAGATTTCACGGCCAGTTTTTAGTTCATTGAGTCCATGATAAATCCATGTCATTTTAAAATCAAAGAAATAAGGGTGGAGGGGAAAATAAAAAAAAACAGGCATTAAGGAGAGAAGAAAGAGACTTAAGCATAAAATTAAATTCTATTAAAAATATGATAAAAATACAAATATAAATAAGTACAGGAGATGATAAATAGCCAGAGAACTACAAGCAGCATGAATATATATATATATAGAATATAGAGTATACATGGTATATATATATATTAAAAACTATACACATTAAAATCTGAGACTATAAAATAGAATTAATCTCAAAGTCTATATTCAGGCCCTTAGGCATAAGGGTCTGAAGTTCAAAAATCCCTTTTATTTCCTGCTTACTCAGTTTTCTGGCTATATTTCCTCCTCTCCAATGAATGGTAACTTTCTCTATGGCATAGAACTCTAGATTTTTGGGGTCTGAACCATGACTTTCTAAAAATGTTTGGATACACTGTGATTAATAAAACCATTTTTTATATTTCTATCATGTTTACTAATTCTAGTGTTTAAAGATCTTGAGGTTTTGCCCACATATTGGTAGCCACAACTACAATTTAATGAATAAATGACGTCTTTAGAGTGCCAAGTGATAGTGGAGTTAAATTTATAGCTCTTTAAAGTGCTGTTAGATTTAAAAGATAGATTTAACGTTTTTATTACTTATAATAGTGTTTCTGCATGCATTACATGCATTTTTGAAGGGGTGCCCACGAAGGCACATTAGACTTCTATCGTTATATCAGTTAGTCTAGGAGTATGCCTCCTCTCCCTTCTTTGTTGCAATATGCAATAGCCTTTACTCTGAGTTTAGTTTAACAGTGTGTTCATTTCATTATATTAGTGAGTTTCTTATATTTGGCTACTTTCACTGTTACTAGATTGCCACACCACCCAGCATTAGACAATACAGGAAGGGCTGTTCGTTTTGTTTGATTTTGATTTTTTATCCTATCTAGTATATCTCTTATTAGATTTTTTTTTTTATACGTAAAGAAATTAAAAGTTAACTCTAGCACTAATTCTACATCTCTCTATTAGAGACACCGTTGTTGGTAGATCCTGTATGTTTTTTTTTTTTTTAATTTTTCTTTCATTCCTAGTTAACCATTTAGGGGTTACTCCCCTCTTTATTATCCTATAGGCTCTATTCTCTCTGATTAATACATACACAACTGCTTCATGAAGCTAAAATTGTTTTGTTGACTGTTTCCCTTTAACAAAGCATCTATAATCTTCATGGTGTTACTCTTTTGGTCTTGATTATCTTTGTATGTGTCTTGGCTGTGGATGAACAATACATATTTTTGACATTATATACAGATAAGAGTAAGCATACTCATGGTGTTCCCATTGTGGATCCGACTTCTCATGGAGATCATGTTGGAGATCTGCACCATGTTCTTTTATATCTGCTCCTTTGTTAAAGACTTTGTTAGATACTAGCACCAGTGGCAAAATAAGCGGCCAACATGTGTGCTGGTGCTAACATTGTTTAATTTTGTGGCCCCTGCTTAGCCATATTTTTTCCCGCTCACCTTCTACTCTACCTCTCTTATGTAAATGATTGTAAGCACGTTTATGTAACATTTGCTCCAATTTTTAGAATAAAAAAAATTTCATGACGATGTTCCTGATTTATATAAATGAAACAACTTGTGCTCATTGCGTATGTCAGGGGGAAAAAAACCTCTTGTTCATCAGATTTTTGATGTGAAAAGGATTGCAAAAGATTTTGCAAGAGAATTGACATCAGCTGAAATAGCTTGGCTTTTCGGTGTGTTAGTGTTCTCTTACACACATTATTTATTATAAATTCTTGAGATCTTCCTTGTTCGCGATGCTTAAAGGGATATCAGTTATATCTCAAGGACTTGTCTTCTGAGTGCCCTATTCAGTGGGAGCAGTCTAACATGCAAATTCATTAAAACATGCCTGTGACCTTACCAGGATCCTGCTAAAAGTCAAGCATTTTGTGTTGTAAATATTTGGTTTGTGCCATAATAAACTATAGTAGTTCACTAGGAAATCAGTTGCATAGAGATGCAGGCTTGAATGAAAATGGGTTGCCAGTGCATGAAGGCTGTTCATGCTTGTAGAATCCATGTCATAGGTTAAAGGGACACTATGGCCATCCTACAGCTTAATGTGCTGCCATCCTACAGCTCTGGTGAGTATAGTATGTCCCTGCAGGCAATTTTAGATAAAAAGGCAGTGTTTACATTGCTGCCTAGGGACATCTAGTGGCAGTCACTTAGGCACTCACTTGGGTGGCCACTAAGTCACTTTGGCAGTCACTTCTGTGGCCACTAAAGGTGCTTCCTGAGTCAGTGCTGCACAACACGCACTGATGTTCAACATCTCCAGTGTTGACATTTGTGTGTCTGTAGATACTGTTGCTATTTGAATGAAGGTGCGTTTGTGTGTAGCATGTGCATTTGTTTGCAGTAGTGTGTTTGTAATAATGGCATTGGCAGGGCTATGTTTGCGTGCTAAAGTGCTGGGGTATATTTGTGTGCAGTGTTGGTATTTGAATGCAGGGGTGTGTTTGTGTGTATGGTTAGTGTATGAATGCTGGGGTGTATGTGTATGCAGATCTGGAGTTTGAATGCTGGGATGTACTCTCACGCAGATACACATTCTCAGCTTAACCCTCCTCAATCAGGAGGAACCTGAATTCTCTTGACCTCCAGCAGCTGCCAGCCATTGTCCATTCTCAGTTGTCATGCATCCCTACCTTTTCTTGTTCCTCTCTAGCTATCTCCTCATATAAGGCTACCCTCACCTCTGTCCTAAACATTGAAACCCCTATCCAAACATACACCTCAAGGAGGTTCCACCTCCAACCGAGTCAACATACTACCTGCAGAGATGCTACCATTTAGCTGAATGCTGCCGAAGGAAGTCTTGCACCTTGTTAGACTTTCTCTATTACAAATTCATCTTGTGCTCATACAGTGCAGCTCTCACCTTGCTAAACAATTATACTTTTTATCTCTCATTAGGTCATTCTCCCACAAGCCCAGATATCTCTATGATACCTTTAATTATTTTATTTGCCTTGCTATGGCCACCTCCCAAACTAACCTTTCAGCTGATAGCTTTGCATGCCATTTTACTGACAAGATTAATCACACTTGGACCGTGCCTTTTCTATCATTCAAGCCCTCTTTCCTGGCTGCTTACCAGGAAGTGGCTGTGTTTCTCCTTAGCTCTCTCCCCACCACTTGTCCACTTGATCCCATCCCTTGTCACTTAACCAGATCTCTCTTACCTAGTCTTGTGCCATGCTTAACACATATCTTCACTCTGGCAGAGAGACGCTTCTCTTGAACCATCTTAACCTTAACTATTGTCCCATATCTCTGCTCCTTTTCTCCTCGAAGCTTCTCGAATGACCAGTCTTTACCCACTTGGCATGCTTTCTCAATTCCAACTTTCTCCTCAACCCTCTTCAATCTGGCTTCCACACCCTTTTTTCTACAGAGACCACTTTGATTAAAGCAATGGACGATCTAACAACACACACTATTACACATAGTCAGTCATATACATACTATTGCACACTCATATTTCTGTGGCCTGGTGCAGTATATTGGGCAATGTGATGGAGCAGATGCCAGTATCTGCTCCTTCGCAATGTTAGTCCCCCCATTTAAAACCAATACAGAGCAGCCACCACCTCTCCCTTCCTCCTACATGGAGTCAGTAGTCCCAGTTGCCAATGCTGTCTCCTTTCCTGTTCACCTGCGCTGCTGTCTGGGATCTGGGAGGATTGAAATTCAAAATGTGCGTGCTCTCTTATAAAAAGTGGTCTAAAAGTACTAAACATGGGGCAGTTACCATGGAAACCATAGAAACCAGCTGGCACATTCCATTGTTTACGACTCTCGTTTTACATTTTTGCACCACTTTTTAGAACAATACGTTTTCAATTGTGTGTCCATTCTGCCACTTACAGCAGTAATAAGTGTTTTGTTTTGTTTTCTCCAGAAAAACAAGCAATTCGGTAATTGTCCAACATAAATGATTTTAATTAATATTGTTCTACTTTTTTTTTTATCAATGGTTGCTTTGATTTTTAGATATATTAAAATTATTTTATTTGACTATTTCATGTTTAAGTTAAATTTGACCATAACACATCATAATTGTTTAATAATATCAAATATAGAACCACTTAATCCTTTTTTATGGCAAATTTGCCTAATAAAAAGGACATTTAAAATTAAGTCAAGGAAAGAAGATTGGTTTAGGCATAAGGTCATTTATGTCTACATATATACATTGTAAACTAAAAGGTTCAAAAATAGACACAATGAACCTACATTAAATTGGAATGCTAATGGGAGTTTCTGTTGAGGAACTTTCGGCTCTCAAGAGATGAATGTGGAGACTTGGAGCGGTGTCCAGCAGAACCTAGGTATGAAAAAATGGTATGCCTCCTTACAATGTGAAGGTTCCAAAGTACTCCTGGCATGATGACCACTACATCCAATTGGAGTGTTCCCTTAATCCACACACTTGAAGTATTGGAAAAGAGGGCCATTCCACCAAGTCATCAAGTCATTTTATTTTATAATGTATCCTGTGAGCACTGTTTCATGTTATGCCATTAAATTTGGTGCTGACTTTATTTTTTTATTTGATTGCGGTTTGGTACTTTATTCCCAGGGAATAATTGAGCAAGCCAGTCTCCATCTAAGGATTAATTTGAATTATTTGCCCTATTTTGGAACAAATTCTGATTATTTTCAAACTCATAAAAAATTACAGAGCTGAAAACGAGGATGGCTTTTATTGATTGACAAATAGACATTTTGGACTATTTTGTTTTTTACAAGATAGAAGTCCAACTATGGAGTAAATTTTCCCCCAATATAACCAATGGGAAAATGGCTATTCAATAAGCAGAGGAAGCCTTATGGTTGCTAAAAGAATCCAGACTATTATTTGGGGGGGTTTGGAAATTTTAATCCACGTGCAAGAGTCAAAAAGAAAAGTAAAATGCAAAAGACAGTGATAAAAAGCATTAACAAAAATAAGTAGTACAAAACAATTTATTGTACAAGATAACAGAAATGAGTCTGGATGTCCACCATGTGTTCAAATTAGCATTATACTTATTTAAAGACATGATCACCTCAAAGCTAACGTAATTCATTATCCATTCCATCCAACTTACTGCTTTCACTGGCTAGATCAAACTATTGTACAAGTCAAAGAAGAATCATTACACAGGAAATCCATTATCATGAATTTTCTAGCTCATAAAATATTTCTAATGCATTGTGGTGTTGAGAACAATAACATTGAAAGGCAGTCAAATTGTGAATTGCTTATTTTTCCCAAGGTTTTATTCTCCTCATATTCAATAATTTGCTTCAGGGTAGATTTACCAACCATTTTTATTTAGTTGGAAAATTTAACCACGACCTTTGCAATTGGATCCAACATATACAAAATATATAATTGTCAGAGTTATGGTTTGATTGCAGATTCACAGAGGCCAATACTTACTGAGATTTAATGTGCGGATATGATGTACTCTGGATGGTTATTGCATACAAATGTTGCATGAAAAATACCACTTAACCAGCATTCCTGTTTTATCGTTGCATACAGATATTATATCTCTAAAAAGCGATGTGGATAATTTGAGGGACTGGGTAGACAAATATAGATGAGATTTAATACAGACAAATGAAACGTCATGCAGTTTGGAATAATGAACCCATAAGTAACTTATACACTGAATGGGGTTGAGTTAGACATGACATTAAATAAATAGGACTTAGAAAAAAACTAGAAATACCATTTAGAGAACAGTGTGCAGTGTGGATCTGTCAATGCAAATGCTAGTATTTATTTATTTGTTTTAGAAAAAAAAAATATCAGAGGGGAGATATTCAAATATATACTGGATTAGTTAAAAACTCCACCTGGTAACCTGTTCATTAGCAGGAAAATGCAACATGCATTGAGACCGGAAGAAAGAATATTTTCACTTACAGCAGAGGAAAGGGTTCTTTACAGTAAGAACAATAAAGATGTGTGATTTTCTGTTCCAAGATGCCATCTTATCAGACTCTGAAGATTTTTAATTTTTTTTAAATGCCTGGATTTAAAAAAAAGAAATTTCAAATAAAAACTACATTTTCTCAATTACTATATAACTGTGCATAGAGAATACATTAAAATGCATATGCACTTTTTTTTTATTAAAAAAAAATAAAAAATATTTTTTGAGGATGTACTCGCGTTTATTTTATTTTTCAGAAAAACCTGGTTAATTCCTAGCTTCCCATTTTTTTTTTATCAGACATACATGTATAGGATCACATATGTTTCTTTTTTAATCCCCAGCTATTACATATATTAAAAATGTGAAATATATTGGGCTGCTGGTTGAAGGAAGTCTTCGTAAAAGAGAGTGAGCAGTAAGAGAGTTGCTTAAATATTTTTTTTATTTTTTTTTTAAATGTAAACTATATTGGGCTGCTGGTTGAAGGAAGTCTTTGTAAAAGAGAGTGAGCAGTAAGAGAGTTGCTTAATTTTTTTTTTAATAAAACAAATAAATATATTTGAAAATCAATTTGTTATTTAGACAAATAATACAGAAATGCTTCTCTACTCTGGATACTTGGTATGACATGTTATTTATTCACTACCATGACCCCAAAAAACTTTTCAACCATGCAAGGAGTCTTTGTTAAGTTGCAGACATTGATAAGGTAAATGCCTGTCTGCTTATTTTGTAATTCAGTGGCACTTTCATTTGTTTCAAAAATGTCTAGGTGCACCTCCCTTTCAATTGTTTAATACTTTATTAGTTATTATTATTATTATTGCCATTTATATAGCGCCAACAGATTCCATAGCACTTTACATTGTTAAAATGGAAAGATCAACTGACTTACACCTTCATTTCTTGATGAGCTTGTCAATCATAAATGTTATTTTTCTCAAAAAGTTTTTTAAATGTTTGCAAATATATTAAAAGATCAATTTAATAAAATAGTTGTACTTTTAACCCTAATACAGATTCACTAAATTGTCCAATCTTCTCTTGTTCAATGTTAAAAAATATTGTTTTTATTTATCAGAATTACAAAACACTATTGTCATGTTCCTTTTGCCTTATAAATTATTTAGGTAGCATCTTTTCCTTTGAGATAAACATTTTATATTCTCTATATTCAATTTACAGCTCTGGAATAATTATTTTCACTTGGCAGTGGCTTTCATTACCCAGGACTCTCTGCAGCTTGAAAATTTCTCTCATGATAAGCGAAATGAAATTCTAGACAAGTACGTAATGTTTTTTTTTTTATTTATCAGTCTGTTAGCATGCTGTTAATGAAAGTAATTATTTTAATTTTTTTTATTTTTTTATCAGGTATGGAGACATGAGATGCCTTATTGGCTTTGCAATTCGTGATATGTGGTACAAGCTTGGTAAGAGAAAAAAGAAAAAAACATTAATATTTATTTTTTATGTTCTGGCATATTCCATGGTGCTGTACAAGAAGACACAATAAACACAATAACCGGCAGCAACTACCCTTATAGACGAAGGTGGAAATGAGGGCCCTGCTGAAACATCCTTTCAGTTTTGTTTATAAATCATTCATAGCTGAATGTGCTGATAATAGGTAGGGATGTGCATGGGCAAAAAAATTTGGTTCGGTTCGGAAATTCTGTAAGTAAAAAAATTAGTCTGCTTCGGCAATTCGGGCCAGTGGCCACTTGTTTTGCCCCTAAAACCTAACCACTTGTTTTGCCACTTTTCAGAAATCCAAAGCACTTTGGCAATTTGGAACTTTGGCAATTTAGTTCGGTTCAGGACTTTGGAAATTCAGCAATTCGAACTTTAGACATTTGTACGCATCTGAATGTCCGAATTGCACGAAATTCATCTGAATGTACATTCGGAACAAAATGAATTGCACCTGTCTAACAAAAGGTATAATATTGCTTGTTGTAGTAAAAATAATTGATAGTTGGGGAGTGGAGCAAGGCTGCCAAGCTAGCAGGACGCTGACTGAGGGAGCTCCGGCTCGTTTGGAGAAATTAGGCAAATAACCAAGATATTTAGCATAATTAAAAGCGCATTTTGATTTCTGACCTGTGGAGTAAGCTCTGGCGACTCCTTGACTGATTTTTCTGGTTCGACTTGGGGCTTTCCAAGACCTGACGCTCATTTTGGTCTGACCTGAGGCAGCGCTGGTGCAAGGATTATTGCCGCCCTAGGCCAACAAAAATTTGCTGACCCCATATGTTCTGCCCACCATGTGACATCACAATGCCCCACCCACATGATCTGCCATATGGGCAAACGCCAGTTCTGCACAAGGTGTCTTTTATCTGAAAAGGCAGTGTGTTTACATTAAAAAGCCTGCAGGCACAGGCTATAGACACCAGAACCACTACATTAAACTGTAGTGGTTCTGGTCACTATAGTGGCCCTTTAATGTAAATTATAGATTAGTGCCACTGATAATATATTGGATTGCCTACTTACCATCAGATGAGGACAAGAGGATAATGATGGGCTCAGGCTGCAGTCTGGCTCCACAGGTCTGGTGACTGTTACAGGCTCGCTGGAGACTGTAACAGTGCTCATAACAATTAACGAACAGGAAGCAGCACAATTTTTGTGGCCCCTTACACAGCTCAAGGTCTGGGCCCCCAGGGCCTGACCGTGAGTATGCCTACATGGCCCACCCATGAGTTCGCTCACAGGGACTGGAGTGTATGTGCATAGGGGATGTGTTATGTGTTATTGTAGAGGATGTAATGTGTGTGTTCTTATGGAAAGTAGTGTATAGGGATACCAATTTGTGTAAGGGATGTAGTGTGTGTATAGGGGATACAAGGTGTGTTTCTCTGTATGTAATTTAATGCAGTGTGTGTCTGTGAGGGGTGCATTGAGTGTGTGTAAGAGAGGCATTTTGTTTCTGTGGGTGAGAAGCAGTGCATGTGTGTGTGTAAGGGATGCATTGTGTGTTGCGATGTGTCTGTGCGTGAGTAGGGATGCATTGTATGTTTCTGTGTGTGTAGGGATGCATTGTGTGTTTCTGTGTATGTGTAAGGATGCATTGTGTATGTGTGTAGTGTAAAAGAGAGGGATTGTGGGCTAGGATAGGGGCTGAAAAGGGAGCAGCTCTTTAAAAAAAAAAATATAGTGCTCTCCCCCCTTAGTGGTCCTCTCACTCCTTCCTCTTCCCCCTTAGTGGTCCTCTCACTCCCCCTCTCCCCCCTTAGTTGTCCTCTCACTCCCCCCAACCTTAAGACCCTTAGTGGTCCTCCCTCTCCCCCCTTGATGGTCCTCTCTCTCCCCCCAACCACTTAGTGGTTCTCCCTTTCCCCCCACCCCCTTAGGGGTCCTCCCTCTTCCCCTCTTAGTGGTCTTCCCTCTCCCCAACCTCTTACTGGTCCTCTCCAGTCCCATCGCCCCCCCTTAGTAGTCCTCTCCCTCTCCCCAAACACCTCATTCTCCCTCTCCCCCACCCCCTTAGTGGGGTTCCCTCTCCTCCCCCTCTCCCAAACCCCTTAGTGATCATCTCCAGTCCCCCCCCACCGTGGTGGTCCCCCCCCCTTATGGACCTCCCCTCTGCCGTGGTCCTCCCTCCCTGTTGTGCCTCCTACCTATGTAGCGTGGCCGGGCGGTGCGGACCATGGTACAGGAACTTCAGTTTCCTGTACCCGGCGGACTGACAGGAAGTGCTCACTCACGCTCAGCTGCGTCTCTTACCTCAGGTTAGGGCCGGCGATCCGCAGCAATCCTGGTCCAGGGGGACTGGCTGAGACCCCAAAAGTCTCCCTGCAGCAGCCCGGCTTCTCCGGGCCTCCAGGGCCATGTGATTACGATGATCACATGGCTGCAATAGAAATCTATGGAGCTGCCTGCAGGTGGACTGTCTGAGCTGTCAAGCAGCCCCCCTGACACCTAAAATAAAAAATATATATATTAAAATAATTAAATATATTATAAAGTAATTAAAGAATGTTATAATATATTATACATATATAGGAAATAAAAGTGTGTGTGTGTATATATATATATATATATATATATATATATATATATATATATAAAACAAGAAGGGGTTGGCTGCACTCACCTTAACATGCATAAATGGGGGTGCTGCTGGGGGCCAAATAATACAATACACAAGATCCAGCGCACTCACCTATCCACTAAACAGCAACTTCAATGTTGAAAGATGTTATTTGTTTTTGCACCCCTCCCTGTCACAGGTGCCTCATCCCAGGGCCCTATTTAGCCTTGTACTGCAGAGAGCCCCAGATGGAATTTCTTTCCCCAAGTAGGTTAATCTCATAAGAGCAGACATTAGGCTGTTAGTGTAGGACCTGCCAAAGATGAGGTACATTGACGTTGTGGCAGGCTTATGCACTGTATGATCATATAATGTAACTAAACCCCCATTATTTTTGCCTAGATTAGGTGTTTTTAAAAAAACAAATAAAATCTTTCAACATTGAAGTTGCTGTTTAGTGGATAGGTGAGTGCGCTGGATCTTGTGTATTATATATATATATAAATATTCACACAAGCGTATTATATACACTAATATTTATATGTATAAGTACTTATATATATATCAATACTATGTGTGTATATAATACGTGTGTGTATATATTTATATATACACACACACACGTAATATATTTATTTATATATATATATATATATATATATTTATATACATTATAAAAAAATAAATACATACAATATATATATATATATATATATATATATATATATATATATTGTCTCCTTGTTCATGACTAGGATAAAAAGAGGATGTTGGTCTAAACTTCGAGTGGATGATTTGATTGGATATATTCTCCTCATTATTTCTATCTTGGAGGGATTCTAGAATTCGTATTCCTTCCAAGTCTCTCATTGAAAAATTATCATAACTGTCCACCAGGTGGGAGACCTGCATAAAAGCCGGGCAGGTATCCCCAGTAAAGCAGTTCTGCTTGACCCTCAAACGAAGTGTCGTCTCGTTCTTGGGGTGAATTGGATTGTATGCTGTTACAGTGCGACTGCCAGGAGTGTAAACTGTTTGTATGGTTTTTCCTGTTCGGCTGTTTACAGCATTCGTGTGTTTCCTGTTCAGGAGTTTGGAACATTTCCCTGGTTCCAGTTCGGGAGATTGGTGAATTCATGTGTTTGCAGTTCGGGAGATTGGTGAATTCATGTGTTTGCAGTTCGGGAGATTGGTGTTTGCAGTAGCTGTCTGTGCATCTGAAAAGGGGAATATCGTTTTTAACCTCTTGTGCGCGAAACGGTCCGTTACATGCTTTAACCACACATAGCGCAAATTCCAGGCTTTGTTTACATTTTGTTTTGATCACAACTTGTACAATTGGCTCCGTCCTTAAGGGTTGAAGAGTGCTGTATTATTTAGTATCGATTTTGGCTTTTTGACCATTGCTAGTACTTTGACCACTCTCCATTTTGTTTTTCTTGACTCTTCGCTTGTCTACTCTATTATATTTCTTTCTCTCCCTGACCTGGGCTTATTTACTACTATTCTGTTTAGCGTTAAGCCTGGCCACTCTAAAGTCCGTTAATACCCCTCTCAACCTTACTATACCTACCTTAGTCAGATGTATCAAAAGTTTCCAAAACACAATACAGTTTTAAAATATGCTGTTATTTGCCCCTCACACTTCTATTTCAAATTTTCAAACTCTTTTAAACCATTTTAATATCAACTTTGGCAATTTTTCTGCCATGTTCAACATTACTGAAAACATAAAATAAAATGCCTGCAGAAAGCTGACAAGGGTATTGTTCATCAGCTTCTAGGCATCTCCTCTATCACTTAAAGGCTTGGAGCCAAAACCCATAGTAGCTTGCTGCACAGGTATTGCTAAAGAAACTAATGACACAATTATAACAATAACTGACTTGATTAGGTCTGTGACTGTCAAAACTTTAGTGAATGACTTATTCCATTTTAGTCAAAGCTATTACAATTCCTACAAAAACACCAGTTCAGAGGTAAAATTACCTCACAGCCTTTTCTGCAGGGAATATATTAGAAGAAAAGAATCTGAGGGATTTGTGGAAAATGTAAGGAAAAATCCACGGTGTGACCAGCCTTTTAGAATAAGAAAAAATCATGTAATTGGTCTAGTCTGGAATATGGAATGGCTACAAGCTGTGTATTCTGTTCATATTAGGTATAATATATATATATATATACTCACTATTATATATGTTGGGAAGAGTGAGTTTTGGGACCACTGTTTTACATTTGTACATTGTTGTATACTTGTATACTTCTGTGCTGGTCACTACTTTTTATTGCTTGATTCTAATTATATATAGTGATGCACCGAACGGTTCGCTGGCGAATAGTTCCTGGCGAACATTGAGTAAACTTTGACCCTGTACCTCACAGTCAGCAGACACATTCCAGCCAATTAGCAGCACACCCTCCCTAGCAGACCCTCCCACTTACTGGACAGCATCCATTTTAGATTCATTCTCAAGCTGCATGCTTAGTGAGAGGAGGGAAAGTGTAGCTGCTATTGATTTGATAGGGAAATGGATAGCTAGGTTAGTGTATACAGTGTCCACTACAGTCCTGAAGGACTCATCTGATCTCTGCTGTAAGGACAGCACCCCAAAAAGCCCTTTTTAGGGCTATAACATCGGTCTGCTTTTTTTTTTTTGTGTGTGTAATGTAATTGCAGTTGCCTGCCTGCCAGCTTCTGTGTGAGGCTCACAGTGGATACTGTGCCCACTTGCCCAGTGCCACCGCCCACTTGCCCAGTGCCACCACTCACTCACTGGTGTCACAATAGCTTGCATTTAAATATTTTTTTTTTTTCACTATAATAGATTGAATAGCAGTTAGTTGTCTGCCAGCTTCTGTGTCAGGCTCACAGTGGATACTGTGCCCACTTACCCAGTGCCACCACTCACTCACTGGTGTCACAATAGCTTGCATTTAAAAAAAAATTTATTTCACTGTAATAGATTGAATAGCAGTTAGTTGTCTGCAAGCGTCTGTGTGTCAGGCTCGCAGCGTATACTGTGCCCACTTGCCCAGTGCCACCACTTACTCACTGGTGTCACAATAGCGTGCATTTAAAAACCAAAAAACTTTTTTCACTGTTATAGATTGAATAGCAGTTAGTTGTCTGCAAGCGTCTGTGTGTCAGGCTCGCAGCGTATACTGTGCCCACTTGCCCAGTGCCACCACGCACTCACTGATGTCACAATAGCGTGCATTTAAAAACCCAAAAACTTTTTTCACTGTTATAGATTGAATAGCAGTTAGTTGTCTCCAAGCGTCTGTGTGTCAGGCACGCAGCGTATACTGTGCCCACTTGCCCAGTGCCACCACTCACTCACTGGAGTCACAATAGCATGCATTTAAAAACCAAAAAACTTTTTTCACTGTTATAGATTGAATAGCAGTTAGTTGTCTCCAAGCATCTGTGTGTCAGGCCTACAACGTGTACTCTGCCAACCTTTGCCAGTTCAAAGTGCCACTCTTATTTGGTGTCACAATAGCTTGCATTTAAAAACCCAAATTTTTTTTTCACGGTTATAGATTGAATAGCAGTTAGTTGTCTGCAAAGCTGCGTCTGTGTAGGCTACATGGCATACTGTACTTACCCTTGAATTACCCACCACTCACTCACTGGTGTCACAATGGCGTGCACGTTAGAAACAAAAAACTTTTTTACTGTTATAGATTGAATAACCTTGTCTGCAAGCGTCTAGCTATGTCAAGGCTACGCGTATACTGTGCCGCACTTGGTGCCACCACTCACTCACTGGTGTCTGGCAACTTGCATTTAAAAAAATGTTTTCACTGTAATAGATTGAATAGCAGTTAGTTGTCTGCAAAAGCGCCGCTGTAGTAAGGCTGCACTTGGCGTATACTGTAATCCCACTTGCCCCGGTGCCACCACTCACTCACTACAATTGTCACAATGAGTGTGCATTTAAAACCAAAAACTTTTTTCACTGTTATAGATTGAATAGCAGTTAGTTGTCTCCAAGCGTCTGTGTGTCAGGCCTACAACGTGTACTCTACCAACCTTTGCCAGTTCAAAGTGCCACTCTTATCTGGTGTCACAATAGCTTGCATTTAAAAACCAAAAAACTTTTTTCACTGTTATAGATTGAATAGCAGTTAGTTGTCTCAAAGCGGGTTTGTCAGCCCTACAGCGTGTACTCTGCCAACCTCTGCCAGTTCACAGTGCCACTCATATCTGGTTGTCACAATAGCTTGCATTTAAAAACAAAAAACTTTTTTCACTATTATAGATTGAATAGCAGTTAGTTGTCTCAAAGCGGGTGTGTCAGCCCTACAGCGTGTACTCTACCAACCTCTGCCAGTTCACAGTGCCACTCATATCTGGTGTCACAATAGCTTGCATTTAAAAACAAAAAACTTTTTTCACTGTTATAGATTGAATAGCAGTTAGTTGTCTTCAAGCGGGTGTGTCAGCCCTACAGCATGTACTCTGCCAACCTCTGCCAGTTCACAGTGCCACTCATATCTGGTGTCACAGTAGCTTGCACACATATACCACTAATCGAAAAAAAATGACAGGCAGAGGCAGGCCACCCCTACACTGCGCATTGGGTAAACCTGCCGACGGCTGCCAAGCATGGAATGCGTGGCTCTGCAGAGGAGTTGGTGACACCGCCACAACTTGCAGGCAGGCCTGCTGCCACCTCCTCTACTCCTCCTACTCCATCCTCTTCCATAACCTCCTCGGCTGAGTCCTCTTCTGCTGCTGCGTCTTGCTCCACATCAACGGATAGGGGACGTAACAGGAATTAAACTGATAAGAATAGTACTACTTAACACACCACTCCTATCTGGTGGCACATTATATTGCACGCGCAGTGCCCCAAATTTGAAGTAGGAGGACCGACCAAGCATCTTTTTCCATCTCCCGGTTCCTAAAATCGATGCCATATTCACGTCCCCTGATAGGGGACGTAACAGGGATTAAACTGATAGGAATAATACTACTTAACACACCTTATAATAACGCAGAGAGAGGCAACGCAGAGAGAGGAGTCTGAAGAAGAGGAGTCAGAGGAGGAAGGTGGCTTTGAGGAGGTGGAAGACCAAACACAGCAGGCGTCCCAGAGGGCTTGTTGTCACCTTTTGGGGACCCTTGGTGTTGTACGTGGCTGGGTGGAGGAAGAGACCTTCAATGACATCAGTGAGGACAAGGAACGGGACATGGCTAGCTTGGTATCCAACCTTGTGCAAATGGGGAGTTTGCTGTTGTGCAAATGAACTGTTTGTGGTTGTTTGCGGTGCGTTAAACGGGGAGTTTGGTCTGTCACTGTGAAGCGGGCGTAACCCTTACACTACCTGATCGATACAACATCATACAGTAGGTCCCCCCCCATTATTTTTATGGCCCCCCCCACCATTATTTTTATGGCCCCCCCCACCGCTCACGGGTGGAGGCGGGCGGGAGGACAGTAGGTCCCCCCCCTATTGAGATTTATGGCCCCCACCCACCGTGCAGGGGTGGGGGCCGGGGGGGAGGACAGTAGGTCCCCCCTTATCCTTATTTACTGAATATTCCCCTGTATAACAATGTTTGGCATTTAGTGAATATTCCCTATTCTGCTCTGTGTCAGTGTGTATCATGGTCTCTGAGGACAGGTGTCAATCCATATCTGCCAAGTGACCCTATGTAGGAGGAACAGTCTCTATTCTGCTCTGTGTCAGTGTGTATCATGATCTCTGAGGACAGGTGTCAATCCATAGCTGCCAAGTGACCCTATGTAGGGGGAACAGTCCCTATTCTGCTCTGTGTCAGTGTGTATCAAGGATCCTTAGGATAGGTGTCAATCCATATCTGCCAAGTGACCCTATGTAGGGGGAACAGTCCCTATTCTGCTCTGTGTCAGTGTGTATCAGGGATCCTTAGGATGGGTGTCAATCCATATCTGCCAAGTGACCCTATGTAGGGGGAACAGTCCCTATTCTGCTCTGTGTCAGTGTGTATCAGGGTCTCTGAGGACAGGTGTGAATCCATATGTCAAGGTGTCAATATGTCATATGTCAGGTGTCAATCCATATCCATTGTGATTTAGGAATGTTAGGTGATTTATGCCCTTTATGAATTAAGACCAGACTCTGCATCAACTGTGTAATTTTCCATGGGAGTTTTGCCATGGATCCCCCTCCGGCATGCCACAGTCCAGGTGTTAGTCCCCTTGAAACAACTTTTCCATCACTATTGTGGCCAGAAAGAGTCCCTGTGTGTTTTAAAATTCGCCTGCCCATTGAAGTCTATGGCGGTTCGCCCGGTTCGCGAACATTTGCGGAAGAAAATTTCGTGTTCGCGACATCACTAATTATATATACATGTAATATTGGTAAAATCTGTTCTTTGAAAATTATAATGGAAAGCTGCATATACATATTATGACAGTGGTAAACTGCAGCTATAAATGGTAACATTGTTATAGTAAATAAATAATAACATGGTAACAAATCTAGACTAAATCAGATGGAGTACCTTCCAAGCTTTAGTCAGCATCTTAAAGTTTCAGGGAGAGGTGGAAATTAAGTGGCTTTTTGTCTGCTAGCTGGTTTGTGGAATTAATATTTTGCCACATTTGTTATATCTTTTTAAAGGTATAATATATGGTCAGGAACCCAAACATGCATTCCTGACCCTATAATGTTAAAAATACCATCTAGCCCCCCTTTCCCCCAGGCACCCAATATATTGTAAAAATATTACCTTTACTACAGTCTGCTGCTGCTGGCTCTGCCCTGATCTGCCTGTTTGGCTGACATCATGAGAAATGATTCTCTCAGCCAATCACAATCCCATAGAAAAACTGTAGTTGTACTGGTGACTATAGAGTCCCTTTAACTCTCTGCCCACATTTTTCCTCAACAGTTTTTTTTCTATATTCCTATATTCTACAAGCATACAGTTTATGTGGTGAAACAAACAGCCTTGATTGCAATATAATGTACTGTTTAAAACTGAATGGCGCCCTTGCACTTTCAAATATCTGTAGGTATTATTCTGCGGCTCACCTAGATCCAATCCTCTATTAGACAATGGCTCATACGCGTAAGTTATGGATTGACAGTTCTACTCTTTTGTCTTTGGTCTGGATTTCTCCCGCCGCGGTATCCACTTGGTCCATGGACACTGCCTCAGTAGAGGTCTATTTACAGACCGGGAACAGTGTGCAGAGAGTATATAATCTCTCCACTTACCTTTCTTCTCTGTTGCCACTCTCTGACAATCTGGAACAATCTGATGGATGTTCTTTCAAAATCAAGTCTACTGCAACTATATGCTAAGATGGAGCTGTTGCACCTGGCATATTTTATAAAGGCATGTAACTCTACCAGGGGTGGACAAAGGGTGGAGCTTAACACAAGCTCGACTTCCTTTTTTAAGATAGTAGAGCTTAAGCTCCACCTTTTGTCAAGATTGACAAGTGTAAGAAAAATACAAAGTTCCTAATTTGACTTGTATTTTAAAAGAGAAATAGATCAGAGAAAAAGAAAATAAGAACAGATTCCGAAAGAGTAAATGAAAAGGACACCATAGGAGATATGCAAGTTTGAGGTGACAGAACCAAAATACATACTTACCTTCCCCTCTGACCAGTAGTGGAAACACATTTCTCTGCCATTTCTCCAATCTGTCCCTCTGCATTTCTGTAGAGAAATGTACATGCCTGTCCCCATTCTAACTCCCACACTACATGACAGCTTTTGTATTTGAAATATAAAAAAAATAGGCTTAGCACAATAACCACTACAGTAGTGTTTATGCTATAGTGGATATGGTGCCAGGAGTGCAATGGCACCATCCCCGTGCAATTTGTAAAACCATTTTAGAATACATATATGTGTCACAGCCTGCTTCAAGAATCAAATTGCAGGAGAAATCAGTTAGCTCCACTGAGCTGAGCAGGGCCATAAAGGGCAACTCTCATTGACTGAGCATGTCAGGTGAGTACTCAATGACATTAAGCATTATCCTGGACCAGACCTGCTTAGCTTAATGAAGACAACTGGCTTATTTGTCAGGAGAAGACCAGGTGAGCCATGTGCACCTAGTGAACCCAGCTAAGGTGTTGAACTATTCTAACAAAACATTTTGACAGATAACACCATAACCACTACAGCAGTTAATTAGTTGCATTCTAATAGCCATGGAAGGAGTAAGTTATATTACCACACTGAGCTTTCTTGCAGCAGTAGGTATGAGAATAGATTTATAGGGTAATATATGAAGGATATGCTCTTAGTCTTTCCATGTAAAATTTTAAATGTCAATTGTTGACATTGACTGAAATACATATATAATAATTATGATAAGGTTGTTGTTTGAAGAGCATCTCATAATTTGTATTGAAAGTGGTTAATTGCTTTTTAGTGATATTTGATTTGATGTTGTTTTCATTGGCATTTGAATCTTCCTCTAGAAACATCATCTGTAAATGTGTAATTCACATACATTAAGCATCTTAAAGAGGAACATTCACTCCTCTAGAAATGACAGTTCCTTGTTCCATCACTGCAGGAAACATTGCAGTGTTAACTTTGGTGCACAAAGCAGTGTAAGTTAAAACTTTGGTGTAGAAAAGCATAATTAACACAATAACTAAATTACACCAGATCATGCAGAGCAATCTAAAATGAAAATATATTTTGATATGTTTGATTTAGTGAATTATTATTTTGATGAATCATGTTTATTTCAGATTTACGTTATAAATCATAACTTGTATCTAATACAATTACTATGT
This sequence comes from Pelobates cultripes, assembly GCA_933207985.1. Classification (NCBI taxonomy): domain Eukaryota; kingdom Metazoa; phylum Chordata; class Amphibia; order Anura; family Pelobatidae; genus Pelobates; species Pelobates cultripes. The sequence goes on along the minus strand of OW240914.1, from coordinate 239,692,035 downwards.
GATTGGGAAAATTGCATAGTACATATTTAAACAAACAGAAACACAATAAACAGCGAACAGGACAAAAGCTAGTTTCTCATTATCTCTTTGGCAAAAGATAGTGCTTAACATGCAAAACTTTGTTGATTGCAGTGGGTGTACTAAACAAGATTTAATTTGCAATTAGTTTAAGTTAAAAAAAAAGGACAATGTTATTGTCTGGCTTTCTATTTAACAAAATCTGTAGGTCATAAGTTTCACAAAGATGGTATTTATAACAGATTCAGACTACAGACTATGGTCAGACTACAAACAAATAACCTGTGGTGAGCGATAAAAACTGAGAACCCCTGAATTAAAAAGTATGCCACTAATCTTAATGCTGTGTGCTATGTATATGTAATACTAGCATGTTGTGTAGTGGTATAATAGTATAAGTGCTCTATAAAATAAGTTTATAAACAACATTAAAACCACTGACAGTGGAGTGAATTATTATTATTATGTTATTTATATAGCGCCATCAAATTACGCAGCGCTTTACAATGGGTGGACGAACAGACATGTAGTTGTAACCAGACAAGTTGGACACACAGGAACAGAGCGGTTGAGGGCCCTGCTCAATAAGCTTACATGCTAGAGGGAGTGGGGTAAAATGACACAAAAAGGTAAGGAAAGTATTAGACTAGTGACAGTTGCAGAAGAGGGATCAGTCAGGATCTAGTAACAGTTTAATTGATACGCTTTTATGAAGAAGTGTGTTTTAAACAATTTTTTTGAAGGAGTGGAGACTGGGTGAGCATCTAACGGAGAAGGGAATCGAGTTCCACAGGAACGGTGCAGCCCTCGAGAAATCTCGAAGGTGAGCATCAGAGGTTAGAGTACGGACAGAAGATAGACGTAAGTCTTCAGCAGATCGTAAGTGCCTAGACGGGACATACTTGTGTATAAGGGAGGATAGATAGGTGGGAGCAGCATTATGTAGCGATTTGAAAGCAAGAACCAGAATTTTAAATTGAGCTCTATATTTTCTAGGAAGCCAATGTAGGGAGTGACAGAAGGGTGAGGCATGGGAGGTGCGGACGGACAGGAAGATGAGCATCGCTGCTGCATTCATTATGGACTGTAACGGTGCAGGTTGGGAGCACGTAAGACCACTGAGAAGCGGATTACAGTAGTCAAGGCGAGAAAGGACAGTGGAATGGACCAACACCTTAGTCGCATCTGGCGTTAAGTAGGGGCGGATGCGCGCAATGTTTTTGAGATGGAAATGACAGGATTTGGCGATAGATTGAACATGAGGCTTGAAGGAGAGGTCGGAGTCAAAGAGAACACATAGGCAGTGAGCCTGTGTGGTGGAGCTGATGGTAGCACCGTTGACTTGGAGGGAGGCAGACACAGGAGTAACAACACTTGAGGGAGGAAAGACCAGAATTTAATTTTTGGTCTAGTTTAGTTTAAGGAAGTGGGCAGCCATCCAGTTAGAAATAGCAGAGAGGCAGTCAGAGACACTAGTCAAGAGGGATGGGGAGAGATCAGGAGAGTAAAGGTAGATTTGCGTGTCATCTGCATAAAAATGATATTGGAAGCCTAGGGAGCTAATGAGTTTACCAAGGGAGGCAGTATAGATGGAGAACAATAGGGGACCAAGGACTGAACCTTGGGGGACACCAACAGAGAGGAATTGGGGAGAAGAAGCAAGCCAGAGAAAAAAACACTGAAAGAGAGAAGTAGGAAGAGCACCAGGAGAGAGCAATATCTTGTAGACCAATATTGCGGAGGATGAGAAGAAGCTGCTGATGATCAACAGGTCAAGGAGAATTAGGATAGAGTATTGAAATTGAGATTTTGCAGTGAGTAGATCATTGGATACTTTGGTCAGTGCCGTTTCCACAGAGTGCTTAGCTCGGAAACCAGAATGAAGCGGGTCTAGCAGAGAGTTGGACTCGAGGAAGTCTGTCATGCTCGCATACACAACTCTTTCAAGGATCTTGGATGCAAAAGGCAGTAGCAAGATAGGACGATAGTTGGATGGGGAGTTAGGGTCAAGATTGGTCTGGCTTCTTTAGAATTGGGGTTACAGTTGCATGTTTGAAGGGTGATGGAAATATACCAGAGGAGAGAGAGAGATTGAGCATTTTAGTGAGAGGTGGAGAAAGAGAAGAAAACACAGTACGGATGAGATGCGAGGGAATTGGATCTAGGGAGCAGGTGGTGGGGCGGGAGGACTGGAGCAGAACAGAAACCTCTTCCATTGTAGCGGGTGCGAATAAACATAGAACAGCAGAGGGAGTGAAGTTAGGGGAAGTATTGTAAGGGGAAGAAGAAAGATGAGAGATCTCTTCTCTGATTGTAGAGATCTTGTCAGTGAAGTGAGTTTCAAAGTCTGAGGTGGTCAAGTTAGTAGGTGGAGGAGGAACAGCAGGGCAAAGAAGAGAGTTAATGTGTGAAATAGTACTTTGGGTTCACGGGAGAGTGTTGATATGAGGGTATTGAAGTAATTAACTTTTGCAGAGGAAAGAGCGCAGCATAAATTTATAGTGGAGAATGTCAGATGCACAGTGAGGCTTGCTCCAACAGCATTCAGCAGTTCTGGAGCATTTTTGGAGTGAGCTTGGTGTGCCAGGGTTGTTGTTGGGGGCGCCTGCGGTGTTTAAATGTACATGGTGCCATGATGTCTAGTTGAGAGGAGAGGGTGGAATTGTAGAAGGAGGTTGCAGAACTAAGACAGGTGAGGTTTGAGATAGGTAAAAGGAGAGTTTGGAGATTAGTGGAGAAATGCTCTAGGTCAAGACATTGGAGGTTTCTGTGAGAGTGATGTTCAGACGGTGGTGTCAGTTGGGTCTTAGATATTCCAATGTCAAAAGTCAGCAGATGGTGGTCAGATAAAGGAAAAGGAATATTGGAGAGATTAGAGGCAATATAATTACATTGATTATATTGTTAAAAGGGCTCCTGTCATGGGATGTGATATATTAGGCTGCAAGTGAACAGTTCTTGAATTTCATGCATGGGAAGCAGGAAAAATGGGCAAGTGAAAAGATCTGAATGACTTTGACAAGGGCAAAATAGTGAGGGTTAGACGACTGGATCAGAGCATCTTGAAAACAACAGTTCTTGTTGGTAGTTCATGGCATGTAGTGGTTAGTACCTATCAAAAGTTAGTACCTATCAAACAGTGAACAGGCATCGGGGTCATGCATTAACCAAGGCTCATTGAAGCACGTGGGGAGCGAAGGTTAGCCCATCTGGTCTGATATAGAAGAGCTACTGTAGCTTAATTTGCCGAAAAACATAATTCTGCTCATGATAGAAAGGTGTCAGAACACACAGTGCATTTCACTTTGCTGCGTAGCTGCAGACCTGTCAGAGTGTCCATGATCACCCCTGTCCATCGCTGGAAGCACCTTCACTGGTTACATGAGTATCAAAACTGGACCACAGTGCAATAGAAGTAGGTTTGACCTGATGAATTACAGTTTCCATTAGTTCAGGTTTATGGCTGGTTGCATGCGCGCCATTAACCATGCAAAGAGATTGTAGCAGGATGCACTACGGGAAGAATGCAGGCCGATGGAGGCAGTGTTATGCTCTGAGCAATTTCCTACTGGGAAACATTGGGTCCTGGCATTCATGTGGATGTTACTTTTACACCTACTGTTATGTCTGTTACGTATTTGACAGGGGGAGTACAGGAGGCAGGAATCAGCCAAGACGAAGTATCAAAGGGAAAATCAAAGTCGTAGTCGAAGGAAAGCCAGGGGTCAGGTGGCATAGGTTCAGAGACGATTTAACAGGTGGAGGATCAGATAGCAGATAAATCAAACAAGGTAATATAGGCACACCACAGTAAGCACAGTATAACTAAGCAATGAGGTAAAGGTAGACCACCTCTCACATTCTGTTAGTTAAAAAGTGATTAGTCCTTTAAACAATGTCAGGTGTACTGCGTGTGCCTAGTGAAAGTGGAATTACACGTGGTTTCAACTTGCAGGGACTACATACATCACTGGGCATGCTGGAGTCCTCGGCGTGTACCTAGAGGAGACAGCTGCAGCTGTGGGCGGAAACGCGGTGGGGGACCTACAGCTAAGTGCGGCCGTGAAACCTACCTAGAGATTGTTGATATAGTAATATCAAAATACATGTACAATTAAATTATATATATATATATATATATATATATATTCACCCTGTTCCAAATTATTATGCAAATTCTATTTAAGTGTCACAAAGATTAAATATTTTGTTTTTCAGTTTAACTCATGGATAGCATTGTGTCTTAGGGCTCTTTTGATCACTGAAATCAATCTCAGACACCTGTGATAATTAGATTGCCAGGTGAGCCCAATTTAAGGAAAAACTACTAAAGGAGGGTGTTCCACATTATTAAGCAGAGCCCCATTTTCATGCAATATGGGGAAGAAAAAGGATCTCTCTTCTGCCTAAAAGAGTGAAATAGTTCAATGCCTTGGACAAGGTATGAAAACATTAGATATTTCACAAAAACATAAGGGATTTGTGTCTGATTCAGAGCAAAGACAGGTTCGTGCAGATAAAGGCACATTGAGGAAGATGCTAAAATACCATTACATAGCAGCAGACAGATATTTGAAGCTGCTGGTGCCTCTGCAGTCCCACAGACATCAAGGTGTAGAGTCCTCCAGAGTCTTGAAACTGTGCATAAACCTTCTATTCGGCCACCACTAACCAATGCTCACAAGCAGAAACAGCTGCATTGGGCAGAAAAATACATGAAGACTAATTTTCATACAGTCCTGTTCACTGATGAGTGCCGTGCAACCCTGGATGGTCCAGATGGATGGAGTTGTGGATGGTTGGTGGACGGCCATCCTGTTCCAACAAGGCTGCGACGTCAGCAAGGCGGTGGTGGAGTCATGTTTTGGGCCGGAATCATGGGAAGAGAGCTGGTCGGCCCCTTTAGGGTCCCCGAAGGTGTAAAGATAACCTTTGCAAAGTATGTGGAGTTTCTGACTGACCACTTTCTTCCCTGGTACAGAAGGAAGAACTATGCTTTCCGTAATAAAATCATCTTCATGCATGACAATGCACCAGAATACCTCTGCATCAATGGCTGCTATGGGGATAAAAGGAGAGAAAGTCATGGTGTGGCCTCCATCCTCCCCTGACCTCACTCCTATTGAGAACCTTTGGAGCATCCTCAAGCAAAAGATCTATGAGGGTGGGAGGCAGTTTAGATCTAAACAGCAGCTCTGGGAGGCTATTCTGACATCTTGCAAACAAATTCAAGCAGAAACTGGTCAAAAACTCACAAGTTCAATGGATGCAAGACTTATGAAGCTGCTATCAAATATGGGGTCCTATGTTTAAATGTAACGTAACCTGTTAAAATGTTTAAAAAGTTAAAATGTTGTTATAAGTTTCATTGAAATAGCTTTTGATTTCAGTAAATATGCTGCAAACACAACAAATGACAATTTTCAGTTCTTTACAACCTATAAAGTGTTTTGAAACTTACTGTGCGTAATAATTTGGAACAGTGCATTGTAAGTTTTTTATGTTTAAAAAAATACTGTTATCATTAGGAAGTTTGTTCAATAAAATTTGAATTGTACTCTTAATAGTTGATAACATGAGAGTTATGCTGACTGTTATTTACATCAATTATTTAGGTAAATGAGAAAAATATTGTAACGGATCACCTGGCACCCCGACTGGGTACCTCCGTTGAAAGATGCTCCTAGCGCTTCCAGAGGACTCCAAGCACTCCACCAGACACCATAAGCACCGCAGACTGCAGCTACCTCCCTTCAGAACGAAGCAGGAACAAGCTCTTACAAGAGCTCAGTGATTATAGCAAGGGAATATGCCTAGCATAGCAATCCCTTGTAGCAGATTCCCCCAATAAGAGACAGGACTCAAGTTGAGGGTAAAAATAGAACTCTCTGGCTGCTAGCTTGCAGCCCTTTTTATTAGGTGCTCCCATGAAGGGGAGGGACACACACAGTAACGTACATTAACCAATCACGCAATAGTTACATCCCACACATAGCCCTCCCCTCTACCTGTAAACTAATTATCTGTACACACAGGGAAATACAATTATCATAGGTAGGGAAAATACAGTTTTTACACAACATTCATAACTCCCAAAATATACATCACATTCGCATAAAAATACATATTCACAATCAATCCATTCAGGGGAACAACATATTAAAAAATGGCATGAATCAGACCAGGGGTTCAAAAGTTAGTAAAAGTATCTTTTGTTCCCCCTGGCTCAAACAGTAAAAGTAAAACATCCCCACAATGCATCCTGGCTTCCTCCCTTCTGCCCTGGAGATAATTGGAGAAGGAATCTAATTATCTCCAAAGACAGAGCCAAACTCCATTACCCACATGGCAGACAAAAAGACAGTAAAAGACATAAAATTACATACTGACACATTTAGTACATAAAACACACATTTCTACATATCCCCAGATAGCTTGGATCTGACTGCACATTATTAGATGAATGGCACTCAGATCACACGAATAAGCCTTTCTGCAGGGAAAATAAACAGTTTAACCTGCAGGGCCATAGTCCAAAGGCAAGAGGCGGGCAAGCAGCCCCCTCCAAGGACACGTGGCGAGGTCGGTTTTGCCACACTTCTCCCCTTTGCCCCCCAGACTAACAGGGTATCTGACCTCCTGCCGGTCAGTGCCCTGGTTAGTCCAGCAACCCACCCACGAAGCACAAACAGCAGTACAGCCCACCCACAATAAATGTTTACTCCACCTGGATAAAGTAGCAACTTGTCCATGTCCAGGTGCCTCACCACGGCTGTGTGGGGAGCTGGTAGACTGCCTTGGTGGGTTGCTGAGTGGGCAGAGACCAGCGGTACTCTGCCCTGGTGCCAGCGCTACCACCGAAGTAGCCTGATTGGAGCCTGGTTGTGGGAGGGGGAGACCGACCGTCTCCCCTCTGGGTACACAGCTCTGGGGCTGGGGAACAGGACCGACCGTCTCTACCCCTTGGGCTGTAAGCGCAGAGACTACGGTCCCATCTGCACAGTTGCGGGGCTCAACATCTCCCCTTGGTGGGTTAGGCTGCCGCTGGAGAGAGGGTGTAACAAGCTCCTCTCTCTGGACTGTCAACTGCCGCTGGGGAGAGGGGTTAACAGGCTCCTCTCCCTGACACTCTCTCTGCTGGTGGAGAGGCGGACCAGCTGTCTCCCCTTTCATTATTTTGTCCTGCTGCTGGGGTGTGAGACTGACGGTCTCTGCTCCCTGCAGGACACACTGCCGCTGGGGAGGAAGGACGACACCTTCAGCTCCCTGGGGTACACACTGCCGCTGGGGAGGAAGGACGACACCTTCGGCTCCCTGGGTTACACACTGCTGCTGGGGAGGACGGACGACACCATCAGCTCCCTGGGGTACGCACTGCCGCTGGGGAGGAAGGACGGCACCTTCCGCTGGGGCAGCCTGTAGAAAGTCAGGCTCAGGGGAAGGAAACAAGGGAGGACAGAGGCCAGCGGCGCTCTGCCCAGTTGCCAGCTCTTCTGCTGGGGGGTCAGGGAACAAAGGAGTTGGCTGGGGAGGAGAAATATCACTTACCTCCCCCTGGTACTCCGGCTGCTGCTGGGGGGGGAGGTCGATGCTCTCCACTTTCTGTAACTCCAGCTCTAGTTGGGGATCTGGGCCGGTTGCCCAGCATCCCTGTAGGGCCGGTGGAGAGATCTCGGTCCCATCTCCACCTGCAGGGGGTCCTCCCAGGACCAGTCTATGAGGTCCTCTACCTCGGGTACCTCTGGTTGCTGTTGGGGAGGGAGACCGGTTGTCTCTTCCTCCAATAACACATTCTGCCGCTGGGGAGTGAGACCGACTGTCTCCCCTCCCTGTAAAACATACTGCCGCTGGGGATCTGGGCCGGGTGCCCAGCATCCCTGTAGGGCCGGTAGAGAGACCTCGGTCCCATCTCCACCGGCCACCTCGGTTTCTTCCTCGTCCCACTCTACCTGTGGCTGGAGTTTCTCCCAACGTGCCCACTGGCCTTCCCTCAACGCCCTGTGTTGTAGGTTCCGGGTCACCATGTCCCACACGAACCGCACGTATTTCTCCTCTGGATTGGGTCCGTAAAACTTCAGGTGCAACCCTACCATCGTGCCAAACTCTAGTACGGAGTAGCTATACGCCATGCTTGCTGTAGCCACTGCTGGTTCCATTATGTTGCTGAAGATAAGGACGCTGCACAACTCCACACGTTACCGGTGTCTCCGAGCTGCTTCTCCTCGCACTAGGATGCCATCCCGCCGCTTGCCACCAATGTAACGGATCACCTGGCACCCCGACTGGGTACCTCCGTTGAAAGATGCTCCTAGCGCTTCCAGAGGACTCCAAGCACTCCACCAGACACCATAAGCACCGCAGGCTGCAGCTATCTCCCTTCAGAACGAAGCAGGAACAAGCTCTTACAAGAGCTCAGTGATTATAGCAAGGGAATATGCCTAGCATAGCAATCCCTTGTAGCAGATTCCCCCAATAAGAGACAGGACTCAAGTTGAGGGTAAAAATAGAACTCTCTGGCTGCTAGCTTGCAGCCCTTTTTATTAGGTGCTCCCATGAAGGGGAGGGACACACACAGTAACGTACATTAACCAATCACACAATAGTTACATCCCACACATAGCCCTCCCCTCTACCTGTAAACTAATTATCTGTACACACAGGGAAATACAATTATCATAGGTAGGGAAAATACAGTTTTTACACAACATTCATAACTCCCAAAATATACATCACATTCGCATAAAAATACATATTCACAATCAATCCATTCAGGGGAACAACATATTAAAAAATGGCATGAATCAGACCAGGGGTTCAAAAGTTAGTAAAAGTATCTTTTGTTCCCCCTGGCTCAAACAGTAAAAGTAAAACATCCCCACAATGCATCCTGGCTTCCTCCCTTCTGCCCTGGAGATAATTGGAGAAGGAATCTAATTATCTCCAAAGACAGAGCCAAACTCCATTACCCACATGGCAGACAAAAAGACAGTAAAAGACATAAAATTACATACTGACACATTTAGTACATAAAACACACATTTCTACATATCCCCAGATAGCTTGGATCTGACTGCACATTATTAGATGAATGGCACTCAGATCACACGAATAAGCCTTTCTGCAGGGAAAATAAACAGTTTAACCTGCAGGGCCATAGTCCAAAGGCAAGAGGCGGGCAAGCAGCCCCCTCCAAGGACACGTGGCGAGTTCGGTTTTGCCACAAATATAATTTGCATAATAATTTGGAACAGGGTGTATAAATATGTATCAATCTGAAACCCCTTCCGCCTGAAGTCAGTGGATAATCAATACATTGTTAAACACAGTTCAGCATACCAGTCAAGCCATAAGACTTGCTTTTCCCACAGAAATCTCAAATTTGCAATGATATTACTACTGCAAAGGATTCTGAGTAGGCATATGCAAATTAGTTCAACAAAGAATCTAATTTTTGCCTTATTAATCCAATTTAAACATGGATTCCTTGGAATTTGTGTTTGCTGTATACAACAGCTTTGAAACAGTACTCAGGAAGAGATACAAAACCAGTGAACCACTAATGGACAGCTTTCTTTTGTTAATGCAACTCATCAGCAGACTGATGAGTTGCATTAACAACAAAACAGCTGTCCATAAAAGTGCAAATTATTATACCTGTATTAAAAAAACTTGTGAAAACTTATTTTATCTCCATGCAAAACAAGCAATCTGATCAATACATTAAAACCTTAGTACAATTGTATTCTTAAAAGCTCTCGGCTAAGCATAGAATTCAAAGACATCACCACAAAAGGAACAAAAATTTTCCCAAGCCTACAGGTTCGACAATACAAAGTCTTATAATGATTCTCTGAAGGAAGAATATTAAATAATCCATGATTACAATTAAATGTATCCTTAATGATTCATCTTACTCTCTGGGCACAGTGTTTACGGTGAAGTTCTTAAATTGGGAGCTGAACACCAATAATGTATTAAGCAGTTTTCTACTACTCGTTGAAGAGCCTTCCTGTCAACAGCTGAACATTACTGTACCATGATAAAATACAATTTGTCAGAATACTTTTCATTATACAGCAGTAAAAGTTGGTCATCTCTGGTGAAAAACTGTTTTTTTTTCAGTCTTCTTAAAAAGAAGAGACACTGCTGTGCTTTCTTGACTACAATAGTGGAGTTAGTGCTCCAAGGCAGGTCATCGGAGATATGCACTCCCAAAAACGTAAAATTAGCGTTCAACCTCATCTCCATTAATATGAATAGGGTGTGTGTGTATCTTCTCTTAGTGCTTCAAAAACCCACAATGAGTTTGCTAGATATTTGAATATTAAGAGCTACATTGTTATTAGCACACCACTCTAAGCAGGGGCATACCTAGAGCATTTGTACCTTCCCTCCCTCCACACACACTTTAAAATGTAAAAAGCACACACAATATTTTTGAATGTTTAATGTTTTCATTTTTAGAAATTGCACAAAAATTTCAAAACCCCTCTCCTGCATGTCCTGCACCCCCCTTCCATAAAACTCCTGCACCCCTTTCCCCACAAAATCTTGCCTCTCCCTCTAAAGCCCCTGCTCAGCCCTTACAATAGAATTCATTTTTTTACACAACAATATTAGCAACAGTCTTCAGAGTCCAGTCCCAGGCACATAGTCACTCGCACACCGTCACACACACAGTTACAGGCAGACAGTCACACAAACAGTTACAGACAGTCACACATACAATAACAGGCAGACAGTCACATGCACACAATCACATGCACACAGTCACAGGCAGATAGTCACACATAAAGTTACAGGCAGCAGCCCCCAATCGGAGGCAGACAGTCACACACACAAACTCACAGGCACACTGTCACACACACAGTCACAGGCAGACACTCGCACACAGGCAGACAATCACACACACCCACACACACAAAAGAGTAACTAGCAGTCACACACACACACTCTCTCTCTTACTTACAGACAGTATGGACTGGAGGAAGAGTGGATCCATTAAAGCTCCTGGAGTCTGTAAGTTGGGGAAGCAGGGACTCCTTTAAGCATAGAGGCCATGCTTAGCTTCTCTCCCGCTGCTGGATTGGCTCCGCCCCCACTGCCGATTAGCTCTTCCCCCATTTTTCTTAGATGCAGTCGGTTTTCAAGTTCTGCAGCACCTGCGTGTGTGAACTGTGTGGCCGCCCGGCACTTCAGCTGTATGGGCACCCTGTGCGGTCACACAACTCACACTTCCTAAGGCCGCCCTGGTCATGGCACCCCCATAGCATGTGGCACCCGGGACGGACTTAATCACGTTCATGTAGGCCCTTTCATCTTCATTACTAATAAGGCCAATCACACTAGGATCATCGGCAAGCTTGATTATTACATTGGAATCATGACCAGAAACACAATCAGGGTATACAGAGAATAAAGGAGAGAACTAAGCATACATCCCTGTGGAATACCAGTACTCAAGGTCAAAGTGGAAAAAATAATATTGCCAATCTTCACAGTCTGCGGCCTATCTAAAAGAGAGTCCGATATCCAGTTAAAAAGAGAAGACAGAGGGGGCGGAGCCTGGCACTGAACCGGACCGGACGCCATTTCTCCCAGTTCCAAGGAACAAATATACAATCTAAGTGATATCTCGATAACAAGCCCTCATCCGACCCTGCAAACACCAGACATAGCCTGAGGACACCCCGCTGAACCCACAGATGCCCTTCCAGTACTCCCCGAAGCACCTAAAGGCAAAACGCAAAACCGGGGCCTACCACAAGCCCTCATACCGCGACCTCGAGTATCTCTGGGGCGGGGACCTTGAGGGAAACGCAGCAGAGCTGTGGCCGACACAAACAGCACCTGCCAACACGTCCATGGGGCGCAGAAACCAGAAACCCACACCCTGTAATGCACCAGAACAAAGGGACATCGGAGCTATGCTCCAGCGGCACACCTCAACCAAGATGGCGGCCGCCGAATACCCACCTTCACCAGGGTCTCCCCACACAGCTGCTCCTGCAACATCCCAGCCACAGAGTCCAGCGGAGGACACACAGCAGCAGCCCACAGCATCAGCAGGTAACACTGAGCCTGCAACCAAACAAGACCTCCAAATCCTATACACCATGTTACAGGACATTCAAGGCCTACTTGCTGCTGACCTGCCCATCCTAAAATCCTCCCTGCAACAACTCACAGGCAGACTGGAGGCAACTGAAGCAGATGTTAAAGTGCTCCGCCAAGACACCTCCACCATGCAGGCATCTATAATCCAACTACAGGCAGCCCATCAGGCTCTATCACTGCAGGTGGCAGCGCAGGAGGACAGGTACCGCCGCAACCACGTTAAGATAAGGGGCATCCCGGCAGCCGTCCCTCAGGAGGAGCTGCCACACTACGTGAGAAGGGAGATCAGGCTCACCATAACACAACCAGGCATTCATGACGCAATGCCATCTATGGCCCTAGTCCGGTTCTATACAGCCACACATGGTCAGTCACGTATCGTCAACACCCCCCCCTCCGCTACCCCCTTGGTCAGGGGCAACACCTTCACGGAGAGGTTAGCCATGCACATAGGCAGTCATTCCCCCCCCCCCCTTAAACGAGGAGGGCAGCACTCACACCACTAACTCCCTAACACAGAATCCGCTAGAGCTAACTCAAGACCTGTACCGGTTCCCAAGCCTGCTTTCACATAAAATCAGGTCTACTAACGGTGGTTCCACACCTTAATATCTGCTATAGCATGGTATACCGCTCTATTCGCTACACTCATCTACAGCTGCCAGTCTATGTCATGATCTTTATCTATAAGCAATTACGTCTTGAATGCATGTCTATCTGTATGTATAGATTTCCTATCCACCGGCAAGCTGTGAACAGCTCATTGCTTCAATACTCAGATTGAATCTTTGAACCTCGTAATCATAGTCAGTGCGTAGCCTATGGTAGTATCCTCTCCACTCTTTTCCCACCTCAAGCGCTGAATACTACTTATCATTAATGTTTTCCTTCCCCTTATAAAACAAAAAAAGTGCAGTAATCTCAACATGTATAATAATACTCCTTGTGACATTTTGTACTGCTCTTTATTGACATGTTAATGTTTCCTATGTACTTAACAATGCACTACCAAAATAAAGAATAAAAAAAAAAAAAGAGAGAAGACAGTATTTACAATGCTGCCTAGTAACACCACTAGTGACAGTCACTCAGCTGGCCACTTGATGTAAGTCCTAGTTTAGTGTTGCACAGTGAGCCTCTTCATGCTCTGTATGGAGAACCTGAATGTTCCCCATAGAGATGCAGTGATTCAATGCATCTCTACGATAATATGATAAGATATTGATTGGCACATGCACAATAGCCTCCCAATGCTTTTCTACTGAAAAAATTGTCTTGGCTGAGAGTGTACATATTGATAATCCCAGCCATGGAGGCGGGGTCAGCCACAGCAAAACTAGCATGGCGTGGTAAAAACACCTTTCCCATGCAATCCTGGGGAGGGGAGTCACTTAATACCGATACACTCACTGACAGGTACACACACACTGATCCTGACACACAAACACATTTTCTCATACACTCACAAATTGTATTATTATTTTTTTCTTAAATTTAAGTCCCTTCCTTTGGGAGAGCTGCAGTGGATCCTTTACCTGGAGTCCAGTGTGGCTGCTGTAAGCCTTCTGCTCTTCTTGCTCTGCTCCCTCCCCACTTGCTTCCATTCCTCAGCTGGTCATCTCCATTCAACAACAGCCAGTTACTTCGATTTATCCCCAGCCACCAACTTCATTCACCCCCAGCCAGCCGTCTCTACTAAATTGGCTTAGGGTTTGTCAAGCCCTGTACTAATGTACACATTATTGCTAAAACTGTTTTGTTTTGTTGTTTGCATTATTTTTGTAAGAATGTATACATGCATATGTCACATCAAATTAAATCCCTCTTTGTCATTTACAGAACTATATATAATATGTGTTTGTGCAATAAATGAAATAGATGGAACTTGCTTTTGAACACATAGCAAAAATGCAAACATTGTTTGTGTCCAGTACAAATTAACCAAACTGAAGTTATGAACTTAGAGGTTAATAAGACCTCAGTACAACTGTAAGGTTTTCAGTGCAATTACAATCTTATTCTCCTGGAAAATTGCTCTCACGGATCTAAGAAATGTAGCCAAAGCTAATGACAGTGTGACCTTTATTTTGATATGTGTATTTAGGAGGTATTTTATTCTACTGTGTTTGATTTACAGCACAGCTCTTGAATTCTTTATATAACATCTTACTCTTTTTTGTTTTTACACCTCAACTTCCATCTCTTTCTTAAAAAACATTTAAAGCAACATAACCACTGCAGCTCATTTTTGCTGTTATAAGTCTGTGAGCTCCATTCCCTGTTTTTTTTTACCCCCAAATTTTTTCAAGTACATCAATTCTAAAAAAACAAAAAATTAAAGTGTAGGTACACTGGAAACAGAGATGGGTCGGTTAGCTAATGAAGACCAAGAAAAGGCAGAAATTGTAAATAAATAATTTTCTTCAGTATATATTAATGAGGATCCTATGGCAAGAGATATGCAAATGATTGCTGCAAAAAACTTGCAGATAACTTGTGATTGGATGACTCGAGACAAGGTGTTACAGCAGTTAAAGAAAATTTATGTAAATAAAGCTCTGGGGCCTGACGGTATTCACCCTCGAGTACTTAAGGAGCTAAGTGGGGAAATAAGTGAACCTCTGCATTTCATTTTTCAAGATTATTTTGTTTCAGGTATTGTACCGGAGAATTGGAGGAAGGCAGATGTCGTTCCTATATTGAAAAAGGGTTCAAAATCCTTGCCTGGAAATTATAGACCTGTGAGCTTAACTTCTATGACTGGGAATATATTTGAAAGGCTATTAAGGGATAATATTCAGGAATTCATTGGGAAGAACTTTGTCATTAGCAATAATCAACATGATTTTATGAAACATAGGTCATGTCAAACTAACCTAATTGCAATCTACGAAGAAGTAAGTAGAAGTATAGATCAGGGTGCTGCAGTGGATGTAATCTACTTGGATTTTGCCAAGGCATTTGATATGGTTCCTCACAACAGGTTAGTCGTCAAACTAAAATAAATTGGTATAGATGAATATTCTTGTTCTTGGGTAGAAAATTGGCTTAAGGATAGAGTACAACGAGTTGTCATTAATGGTATATTTTCAGGCTGGACAAAAGTGGTAAGTGGTGTCCCTCAGGGTTCTGTTTTGGGACCGCTTCTATCTAACATATTTATAAATGTTGAAATAGGCAATGAAAGCCATGTTTCAGTGTTTGAGGGTAACACAAATCTTTGTAAAGTAATAAAATGTGAGCAGGATATTGCTTTGCTGCAGAGGGATTTGGATAGATTGGGGGACTGGCAGATGAAATTTAATGCAGAGAAATGCAAAGTTATGCACTTCGGGATCAAGACTGCACAAGCAACTTACACCCTAAATGGTAGTGAATTGAGGATAACCACACACGAGAAGGATTTGGGGATTGTTATAGACAACAAATTAAGCAGCAATATGCCTTGTCAATCTTCTGTTGCTAAGGCCAGTAAGGTTTTGTCATGTATAAATAGGGGCATAAATTCTCGAGATGAAAATATAATTTTGCCTCTTTATAAGTTGCTGGTAAGACCACACCTTAAATATGCTGTGCAATTTGGGGCATCTGTTCTAAAGAAGGATATCATGGCACTAGAAAAAGTGCAGAGACAAGCCACAAAATTGATCAAAGGAATGGAGCATTTTGGTTACGAAGAAAGGTTAAAAAAATTTAAATCTCTTTAGTTTGGCAAATGGCGCCTGAGAAGGGATATGCAGGGCCAGATTAAGAGCCCAGTGGGCCTGGTGCTGACAATTATGATGGGCCTAATTACAGAATCATATCGACCAAAAACAGTAAAACACTCCCAAGCGTCATGTATATGATGGAGATGGTACTGGAGAGAAAGAAAACAGCAGCTATAAGAAAACACATACCCTAGGCTAATCTCTCTCTAATTTATGTTTTCATCTTTCAAGTAAATCCATAACCCCTAACAGCAGTGTCCAGTCAAGCAGGAAGTCAATGGGCATGGTAAAAGGGTGTGCCACTGACACAAATCACATAACCTGCCAAAAGGGGCGAACATGCCCAAAAAGAGGACATGTCTGCTCAAAGAATTAGAAGGCCAGCCTGGCATGAATGCATGTCAGGCTGCCTGCCAATCATGCAGCTGGCCAACTAAGGGCATACTATGCAGACAGCACCCTGAGATTGGCATAAATGCATCTAATGATGCGCTCACTCAACGCTTTCTAAGGACTGTTCCCTAGCACTCGCTGGTCCACATGTCTCCTTGCTTTCTTATTAGCAGGCGGAAGCTCCTGGTATATAGTCTGTGAAGGAGAAAAGCTGTATGTAGTGAGTGTAGAAGAAAGGGAACATGCCACAGTGTTAGAGAGACCAAAGTCAGCATTACCTTAAAGGATCAGAAGAGGGTCAGGAACACAAACATGAATTCATGACCCTATAGTGTTAACACCACCATCTAGCCCCCCTGGGACCCTCATGCCTCCATATATATAGCAAAATCTTACTATATTCAAGCCTGAAGCTGTAACTCTGCATGCTGTTAGACTCATAAAAACAAGCAGTCTGCTGACATCATTAGAAGTGGTGGCCTGATCCAATCATAGTGCTTCCCCATAGGACTGGCTGACACTGACAAAGAGGCAGATCAGGGTCAGAGCCAGCATGATTCAAACACAGCCCTGGCCAATCAGCATCTCCTTATAGAGATGAATTGAATTAATGAATCTCTATGACGAAAGTTTAGTGTCTGCATGCAGAGGGAGGAGACACGGAATGTGTGGATGCATTTTAGGCAGCCATGACCCAGGAAGGATCTCTAACAGCCATCTAAGGAGTGGCCAGTGAAGTTATCACTAGGATGTAATGTAAAGACTGCATTTTCTCTGAAAAGACAGTGTTTACAGCAAAAAGCCTGACGGTAATGATTCTACTCACCAGAACAAATGCAGCTGTAGTTGTTCTGGTGACTATAGTGTCCCTTTAACTATATTCATTGTCAGCCAGTCCACACAAGTTTTGTTCCCATACATCCCTCTTAAGTTTCCATACTTAAGTAAGAGTATGTGAAAAGTAGTTAGGGTTGCCACCTTTCTTGGAAAAACATACCGGCCTTACTAATTTGCATAATTAAATATGTATGGGTGACATCACATGATGTAAATCACAAGGAGTGACATAAGAGAAAATTCTGTAAAATCACCAAAAAACTACTTAGTTTGATTCTGCTGTATAGATGGATTCCTCTCAGTGCCCCCATGTCTCCCAGTGCCCTCATGACTCAGTGCCCCCATGTTTCGATTACTCCAAGTCTTAGTGTTCCCATGTATCAGTGTCTCAGTGCCCCATGTCTCCCAGTGTCCCCTAGTGTCGTGTCCCCAGGTCTCTCAGTGATCCTATGTATCACAGTGTCTCAATGCCCCATGTCTCCCTGTGTCCCCATGTATCCCATGGTCCCCATGTCACTAGGACACTAGGAAGATGGGGAGACCTGGGGACACGGGGAGACCTAGGGACACGGAGACACCAGTGACACTGGGAGACTAGGGGACTCTGGCTGGGACACACAGTGTGACATTGTGACACTTGAGGCACTGAGAGACATGGAGGCACTAGGAGACATGGGGACAGTGAGACACTGGCAGACTGGGGGCACTAGGAGACTAGGGGTCACTGGGAGACTAGGGGGCACTGAGACACCAGGGACACTGGATGGGAGACATGGGGACACTGTGTCCCCATGTGTCTGTGTCATAATGTCTCCCAATGTCCCTTAGTGTCTCAGTGTATGTCTCCTTGCAGCCTCTCCCCCCATCCCTTACTTCCCTGAGCTGTAGGCTGTCTCTGCAGTGTGGGAGTTGCTGTCTGGACTCTCTGTAGCTGCACCCCTGCAGATCAGTGAGTATAGATAGGCAGGGAGAGAAATGCTGGAACTTCCTATCCCTGCCTGTCTCCACATACAGCGACCCCTACTGGCCAGTGCTGGTATTGCATAGTAATCTCTTGTTTATACTGAGAAAAATACCAGCATTTGTATTGCCAGTATCACTGCAATATTGGCACCAGCCAGGCAGCCTCAAATACTGGCTGTGCCAATAAAATAAAAGCCAGGTGGAATCCCTAAGAGTAGTGTGTAAAAAAATAATAATTTAAAAAAAAAAAAAAATTAAAATCAATGGGCCTATTCCATGGGCCTGGGCCTGGAGCTGCAGCTCCATCAGCCCCTATGTTAATCCGGCCCTGGGGATATGATAACATTATATAAATATATTCGGGTCAGTACAAACCATTATCTGGAAATCTATTAATAAACAGGGCTATACATAGGACACAAGGTCACACATTTAGGCTGGAAGAAAGGAGATTTCATCTAAGGATATGGAATTCTCTGCCTGAAGGTGGTTTTATCAGAGTCCATACAGATGTTTAAACTGCAATTGGATAAATACTTGCAAAAACATAACATACAGGGATATAATTTCCAATTACTGGGGTAATAGCTGCTCGATCCAAGGAGACATCTGACTGCTATTTTGGGGTCAAGAAGGTATTTTCTCCTAGTCTGTTGCAAAATTGGAAGCGCTTCAGACTAGGTTTTTTGCCATCTTTTGGATCAACAGCAAAAACATGTGAGGAAGATGGCACTTGATGGACGCAAGTCTCTTTTCACCTATGTAACTATGTAATATGCTTTGGGCAAAATAAGTTGACATGATCGAAATTGCAGTTGCTGTCCAAGTTGACAGTAGCCATGTTTGTATGAGATAAGTATAATGATAGATCCATTCATGTTGTTCATTTGCTAGTTGACTACAGAACACCATAAAAAGCTATGTAGAGAAAAATTACTTAGACATTAATTTGCTGATCCCTAGCAAGGATATGGGGAAGATTTGGGTTAGAGAGAATGAAAGCAATACAAAATTACCTTTATTTTAATCTGCATTAAGGAAAGCTATTGAGTATCAGATTACAAGGAAAAAGTATACCATTCACCAGTCACAGAAGCATTAAGTCAATCTTAAAAGTGCTGTCTGTCTTTTTTTTTGTGGTATCCCTAAATTTGTTGGTTAAGGTCCCTGGCCAAAAATCCTTACGCAGCATAAAAAGTACACAGTGATAATTTACAGAAATGTAGTACTCTTTACTCTATTAAGTATGGGATTTTGATCAAGGACCTTTCCCCACTGATTTAGGGTGACCTCTAGGAATCTATAGACAGCACTTTTCTGAACTTATTGCTTTTGTGACTGGCATACGGTATAAGCTTTCATCGTGAACTAAGACTGAATAGGTTGCTTTTAATGAAAAATCTGATAAAGGTTATTTTTATATTTTGATTCGCTGCCACAAAATACAAGTGAAGTCTGGGTCAGATATTTTCATCCTATTGTACAAAACACAGGTTTCTTATGTCCGTGCATATGTGAGTTCTCATCTCCAAGTCATTTACTCACAAAAATGACATACTATTTAGATGCAATGTGAAAGATAAATGCCATTTACATTCTAAACTGTAAGAAATCCATCAATGTTTTTGGACACGTTTAGAAAATTTTAATCCAAATATTCATGACTTTTGCATTAGAATTACTAACTCTGAAAATGTAGCACATAGAGCAGCTTGAACAGAGTGGATATCATCTAAGACACAGAGCTAATTCTCAATGCTTTGAGCTGTTAAATATTATGTGGGGACTTTACACAATTTTTGCAGACCTTTTTTTTTTGCTGCTGTGGAAGGAAATTCTGTGGAAACTTCAGTTCTTTTTACATGTCATTTGGTATGAAAAAATGAGGAGCTACTGAGCACTGAAATACCAGCTGGATGTGTACATACTCTTTCTAGCATACTCTACATACTCAATGTGCTTTTGATGTAAGTCGTTGTGACGTAGCTGAGTTAGAAAAATCACATCACTTATAAGCTGCTTTGTGCAAGGAGATGTGGCCAGCCTGATCCAATCAGGGCCGGTGTGTCCTATAGGCAGTCACCTAGGGCGCACCAGCCCGGGGAGCGCCAGATTTGGGTAACCCAGCAGGAGGGAAGCACACAGCTCTCCCTTCTGCCAGTCACTCAATGTAGCATGGCCAGGTGGCGCGGACCGCAGTACAGGAGCTTCTGTTTCCTGTACCCGGCCGCTGGCCAGACTGACAGGAAGTGTTCACTCAGTGAGCACTTCCTGTCAGTCCGGCCAGGTACAGGAAAAAGACTCTCCTGTACCGCAGTCCGCGCCCGACCATGCAACAAAGCTAGGTAGGAGGCACAACGGGGGGCGGGGAGGGGTTAACGCTAAGGGGGAGAGCAGGGGGGAGAGGGAGGACCACTAAAAGAGGGGAGGGAAGGAGAGGGAGGATGACTAAGGAGGGGAGTGGATGACCACTTAGAGGGGGGGAACAGGAGGACCACTAAGGAGGTGGGGGAGAGGGAGAACCACTAAGAGGTTGAGTGGGGGAGAGAGGACCACTAAAGGGGGAGGAGTGGAGAGGACCACTAAGAGGGGGGATACCACTAAAAGACAGGGAGAGGAGTGGAACACTGAGGGACATGGAAGAGAGGGGAGAAACCACTAAGGGACAGGAGGCAGGGGACATCTCTAAGGGAGGGGAGGAGAGAGCATTAAGGGACAGGAGGGAGGAGCTCCGAGGGACAGGTGGGGAGATCACTAATTGACAGGAGGGGAGAGCAGTATAAAAAAAATAAAGAGTTGCTCCCCTTTCAGCCCCTATCCTACCCCACAAATCCTCTCTTTCACACTGCACTAATCTCTAATTTACCTCACATTAAAAGGCCACTATTGTCACCAGAACCACTACAGCTTGATGTAGTTGTTTTGGTGTCTATAGCCAGTCCCTGTAGGCTTTTTAATGTAAACACACTGCCTTTTCAGATAAAAGACACTGTGTGCAAAACTAGCGTTGGCCCATATAGCAGATCATTTATTGTCTGAACTAAGCTCATTTGCTCTAGATGCTATATAAAAATTATTTCAAAAAATTGCTTATTCTAATGAATATTATTCAAGTATTTTTTTTAAGGTTCAGGAATTTCTATTATTTAATAACTATGTTAATCTGAAAAAGCATTCTTCACATTTTTTTTACTAGGCCAGAATAAAATTTGTTTTATTCCTGGAATGGTTGGACCAATTCTAGAGATGACACTTATACCAGAAGTTGAATTACGTAAATCCACCATCCCTATTTTCTTTGATATGATGCTGTGTGAATACCAACATAATGGAGACTTCAGAAAGGTAAGAGAAAACTCACTAACACAGCAGTGACTACACTGCCTTGGTTTGCTTGAACTGGTACAAGGTGTATAATAATCTGAAAGTGTAAAATAACAATATATAAAGGTATATAATAAACTCTGTGTGTGTGTGTGTGTTTTATTGAAAAATGACAAAATTATTAAAATCTTCCATAATGTAATTTCAAGCTAATTGGTCTATAGCAGGCATGGTTCTGTTGGCTGACAAAGCAACATTAAAGTTGTAGTTTTTTTTTAAAGTACTGTTGTGCACCATTCACTTTTTCAAGCCACATCTTGGGATGCGTCCATCTTGGGGTCTGTAATTCTGAGAAATCATGTTTCCACAATGCTCCCTGAATTCCTAGCTCAATAACAACACAAACAGGCATCAAGTTTCGGTCTTCATACTACATTTCTGTAGCAATGGAGCACTGTTTTAAAAACAGGTTTTTAAACCAAAGCATGGATTGTGATCCAAAAGGACCGATGGCCAGAAAGCAACAATGCTTTTATATAGTATAGTTTACCTCTGGGTATGATTAGCATGGCATCATGTTGTAGAAGGTGATGTATTTCTGCCAACATATAGCATATAATAAAAAAGCAAAAAGCAAACATAACTTCAAAGTAAACTGTGGATCATCTATATATCTTGAGTCTGAAACATGGTGCCTATCTATACTAGTTTAAGTGGATATGGCACAACAGACAATGTTAAATCTGTCATGGTATCTTGAAAGCTTTACCCTTTAATATCTAGGGATATACATGCTATTGCAGTAACAATAATATCTCAAGAAATTAAAGTAAAGCTGACATTCAGCTATCATGTTAAGTATCCAGTTGAGTACATATAAACAATTCGCAACATACTTAAATTCTCCCAGTTAGGAGAGAATATTGCAATACTCTGATAATTTACATTAATTGTTGCTTAATAAGTCTCCAAGAAGTGAGACTACAGGAATGCACAGCCGTATTGAATTTATGTAAATTGTAATTCTTGTATCTGTTGTAAAATTAGCCCATAGCTCATTGGTAACCCTCCCTATAAGAATCATGTTCATCCCACAAACTCTTCTTACATCCATTTTGCACCATCGGTACATCTCTCTGCAAGTTCTTGTATCCCTGTGTGTTGACTTTGCTGTCACAGAGTAATAAACCCTTCATTCTCCTATGGGTTCGGGACATTGCATTCTCCTTTGTTTTATTTCTATTTAATTCTCCTACCGAACAAACTATCGATCGACTAAAGCACCAGAATGTGGAATGTGCCACTCATTAACCTCTATCACCTCCTTAACACTTCTAAAACTACAAGTGTTGTAAGCGGTCGACTGGGTGGTCGTTGTTCGGTATACGAACACGTGGCGGCAGCCATCTTTAGCCGCGAACACATACAGCAACATACAGCCACGAGCACATGGAACTATAATCGATGGCGCGAACACCACTGGGACTACATATGTTCGGCTGGATTTGTATGGGAACAGCGGCGTTCGGTGGGAACAAGCTCCCGAATGAGAAACATAGACTGAGTCTACCCACGAACCCCTAAGTTCGGTACTTTGACTGTATTGAGTATTCCCGCAAGAGACCGATCGCACAGCCTGATTTCATGAAATTCTTTTGGGCAGGAGCCAAAATGTGACCTCCATGTAAATCTCGAACCCCTGGACCGATCAGGGTGATTTTTGGATATGTTGGTCACCCAGATCAGGGCTATCAGGGGATGTAACTTTTGTGGGATTTCCATGGGTTTTGGGTGTACTTTCTAAAATGTATGTTCTCTGTGCCTGAAGATAATTGAGTTAATACAGTCCATGACTCAATTATCTCCCAGGCACAGGGGAGGGATTATCTTATTTTGTATGGGAGTTTCCTGGACCCGAGAGCCAATGTAATTGTGTGTTTGTTTTTACTGTAGTCTACTCTCATTTCCAGAGGGTAGTGCCTCTTGCATGAAGATTGACATAAAAGGCCATGTATGGCCCCATTAAACGCTGTTGTCCCACAGCATAGAGCCTCGTCTCATGTTTGTGGGAGAAAGCTACATTACAGCATTCCTCCCACTATGGGGGAAAAGAACATATCTGGTGGCGGAACCCCTCTTCCAATCAGGGTGGCCACCACATTAATTAATTAATAATAATAATAATAATAATAATAATAATTCAATGTTTAAATTATATAAACATTTAAACAATTCATAACTGTTTGTTGGAAAAGACAAAACTTCTATCACAAATAACATCCCAACTCTGACAATTTGCATGTCTAGATAGGAATTATATGGTATCCTTATAAACAGATACACTTTCCAAATGAAAAACAAAAACAATATTTAGTAGATATAACCCTAATGAAAATATGCGTTCATTTAATTATGTATTTTTTCAGTAACATGTTTTTTTATCTCTATACTGCATCTATGTACAATATTACTGTTTTGTCTTAAGTGTCAATGTTAGCAATGTATACCTGCTTTCAAACAAATAATTATTTGGATGAAAACTAAGCAGTGAAGGGGTTAAATATTTGTAAGACAAAAATGTGGTGTGGAAGGATTTCAGTAAAAGAAACTTCATACTGACCTGTATGGAAATCTTGCCTAGCATTTGCAACACCCTCACAATTTCTAATTAATTAAGCCACTGTGGTGGCAGAACATTGATTCAAGCACTCATCCATAGTACTATTATCACAGGTTCTATTAGTTTATAACCACGCTGAAGAACAACCTTTTGTTTGTTTACTTCTGAAAATACTAGGCTGTTATGGAGATTATAACAGTCTACAAATATTTGCTACAATTCTTTAAAATAAGATAATATATTTTATGTATATATATATATGTATAGCAAAATCCAAAAAGGTGATGGTGGGGAAAAATTGTGATTGAAAACCCCTTCCACCTGAAGTCTGTGGATAGTTAATACAATGTTAAACAAAAATCTGCACACCAGCCAAGCCATAAGACTTGCTATTCCCACAGAAATCCTAAATCTGCAGTGGTATTACAACCGCAAAGGATTCTGGGTGGGCATATGCAAATTAGTTTAACAAAGAATCAGCTTTTTGCCTCATTCCATTTTAAACATGGATTCCTTTTAATCTGTGTTTGCAGTATACAAGTGCTTGGAAGACAATTTAGGAAAAGATGCAAAACCAGTGATTTTGCTTCCCATGCACTACCAAGCCTCAATAAGCAAACCAGTAACCAACCTCATGCTGATGAGTTGCCTTAACAACGAAACAGCTGTCCATGAGTGGTTCACTGGTTTTGCATCTTTTCCTAATATATATATATATATATATATATATATATATATATATATATATATATATATATATATATATATATATATATATATATATATATAAAATATTATTTTTTTCTATTTTTTGAAAGTAAATTTATTTATTTTTCCCTGATATTTTCTATTTTAGCTGCATTTAGTGATGGGATCTAATTCAAACCATTTGGGGAAACAATTTGTCGCTGGCCAAAAAATCTTTATTTTTAAATTCATAACACTCCAGTTCTCATTCAATTAGTGTTCTCTATAATTTGTTCATTTTGGCACACAAAATAAAAATGTGCTTAATAGTTCTTTGGATCAGATGTTAAATAACGTTTGACCTTTTTATGTCTCAAAATTAGGATATTTGCAAACAATATAAATTCAGTCAGAGACATTTTATGGATGTGGATGCATCATGTGAAGGACATTTGTCTAAGCTGGTTTATTTCTACATTTTATCTTTTTATAGCATTTTTGGGAAGCATTTTAAATTTATTGTATTACATGGAGATACCAATATGTAAATACATACAATTATTCTGTCTTCCTTTGCAGTTTGAAAATGAAATTATACTGAAATTGGACCATGAAGTTGAAGGTGGGCGTGGTGACTGGCAGTATATGCAGTTGTTTGAATCAATGTAAGGACATGTTCTCTTTTGTTTGTTTTAGACCAGCTAACTCTTTCAGAACCATGGCTTTCAGAACCATGGCTAGGCAAATATTTATTGTGACAGTTTTGCGTTCAGTATAAAATACTATATACTAATATCTCTAAATAAATAGCCAAGAGCAATGAAATAATACATAAAACATACAGTATGTGGTAATAATATATAGGGCAATATCTGAATTTACAGATACATTTTTAAGTAAGTCATTATATAGCAGGCAATTCTTTCAATATATTTTTATATTTTTAAATGTTGCGGATGCGGAAGAGCTACTTACATTACTAATTATAAGGAGCAAAATAATATATTAATAGAGATGTTCAATGTCTGCTCTATGTAGCTCTCCTTGTTATGTTATATGTTTATTCTCGTATTGGCATTTACTTTTAGATAAACCTCAACTTTTGTGAAGGTTGGTACTTTTCCTATTCATGAACATGCATGGAGATATAAAAATTACCACAGCAGGATATTTCTAAGATTGGCCTCGATTTAATAAGCTATTTAAATTATTCAATAATTTTAATAAACTTAAACTTTGCAAATTACTTATCTACAGAAGTCACCATTAATGTCCATTTTTGTAGATAAATCATTTGGAAAGTTTTTCTGACCGGATTGATTCACTTGGAAAGCTATTAAAGCTATTAAATTAAGGCCATACTTCCTGAACTCTCAGTTACTGATCCAGACTAATAGATTCTCTTCCTTCTGGAAGCTGATAGAGGAGCATGGTCTCTGTACAACTGTACAACAATCTTTTTGGTTTACTTTTTCTTTCTAACTTTTTATTGAATTTGACTAATGAGCTTATTATTGCCCTCAACCTTTCCAACTAACTGTAACAAACATAATAGCTATTCCACAAAACCTGGAGGATTATTAGTGCTAATATTATTATTGATAACATGCCAACACAGCACATCTCGGGTGTTGAGGACCTTATTGAAATTAGCTTTTAGGAAGCAGACCACCCAAAAGGAAAGAACTTGTTAGCTGGACAATTTATTCTCACTATGTATGGAAAGCATGTAATAGCTGCCGTAACTGAGAAGTAAGAAGATATCATAGAGTTTGAGCACATGGTAAAGCACTTTGTCTAAGTCAGACAGAATTAGCATTTCTTAAAGAAAAAGTCTGATTGAACACGACAGCATTTAATAAGAACTTGGCAAAAGTGTAATAAACAGAGTAATATATATATATATATATATATATATTTGTGTTAGGTGCTTAAGATAGTACAGTGTGAAATACCATGAATAAGCGTAGGATGATAAAAGGAGCAAGTCGGTTGTGGTGTGCCGAAACCGACGATGAGGTAGGCCTGAGAAAGAAGAGGGCCCACCCAGGAAAAGAAATAGAAAGGAAAATAAATGTTAAAAGTGGTGTGGTGGGAGGGTCATTCAACGCTGACCTCGAACGGTAAGGAGCCAGGCAAGGGGAGTGCCTTAAGTAGGCTCGGGTAGAAAACCAGCACCTCCCACAAATGCAGGCAAATTGCCTTAATACTTGTGTTAGGTGCTTAAGATAGTACAGTGTGAAATACCATGAATAAGCGTAGGATGATAAAAAGGAGCAAGTCGGTTGTGGTGTGCCGAAACCGACGATGAGGTAGGCCTGAGAAAGAAGAGGGCAAAAATTAAGTAATCCAATTTATTAACAGACAACCAATACATATACATTTATCAACCAGACATGTTTATGAAAGCATCTCTTAACTCTTGTACTGGGTTCGGTATGTACCGTGAGTAAGCGGATGACTTCCAGCGCCCCAGTGTTTTGATAACATGAGTTGGGATGTTGACACTGGAGGCTGTGGACGCGGCTCCTATACGAAAGGAGTGTCCTGAGTATTTGTTTGCGTTGAGGCCCAGTTGTGTGAGCAAGGACCTGACGTAGGTCATGAAGGTTGTAGTGGTGAGTACTGCACCTTGTAGTTGTAATAACGGTTGCGCGGGCAGTAAGTGATGGTGCTGTATGTAGGCATCAAGAACTTTTACGGGACACCATCTGTTGTGCGTGGGGTAGTACGGAATGTTTACAGGTATGTGCTGGCTGGTTTTGGAGTGAGGTAAAGACAGGATGTAATGATCCATATGTTTTGTCAAGAGGGAATAGAGGAGGAATGGAGTGGTTTGGGTCGTGGAGGTCGTAGTGAATTCTCTGGGTCGTAGAAATCCATAGAAAGTGATGTATATTGCTGTTTTGATGATAGAATTCGTATTAGTGTCAAGCGGTTTTAGGTCGAGTAGGTTAGATAATGCTTTGAAGATATGGTTATCTATGGGTAGCCTCTGGGCCAAATGTGTGGGTTCTGATTTTTGAATACCTCTGAGTATGGCCTTAATTTGGTGAGAGGCCATGAAACTGTTGTTATTTGGGTGTAAGATGAGCATGTGGTGTTGAATGCCAGTGAGATAGAGTTTGATGGTGTTATATGACAATTTGAGTTTAAGGTGGCAAAAGGAAGCAAACCCCAAAAAGATGTCATAACAAACGGTTGTATGATGTTATGTTCCAGAAGGAATCGTTTGAATAGTGTGAAAGCCCTGTTGTATGTTTTGTTTGTATTGTGTGAAAGTGCCAACTGAGACAATGTCCTGCTATGCTGCATGATGACGTCTAGTCCTGTATGAGTTGTTGAAATGTTGGAGTGATGGTGGCTGTGGGTGCTGCTGACGGGAGTGCTTGATGAAACTCCTGAAATTTAAAGCGAGACAAACTGTCAGCAGCTGTGTTGTATACACCTGGCACATGGAAACAACATAGGAAGAAATTATGACAAGCTGCCAACCAAGTGAGTTTCCTCAGAAATCTCATAATCGTAAGATTTGGAACGACCTTTGTTGATGATGTGACAGGTCGCCTGGTTGTCTGAGTAACAACGCACTGGCGTATTAGCCCATAAATGACCCCACGCTACGGCAGCCGCCACTATGGGGTAGATCTCAAAAAGAGCTGAGGTAGTGGAAAAACCTTCCACATCCAGAACTGCTGAAGGCCAGCTGCCCCAAAGCCATTCGTTCCCAAAAATTGCTGCAAAACCAGTGGTAGATGCCGCATCTGACCAAATGGTAGGAGATGATTCAGTCAATTGAGGGGAGGAACATACTTTTACCATTCCAAGTGGTTAAAAACCTCTTCCACATGTTTAGATCTGCCGTAGCTTGGGCATCTAAGGACAACCTGTGCGTGTCATGTAGAAAAAGTGGGAAAAGATGCAATAGTCGTGAAATAAAGGAGCGGCCTTGAGGTATGCAAAATTTAGTGACCCCAGCAGGGACTGTAGTTCTTTGCGGTTGCAAGTGCCGAGCTGTAGGTAGTTGTTTATGTAAGTGAGAATATTGTCTATCTTTTCGTAAGGTAGGCTTGCTTGCATTGTGGCAGAGTCTAACTGGATACCCAGAAAAGTGATAACCGTGTCTGGCCCTTCTGTTTTCTTTGGGGAGATGGGTACACCTAGTTGCTCAAACAGCTTAGTGGTAGCTTTGAGGCTAGTGGGAGGTGCAGTATTCTCCTCGACCAGTAGGAAATCGTCCAAGTAATGTAATACTGTAGGGCATCCGGCTATGTTCAATAGTAACCAGCATAGTGCTTCGGCAAATGTGTCGAAAATAGCTGGGCTACTTTTGGACCCAAAAGTTAACCGGGAGAAAAAATAGTAGTTCTCGGACCACTTGATGCCATGCAGGTGCCACAGTGTGGGGTGGATAGGGAGTAATTTGAAGGCGTTAGTAATGTCGGTCTTACTGAGCCAGGCTCCCACCCCTGCTTGTATGATAGCTGTAATGGCGTGATCTATGGTGGTGTATTGCAGAGAGAATTCCTCAGAGGGTATGAGGGAATTAAGACTGGGGTTGGCCGATGAGTGGGGAGCCGATAAGTCAATGATGAGTCTCTGTTTTTGGGAAGATTTCCCTGTGACAATACCAATAGGGTTGGTGCGCCATTCTGTGAATGGGGAGTTCTAAAAGGCCCCAATACAAAGCCCTCCTCCACTTCTTGGTTTATGAGGGTGTCAACCACTGTGGGGTTGTGTTGGGCGGATTGTAGGTTTGGGCATTCCAGAGTGCCAGCTGGTATGTGTAGGATACCTGTGTGGAAGCCTTCTGTTAAACCAGAAATAAGAAAATCTACCAGGTGTCTAGATGGGTGCTGAGACATCAATGCTGTGAATACTGGCATATTAATGGACGTAAGGTAAGGCTTAGAATACATTTTATTTGGACACATGGTCTTAGCATGTGCCCTAAAACATTTTGAACAGACATGCAATAGTCTACATCCACTGTAATTACAAGACCCAACATTGAAATTATTACATATCTGGGACTTGCCCAGAAACTTGATTGGGCGTCCCAATTTGTCTTTGGATAGTTTCCCTGGATCCCCAGAGGAACTAGTTCCTTGTGTGGAGGCATGTCCGTCTGCCGTGTTGGGACAAAAATTAGTAGTATGGGCTGTGGAGGAGCAGTATGCACAAGCTGGTGTTCTTAGACCTGCAAAGTGTCTGCAGAATAAGACGGTATCAATCCTTCCCCAGTTGGATCGTGTACCGTACTGGGAGAAGGCTCCAGACACTTTTGCAGAAAAAGACCTATGGTAGTCATAGAATGCTGAACCACCATATTTGTTGCCCAGGTCTACCAGCTTGTGCATATAGAGATCAAACTCCTCTCTTCTGTTGGGATAAACCGCACAGATGACATCCCTGTAAATACCAAACGCTAGTACAAATTCAGGGATAGTCAGTTTCCTGTTCAGGCGGGCATCCCTAGATCTGACAATAACAGAAACATCATCATAAGCATACGTCTTATGTTCCACAATGTCCTGGGAGGCAATCAACAGGGAAGCCAGGTTGACGTCTTTACCTTCCAGGATATCCCTTTTGATATGCTCAGGTATCATGTGGGCCGGGCTAACTTCCTGGTCATCCAGGGGGCTGGCTGGAGCGACTAATGGCAAGGCTGGTGTTTGTACCGCAGCCGCGGGTGGCCCTGCTAGAGTGAGGGCCGTGGTGACCGACTCAAGTTTCTCCAGCCTGGAGTTGACCTTGCCCATGGATGCCATGAGTGAGGATAACATGGCATGTATGTCCCCTGGGTTGGACTGGCTAGATCCTTCCCCGGCTTCCATGTTATTGGTTGATGTGCGTAGCAGTTTGAAAAGTTCTGCCTTCCTTGCTGTAGCGGGGTAGGGGATTTGTCGTCTCCTTAATTCCGTGGTTATGCGCGGGATTGTCCAGGATCTAATTGATGCTGGACTAGCTAGCTCTCCTCCTTGTGTGGGAGTGACAGCTCTAGCCGGGGTGCTAGGCAGGGAGAAATCCTCTACCCCTTCCTGAGACATACTATAAATAAAACAATAATTAGTATATAGAACCACCAAATTGTACTGGCAGGCTAGCTAGGCCGGATGGCGAAAGTATTATACTTGTTTGGTGACAGGTGAGGCCCTGCTAATTGCCAAGCGGCTTGAGAGGCTCTATCTATGCGTTGGCGCGAGGGGTTATTGAGGCCACTTGACGTAGTGGCAGGAGTTTTAGGCCTCTCGGTGACTGTACGACAGAAAACAGGGGAAGGGAGTGACAGGTGAGGCCCTCTCTTTGCAACATGCGAGGCGGCTAGCTAACGTGTGGCCCGATGGGTGTTTGCCTCCGAAACGTTTGAGGCGGGGTGTTGGCCTCGCGGGACCACTAACTAATGGCGACAGCCAAGATGGGGTAAATACCTATTGGGAATCCTGTGACCCTATTGCCAGTACTCTAAACTAGGGGGATGAAATGAAATGTATGGTAGAATACCATATGAGCAGGTGTACGTACCTGGTAGTATGATAAATCACAGGAATAAACCGTGTGGAGAAATTATATAAGCTCGACAGCCTAAAAATGGGTAAAAGAGAGTAGTACGATGAGTGTGGGGTGTAAAAAGAACCAGACTTATAGTCTGTAGCAGCAATGTATAAAATTATGTTGATACCATGGGAATAGCTATGAGTGGCTCAGAAATGTTTGCATGCTTGAATAAGACATCTGAGGGAGGCCGTGGCCTATGTACAAACAATCTATGTGTTACGTGATAATGGTGTGTAAAGGAAAACATGAAACGTAGGTTATATACATATGTATATGACTGTGTAGGGGACGTATGATTGGTTGGATCAGTACGTGTGATTCAACCCGAGTATGCATGCAAAAGGATTTAAGCCTTATGTGTCAACGTCATGACAGAGAAATGAGGCCTGTAATGTAGGCTGAGTAAATTGAAATGAAATGGATAGTTATAAAACTCCTGGCGTGGGAGTTCAATGATCTGTACCGAAATGTAACTGGTTTTATAGAAAGGGACATGGATGAGGTCATGGCCTAATTAACACAGCGTTATGTATGATATGTAGCAGAAAGACCAAAGGCAGGGATACCCCAAAATGATTTAACATGATGTAAAGTGATGTATATCTATATATGTATAGCAAAGACGTATCAACCCGAGAATTATTGCTTAAATGAACCTATCCTTGTATATGTTGTATTAATAACCCAGAAATGAGGCTTGTAACATAGGCTGAGTCCATTCGTATAAATGGATAAGTAATGCAGACCCCTGAAAGCGTGGGAGTCAAATGGTATACACAGAGAAGTGGACTTGATTTGTGGACGTAATACAATACTGACAATTTGTTAAAAGTAATCAACAATAATCTATTTAAGCAAGCAATACTTTAACCGAATGTTATATACACATGAAATGGTGAATATAATTCATGAAAGGATTATACGTGAACAGCCGAAAGCAAATGTGAGGGGAACACAGAAGTTAGAATAGTTTAACCGTATGATTTATGCGAACCAAAGCGTGTATGAGCGTATGTAAAATTTGCCGAACGGCAAAACAACCGAGTGAACATTTGTTTAAATAACATGAATAGGATATGCGAAATGACTATTGAACGATTTAAAACATGTTCAGCCGAATGACCGTACGAATGAAAAGCCCGCGAATGGCTTGAAACATTCGTGTCATAACCAGGGAAAAGCCGTAAAGCGAGGACCCGTGCTGTACCGTACGCCGTGGGAACCAGTCCTGGCGTGACAGGAAGGTCTGACTTACGGTTTAGGAGTCCCTGGGACGCGATCTACGACGGAGAACGGAGTCAGAAGAAGCTGGACGGGCGGAAAGGCCTGAACAGGATTCCTGGACACAGCTTAACGTGGTGAAACCTCCTGGATACTGAAACCAAGATGGCGTCTGAGAGAACCCGGAAGTGGATCCTCATTCAACGCTGACCTCGAACGGTAAGGAGCCAGGCAAGGGGAGTGCCTTAAGTAGGCTAGGGGTAGAAAACCAGCACCTCCCACAAATGCAGGCAAATTGCCTTAATACATACAGTAGAAATGAATAAAGAAAGCACTCAATTTTCAAAGTTAAATTCATGTTTTATTAAGCGATCATATTTTGTGTAATATATATATATATATATATATATATATATTTATAAGATAGCTTTTCTTATTTTGTTTCAGACTGCTGGAATATTCAACAAAGCATCTGTATATTGCTAAGGCAATCGAAAGCTTTGTGACTCTGATAAAAGGCTTGTTGGAAAGGTTATTGGATTATAGAGCAGTGGTGACAGATGAGAGCAAAGACAACCGAATGAGCTGCACAGTAAACCTATTGGTAAGTTCAGGGAGTATTTATTGTAAGATACGAGATTAAGAGGCTTTTCTCAACAAAATATATGTAGTCCTATGAAAAAAAATATATTATAAAATACACAATACTAGTCTAAAGATGTGACTTCTGCTGTTTTAATGAGTTAGAAAAAAAAAATAATTTTATATTTTCATTTTATCTATAATTTTTTTTTAAAGACATGGGTTAAAGCCCAAAAGGTACATTCTAGGAATTGGAACCACTGCACCTCAATGAACTGGTTTTTGGTGCATAGATGCTATACCTCTTTTCTGACAATGTATCCTGTTATTAGAATCAAGTTGTTATGGCTTTTTTTTTTTTACTTTAAAATAAAAATGGAGTGAGGGTAGTAATCTATTCTATAGCACTGTAATATTAAAAATGAACATATTTATTTTTAATATAAAAATGTTCATTTAATGCAAGACTAAAATATTCTCTTTGTCCCCTGTTTAAGTCTATTTGGGCACTGTTTGGGTTAACTTGTTATGGAATTTAGAGACTTATGTTTGCATTTGAAGACTATCGCGGTATACAGCATTTTTAAATTAGTATCTTTAAAATGGATTTAGATCTAAAGTACTGTGTATACCCGTGTCTACCCCTTTTATATTCTTGTATTTTATATAAAAAAAAGGGAATAACAAATGCAAAATAGCTGAAAAGAGTAAAACATGTAAATTAAATTTCTGCCTTTGCTGCAAATCCCTAGGATCCACAGCTTGTGCAGCTTTCTCACTAAAGCATCTTTGGCAATCCTGTAAACAGCAAAGCATTCTATGTAAGCTCTGTGCATATCCTATAAACGTCTGGTGTTCTAGGGGTTTGGGTTATAAAGTTCAGGTGTCAAATATCTAATAAACGTTATACTGCATGTTTCAAACCCAGTAGGCCTAACCACTGTTAGCTTAATTTTTGGGTTTTATAAATAAAACTATTTGTGGAAAGTAATGTATGTTTTTGTTAACGTGCCTTATAGCTTATATTGTGTAATGTAATGTAGCAGTTGTTTAATTCATCCACAAGAACAGGCCAACAGTTCATCCGTTCAATTATGTGATTCATTTTCTGTGTTAACTTGCTTATAAAATCAGTAAATTATAATTTCTTAAATTATCATTTTTATTAATGTTTCCACAGAATTTTTACAAAGATATTAACCGTGAAGCAATGTATATTAGGTAAGTAGGTTTTATGTTGAAATAAAAGCATGAACAGCGCTACGGAATCTGATGACGCTATGTAAATAATAAAATAATAATAATAGTAATAATGAAAAAAAGCTATTTTCATTATTTTCAGTCAACTGCACATCTGTATTATCCATTTCCTTTTTTAAAACAAAAATTAGATTAAAGGAACACTAACAGTAAATGTTAGGCATATGCTAGAGTGTTAGACTAGTTATTTAGATTCAGGCCCCCAACAATATTAAAATTGTTTTAAATATTAAAACAATATTAAAATATTAGTGTATAGTGGTTTACTTACATTATATTCCCAAGTGTACCAGTTTCTCCATAGCCACTATTCCTCCCCTGGCTGTCAATATTGTGATGCCTTCCCATAAGAGAGTGTTCAGGGTCTCCATGCAAAGCTTGGAGGCACTGAACGTTGGTCCTGCAGGATCCCATACAGGAGATCCCACTAGTGGCTGTCCGAATAACAGTCACCAGCGGTGGCATTAGTCAGCAATTTAACCCCTTAAGGACACATGACATGTGTGACATGTCATGATTCCCTTTTATTTCAGAAGTTTGGTCCTTAAGGGGTTAAACACTGCCATTTCTCAAAATGCCCCAGAACCTCTACATTAAACTGTGGATGTTTTAGTAGTTAGTTCGCAGAGGGTCTTATTAAATAGAATCTCTGCCTCTGTTCCATGACACATAACTTGTTTTGTTAGTGTATTACAGTGCCCTCAATATATTGGCACCCTTGGTAACTATGAGCTAAGAAGGCCGTAAAAAAAAATTGTCTTTATTGTTTAGCCTTTTGATCTTTTGTTAAAAAATACAATGCTCTCATGGATATCAAATAATTGCAATCACAGCATAGGTTTATTAAAAAAAAAAAAATCCATGTTAAATGTATGAATGGCACTGTTTTTGGTACCCGTATGAACTCATATGAGAAAAATACATTTGGAGTATATTTCCATTGATACTTTACATTTTTTAGTACACGTGTGTGACTAGGAACAGGGGATTGTTCAACCATGACTGGTTTCTGGTTCATTCTGGTTTCTGGTGTCTTATGAAACTCTTCCCTCAGCATAATTTTGCAAACATTACTGATTACTTGCTCTCTCTTGAGAGAGATGATTAGGTTGTGGTGGATCCATCCTGACATTACAGAACTGAGCCTGTTGAGTGACTGCTAGAACATGTTTACAATCTCAGACTGTAGCCATTTTATGTTATATATGTTATCACAGTAAATCTCAAGAAAGGCCACACTGGGCTACACCTGAAAAAAAATCAGTCTGTGATTTAAAATTGTCTGAATGTGAAAATATATATACTTGAAAAAGATGAAATCTCGGTATATCCTTCCTGGTCTAATATTTTTAAGTAAACACATAATAGATCTACATTGTCACTCTAAACATTTAGAAATATTGAACTGGAAACCATTGAAATATTATAAAATTGTATGTGTTATTGTTTAGTTGCATTAATACATCTTTGTGCTTTGGATTTTTTATTTTATTTATATGTCCCCCACCTTTGTACAAATAAGCTCTCCAGAGTACTTCATGAGCATACCAGTAAGTAAAGTGTGGTAAAAACTGCCAAATACCTAAAGGTCCCCACCGTGAATAAATAGTTAAAAACTAGATCGATCTTTTCCTCCAAATATGGGGGAACCTAATGAGCATGCATGGCAAGCATAGCCACGCATAAGTCCTTCCACATAGACCCCATGGGAATGTATTGGATCAATGGTATCCTTTGAGGATTTTGAAGAAGCTAGATGTCCTCATGCGTTAAACTCCATGAGAATTTAGAAAGCGCTTCTATTGGTTGTCTGTGAGACAGACACTAGAGGTTGTCTTAACCATAAAATGTAAACATTGCAGTTTCTCTGAAACTGCAATTTTTGGCATTGCAGGGCTATGGTGACAGGGGCACTTTTACCCAACCCATTTCTTTGATATAAAGCAGTCTGGGTGCCTATGGTATAATTTTAAGTAGGAATTTCATGTAACAGTTTTGAATTTTCTGTTTGTCCTTTCGTCTTCAATTCTGTTTATAGATACTTATACAAACTGAGAGATTTTCATCTGGATTGTGAGAATTACACCGAAGCAGCTTACACCCTTTTGCTCCATACACGGCTTCTCAAAGTTGGTATTATGTTGTGTATTATCTATTTGTTTTTCCTCCATTTTTTAAAAATGTATGAAACATCTTTCATAACATTGCAGTAGGAGCAGTAA
The DNA here is from genome assembly GCA_933207985.1 of Pelobates cultripes. Classification (NCBI taxonomy): domain Eukaryota; kingdom Metazoa; phylum Chordata; class Amphibia; order Anura; family Pelobatidae; genus Pelobates; species Pelobates cultripes. The sequence goes on along the minus strand of OW240914.1, from coordinate 239,655,520 downwards.
AAGAAAACCAGTGTTTTATATTCATATATTCATATGTTCATTTGCACTTAAGTAATTATCATAGAAACATAGAATGTGATGGCAGATAAGAACCATTCGGCCCATCTAGTCTGCCCAATTTTTTTTAAATACTTTCATTAGTCCCTGGCCTTATCTCATAGTTAGGATAGCCTTATGCATATCCCACGCATGCTTAAACTCCTTTACTATCAGTTAGATATAGCACTTTCAAGGGGTGTTAATAGAGTAAATCCACAGTATGAAGATGTCTGTCATTGTAATATTATGTACAGGTATGTAACTTTTTATATTGATATTTGTGTATAGACGGGTATCACTACTTTGTTTCTTTGTGGGTAAAAGTGTTGTTTGACACTTGAGTAATAACGTTTGTTTGGTTTTGTTTACACTATGTATGTACCAGTTTATTTACCATAATATATTCATTTTACCAGTGGTCAGATGAGCAATGCTCCTCTCAGGTTATGCAGACAGAGTTCCAGAGTTCACAAACTCACCGACATCTGAAAGAGTGCTTGTATGGAACCATTATTGGCTATTTTGACAAAGGAAAGGTATGACAAGCTTGTAATAGAAATTATCCACAATACAAATTATATAATTAACTATATAAGGTGTATACATAGCTCATAGTTCATTTTATAATTTTTACTTAGTGTTTTGGGTTATTAGGTTGCTGCTATGTTAAATATATGCACAGCACCATTGCAATTCACTAACTATTGTTTGCAGTGTGTATGTGCGTGTGTGCGTGTGTGCGTGCGTGCGTGCGTGTGTGTTTGTTGTTTTATCTTGTTTACCTTTACCTATGTTGTTGGTTACATACCAAATACAATAAGAATATATGTAGAGATGTACTTGCCTTTGCATTTAGTATGTACTGGTAAAATCACTACAAAATAAAGAAAATGTTTCTGATGAGAAGTGTTTAAATGCTGGATATACATAATCTTGACTAATTGTTCCAACAAAAAAAAAATTACCTGCTTACGTGTCCAATTTAAATTCCTTTCCATCTACACCTGAAAGAATCAATTCAGCTTAGATTTACCTGATTTTACCTGATTTACCTAATTAATTTCTTTCAAGCTCTACATGTATAATATACTATCTAGACTATGATAACTATTTCTATATTTTTTTTACTGCAGACTATGATTTTTTTATTTATTTAATGTGTAACTTTATGCAAGTTACTGACTAAATCTGTATCATGTAACTAAGTTTGTATCCTACTAATCATATGTATGAATATTGGTCACTACGGCAGCATAATTTACTGCAGAATGTATGTATTGAGCCCCCAATCCATTTTTCTTTGCTTTGTACGTTATCAAGGATATTTACTAAAGTGATAATTCAAGGTGAATTCAAAGTAAATTTCAAAGTAGTAACCAAAATTAAAGTATAGCTGTTTTAGGCAGTCTTTCCAGTTCAGTTATTTTGGCCTTAAATTTAAAATACACTTTGAATACACCTTGAATTTTCACTTCATTAAATAAACCTTTTTAAAGGGATCCTATAGTGCCAGGAAAACAAACCCTCCTTCTCTCGCGCTCCCCCCTCCCGCGGGCCTGAAGGGGTTTAAACCCCTTTAGCCACATATCTGAATCCAGCACCGATGTCCTCGGCCCTGGGTCAGGCTCCATCCACGCTCCTCCCCGCTGATGTCAGCCGGCGGGGGAGACCTAATGCTTTACTATGGGGAAAATCTGACGTTGGAGGTCCGTGAGGATGTCCAGCATCAGATAACGGACCAAAAGTCTGTTTAGATTCCGGAACGCTCCAGTGGCTTTCTGATAGACAGCCACTGAGGGCAGACTTAGAGCTGCAATGTAAACATTGCAGTTCTCTGGAACTGCAATGTTTTACATTGCAGCACTAGGTGCAAAAGGGTCATAGCACCCAGACTACTTCAAATTGCTGAAGTGACCTGGGTGCCTACAGTTTCTCTTTAAGTCTAATTCTCTTTTGAAGAAAAATCCAAGCACCATAACCACTACAGCTCGATGTATAATCTCAAATAGGTCAGACTTTGTGATTTGCTTTGTTCCTTTCTATTGTGATGCATTGTTTTTTGGATATTTTCTGGTTTCAGTTGTTTTACTCTTTAAACGGCATCTAGTTAACATTTTTAAATATATAATCATATTCTTCAGGTAATAACACATTCATTTTTTAATCAGCTAGTTTGTCTGGAATTTTTAGAGTTATCAAAATTAAACTCAAGTTTATTTTTTAACTCTTGCAAATTTATTTGTATTTATTACACATGAAACATAGGTATAATTTGAGGATTTAATAGCAAATCCCAGTACATTTTAAAGAAAAAGGTAATTCATGAATGTGTTGTGTAATTACATCATAGATGTGGGAAGAAGCAATATCCCTCTGCAAACAGTTGGCAGATCAGTATGAAATGGAAATTTTTGACTACGAACTTCTAAGCCAATGCCTGGTAAGACCGCATCACTTCTAAATCTATTTGTCTTAAGTATACACCAGAGGCAGCTTTTAACACTTTTAGCTGCTATAATGCTCTAATACAGCTTATTGACTTTGAAAACTAACAATTAGAATATAATCTTAGGTGGTTTTTTTGTTGTTGTTTTTTTGTAATGCGCTTTATTTACTGAACAGTGAGTATGTTTGATGATCTAGAATGTCACTATTACTTTAATGTAATAGTTCCTTCTTGAGGTGAAATGAATATTTAACAAACATTTTTTACTACAGCTAAGTTCTCACGCAGTGTTTGTGTGTTTGAAAAAAGCATGTTTTGTATAGAGTATGTGCATGCAGGGGAGTTTTTGTATGTACTATTACCATTGGAATGCAGTGATGTACTTGTGTGAAGTGTTTGTTTGTAGTGTTGGCTTTTAGATGCAGGTGAGCATTTGTGTGTAAAGTTGGTGCATATATATAATTTTAGAGTTTTAATAATAATAATTGCATAATTGCATTTACATACAGCGGTGTTTGGATGTAGTGTTGGCTTTTAAATGACACACAGATACATGCACTGGCACATTCACACATACTCACAAACACACCCTGACACACAACTATACACATTGGCACATACAAACAGATACACACACTGGCACATACACATGCACTCAGATACACACACTGACACACAGATACACACACTGACACACAGATACACAGATACACACATGCTGACATATATATATATATATATATATATATATATACATGTCATAATTTGTACATTTGCAGCCTCCTCGGCTGAAGTGGTGATCAGAGCCAATTATGATGCTTTCCCAAATGAAAAGCTTTGGATTGGCTGAGACTGTCAAAGAGGCAGCTCAAGGGATACCGAATGTCTGTCCCAGGAAGCACCTCTAGTAGCCATCTAAGGAGCGATCAGTGGAGGCTGTAATGTAAACACTGCATTATCTCTAAAAAAAACTGTTTACTGCATAAAGTATGCAGGGACTGATTATACTCACCAGAACAAATACAATAAGCTATAGCTGTTCAAGTGACTATAATGTCATTAAGTTAATGTAGGAGTTAATGTGCAGTGTGTTAGGGTTGTGTAGGGGTTAAAGGGAAGATTTTACTGATAGGCTAGCACAGGGACAAACATTCAATGTGTGTGTAGGATTTTTATATACAGTTTCATCATACAATAAAGAAAAATAAATAAATAAAAATGGTCAACTATTTCACTTGTTCTGGAACTACCAAATATAAACATTCAGGCACTACAATAACTTGGAATAATAGGTACACAAGACACCTTCCAAGAAAAGAGGAGGGGTGACCTAAGTTAGTTAGCACCCATGAACCAAATGTTTTGGTAAGACAGATAAATTAAAAAAAGTTATCAGTCAGATTTCCAGTATATATGTAGGAAAAAGAGGCTTAAATCCTGACTTCTTATTGACTCTAAAGCTAAAGTGAAAAATATATCAGATATATAACATAATAAGATTACATTAGCCTGGATGTTATAGCAGTTTCCAATTCATAGGAAATTAAACAGGGATTTGGTGGCTGCACGGATCATTAACAAATGTATACTATGCCTGAAATTGTTGGTAGGCTGACTATGTCAGTTACCATAGAAGGAGAAAATAATGAAATATGTCTCTATAAAGTGTCAGTGAATTGTTCCTCTCTGCTCATTAGAGAAGATTGCCGTGATGTGAAACACATTCATCAAATATGTGGTAATGTGAATTTAGATTATTCTTTTGTGGCTGCATGTTTAAGGATAAGAAATTTAATAAAGGATTGAACAAGGCAAATGTTGTAATATCTGCCTCACAGTATTTATTTTGTCCAACATTTTACAATGGTAGACTCAACAAGCAAAATTCTATGAAAACATAATGAAAATTCTCCGTCCCAAGCCTGATTACTTTGCAGTTGGATACTACGGTCAGGGATTTCCTACTTTTCTCAGGGTAAGAATTAAATATATTTTATATATACAAAACTTGAATGTGTGAGCTCTTGTCAAATGCATTACCTGACATAGAGGACGTACTGACAAATAAATGTGATTTGCAATCATTTATAAAAAAATTTAGTGTTCACAGCGGGAGATATCCTTAAAAGTACCTAATAAACCACAACAAATGTAATGTTTTTAAAAGAAAACAAAGTATATATATATATATATATATATATATATATATATATATATATATATATTAGTTAACCATCTATATATATGTGCAGTGTAGGGGTCCAGGTGCCTGGCACTAAGCAGTCAAACTGTTTTAGCAGACCTTATACCATTTTTACTTCCATGTTACTAGCCAGGCCTTAAAAGTTACATGCCTCTGCTAGCCAGAGTATGGTTTGACTCTTACTACCTCCTCTCTGGAGTCAGAAGAGCTGAACGCTCATGTTTAGGAGCTTCAGTTAGCTCATTAGCTGAGAACCAATATAATGCACTGCAGCATATAGCAAGGTAGGGATAGGCAACCTTCGGCACTCCAGCTGTTGTGGACTACATCCCCCATAATTCTCTTAAACCCTTAATGCTGGCAAACCATTATGGGAGGTGTAGTCCAAAACATCTTGAGTGCCGAACTTTGCCTATGCCTGTAGTAAGGTATCCTGTATCCAATCATGTTTCAAGGTTGTTAGAATAGAATTTGTTTGTAATACAACATACTGTGGATCTGACCATTTGTTGATAGAGTGTGGCTAGCAGCATAGGGTGTATGAACATTGCTCTAAAGGGGAAAAACTGTGCAAGCGATTTTGAATCAACGCATAAGAAAATATCAAAAAATGTACATGAACCAAAGACTGATTTCATGCAATGACTGCATTAATCTATGCTTGTTCTTAGATTCAGTAAATAAGACATGCTAGCATTACAGTGGGAATATGGAATCCCATAACAATGAGTGTAATCTGGACTTGGAGAATTGACTAAATATGTTTTTAGAGAAACTAATGTAAAATATTTTTTAGTGTTTTCATTCCATTGAGATGTTTGTAATCAGTTGGGTAGTACAATGGTTATCCATCATTGCAGATCTTTTTAGCTAACATATAAAACCATGTATCCCCTGCAGTATAATATATTGTTCTGGATATTTTGTTTAGCACAGTGCCCTTAGAGGAACAAGCCATGGATGTTATAAACATACATGACAAGACCAAATTACACAATATACAATGCTGCTGGTGATAAAAACAATAACAGTTTCATTGAAGTAGAGCAGAGGAGCGTTTATTAGTTTTTACAGTGTCCGCTTCTGGTGACCTTAATAAAGCTATTTTATTTCTCAGGCTGTGGGGCACCAAAACATTACATACTGACGACTTGAAAGCAAAGTATGTTAATGTGCCTAATATATTTGTTCAGCATCTCAGAGTACGATGGATGTACCAACTTGCTGTGAAGTTTTTTTTTTTTTCATAATGGTAGTAACACATTAGTGTGTGGATGAAATATATCTGTATATGTATAGTTATACACTAATTTTTTATGGTAATTTGCAGAACAAAGTGTTTATCTATCGTGGCAAAGAATATGAGAGGAGAGAAGATTTCCTGGCCCAGCTGATGAGCCAGTTCCCTTTTTCAGAGAAACTGAACACCACCTCATCCCCAGGAGAGAACATCAAAAATTCTCATGGACAGTGTATCTTTATGAGTTTGTGAAATACATGCTAACTACAAAATGGTTTTCTCTATAGGTTTGACTTCTGGTCATACTTATAGTGAATGTTATAAATGTATTTGGTCACTTTGGATGTTCGTGCAATCTCTAGAACAGCGTTTCGCAATTGGTGATCCGCAGAACCCTAGGGTTTCATGAGAACACAATTGGAGTTCAACCAAAATCTTTCAATATAAAATGGCTGCGGGCAGTGATGGAGCAGTGGGCAGTGATCTCCCTGCTCAGCTCCCTTGCATGCACAGCAGTGATGCTGGAGCCGGAATATGACGTCACTCCGGCTCCGACATCACTAAGAGGCGCACTAGATAGCTGAGCAGGGAGATCACTGCTCCCTCGCCATTCGCACGCTAGTCGCTCAGCGCCTCGCCGTTCGCACGCTAGTCGCTCAGCGGCCCCACTGGACCCCAGGAACCGCACGCTCAGTCCAACAGCCCCACTGGACCCAGGGACTGCACGCTCAGCCCAGCAGCCCCACTGGACCAATGAGACATAGAAACGCCATGCCAGCACTCCCAAAGGGGCTGGGTGGAGTAAAATTTTAAAAATAAATAAAAAATTGTATGTGTGTCTGTTAGGGAGTTTGTATGTGTTTGTGTGTCTGTCAAAGAGTATATGTGTATTTGTCAGTGAGGGTGTATGTGTGCTTGTCAGTGAGAGTGTATATGTGTTTGTATGTGTGTCTGTAAAAGAGTATGTGTGTTTGTCAGTGAGAGTGTATGTGTGCTTGTCAAAGAGTATGTGTGTTTGTCAGTGAGAGTGTATGTGTGCCTGTCAAAGCGTATGTGTGTTTGTCATTGAGAGTGTATGTGTGTTTGTCAGTGAGGGTATATGTGTGTCTGTCAAAGAGTATGTGTGTCAGTGTGTGCATATGTGTGTCAAGGTTTGGTAAGGCAGTGGCTGAGTGACAGGCAAAAGAGGGTTGTAGTTAATGGAATATATTCGAAGCTTGGACTTGTCACCAGTGGGGTACCTCAGGGATCTTTACTTGGACCCATTCTCTTTAATATTTTTATTAGTGATATTGCAGAAGGTCTTGATGGTAAGGTATGTCTTTTTGCTGACATTTAATGTGGATAAGTGCAAGATAATGCATCTTGGACGTAAAAACCCAAGGGCAGAGTACAGCATATTTGATAGAGTCCTAACCTCCACATATGAGGAAAGGGATTTAGGGGTGATTATTTCTGATGACATAAAGGTAAGCAGTCAATGTAATAGAGCAGCAGGAAATGCTAGCACAATGCTTGGTTGCATAGGGAGAGGTATTAGCAGTAGAAAGAGGGAAGTGCTCATGCCATTGTACAGAACACTGGTGAGACCTCACTTGGAGTATTATACACAGTACTGGAGACCGTATCTTCAGAAGGATATTGATACCTTAGAGAGGGTTCAGAGAAGGGCTACTAAACTGGTTCATGGATTGCGGGATAAAACTTACCAAGAAAGGTTAAAGGATCTTAAAGCAGCACTGTCATGCCGAACTTACCTTTCCTTAATCTCTTCCTCTTCTCCCCCTCTCTCACCCTGGGCGGCCGGTGGGGGCCCTAAGTCAATTTCTCCCCCCCCAAGGTGACTAGGGGTCCCCAAGCCCCTAGTCACCCCCACCCAAATAAAAAGTCCCTACCTACCCCCCTCACCCTAAAAAATAGTGAGGGGGGAATAAAATAACTAACCTGTAAAATAAAATTAAACTTACCATTCGACGTCTTCTTTTTTCTCAAATGTTCATTTTTCAGCCCCAAAAAAGGCCAAATAAAAAACCATCATAACCGTCGAACTTAAAATAAAATAAAAATCCCTAGCACAAAAAAAAAAACCAGACAAAAAAGAAAAAACCAGAGCGCAAAAAAATAATCCATCTTCGCCCATGGAGTGCTCCGTGCAGACTGAGCTCCGCAGGGCGGGGAAAGGCTTATAAAGCCTTGCCCCGCCCTGCAATTAGGCTAAGAACACTCTGATTGGTGGGTTTAAGCCAATCAGAGTGCTCTTTGTAATTTTACACAGCGTGGGAAAATTCTAAAGAACTTTCCCACGCTGTGTAAAATGATACAGAGCACTGTGATTGACGGCTTGAAATCCATCCAATCACAGTGCTCTGTGTCATTTTACACAGCGTGGGAAAGTTCTTTGGAATATTCCCACGCTGTGTAAAATGACACAGAGCACTGTGATTGGCTTAAACCCACCAATCAGAGTGTTCTTAGCCTAATTGCAGGGCGGTGCAAGGCTTTATAAGCTTTCCCCCGCCCTGCGGAGCTCAGTCTGCGCAGAGCCCTCCATGGGTGAAGATGGATTATAACTATAAGATAAGGCCAGGGACTAATGAAAGTATTTAGAAAATTGGGCAGACTAGATGGGCCGAATGGTTCTTATCTGCTGTCACATTCTATGTTTCTATGTTTGTATATGTGTCACTGTGTATATCTAAGTGTGTATGTCAGTATGTGTGTGTGTGTGTGTATGTACCAATGTGTATCAGTTTGTGTATATCTGAGTGTGCCAGTGTGTGTATATGACACTGTGTGTATGTGTCAATGTGTGTATCTGAGTGTGTGTATCTGTGGGTGCAAGTGTGTGTATATGTCATTGTGTGTATCTGAGTGTGTGTGTATTTGTGAGTTAAGATGTGTGTGTCAGTGTGTATCTGAGTGCATGTATCTTTGTGTCAAGGTGTGTGTGTCTGTGTGTCATTGTGTATCTGTGTGCCACTATGTGCCAGTTTGTGTGTGTACACCTTGACGCACATACAAACACAGATACACACACCTTGACACACAGATACATAAACACACAAAGATACACAGTGTGTGTCAAGGTGTGTATCTGTGTCAGTGTGTGTATCTGTGTGCAACTATGTGCCAGTGTGTGTGTGTGTGTGTGTGTATCTGTGTGTAAGATTCATAAGCACTGGCACGTACAAACACAGATACACACACTTTGACACACAGATACACACCTTGACACACAGACACACACTGTGTGTCAAGGTGTATGTATCTGTGTGCCGGTATGTGTGTGTCTGTGTCTGTGTGCCAGATACATACAAACACACACACACATTGACACACAGATACACACACTGGCACATACAAACACAGATACACACACTTTGACACCGGGACATACAAAAAAACTGCGCCATTTTATTTTCCGGGGTGGGGGAGAGAGGAGAGTGTGGGGTTCCACGATGTTGATATACTATGCCAAAGGGTTCCACAGGAAAAACTAAATGGGAACCTCTGCTCTAGAACAATTATGGCTTAAATATAGTTTGACAGGGACCCACGTTATGTACAATATAAAATAATTTCTGTAAAACACCTTGGACACGTATTTGTTTCTGCAGGGTCTCCATTACACTGGGGTTGTCAATGAACTATTTATAATTGGCAGTTACATGGGCCTGGATAAATATGATATGTCTGTCATAACCAGTGGAAGCGCATTGAAAATAGCATGGAACCAAATATTGGGTTCTTCATTAGTTAGGAACCACTGACCTATATAATGAAATCATAAATGGTAGTGATTTTCCATACAAAATGTCCCTTTCCATGGAATCTATTTTATACATATCTGTTTCATTGTATTTGAGAAGAAGTTGAAGTGTAAGTTGTAGATTTTGTGAGCTCCTTTCAGAATATGTAGTATATGAGCTTGGGACCTCATTGAGGGATTTCAGACAATATTGACTTTTAGATTGCATTTTCAATTTAAGTCACTGTTCTTACTAGGGAAACATCATTCTTTGTTATATATTTATTACAATTGTTATGATCCCTAACGTACAGACTTAGATATCCAGTGTTTTACTGTGCAGCCTGTGTTGGAAGAGCAACCCCGGTTTAAAAACAAACCTGTACCAGATCAGATCATAAAGTAAGTTGTTTTTTTTGTTCTTGTTTGGTTAGATGAATCTTGCTGACATCTTTTTTTTAACAAATCAAGTATGCAAAAGTTTTTTTTTAACGAATAACTGTCATGAAAGAGCATTTTGACTGGGATAACATGATTGAAGGGATACTGTTAGCACTGTCAATCTCATTGAGGTGGTCATTAGTGTTCCCTCATTTTTTATTTCAATTTGTATTTATTGGTTGTATTATTAGTATATATGTTATAATCTGGGAAAAGATATGTTACATTAAAATGTAAAACATCACACGGCTATCGGTATGCAACAATATGAAAGGAAAAACATTTATAATTAGGTGTATTCACTCCTCCCTGCCTCCTACGTGTCGTTAGGGAAGGGGGATACTAGTTTCCCTGTGGTCCAATGGCACAGCAAGCTTGTCCTGTGAAGAGGGGGCCCAGAAGTCCAATCATCGCCTCCAGCACAATGTCCTCTTCTCTTGTGAGCTATGTGAGTTTTGATGTGGGTTGCCATGGCAATGCAGCATACATAGATTTCCAGACAATGGTTTGTATTGTGCCCAAATTTATTTGTATAATCCTATCATATCCCCTCTGTGGTGCTGATAGTCCAAACTAAAAAAGATTTACATTTGTGAACCTTTCTTCATAACTACAATGCTCCATTGCTTTCTTCATAACTAAAATGACATCCCCTTCAACCATAGACTGTCAGCAGAGGTTCTGGAGCATCTAGAGCAGGTAACCAGTCTAACCTAACTATTTCACCAATAAGAGGGAACTTTAAATAGCAGGTGAACTTGTGGCAGGAAGAAGGTGCCACTCACTACTATTACTGCTTGGGGAAGGCAGCACAGGAAGGAAAATACATCCAATGGGGAGGAGGGGATTCAAAATACCACCCCCTCCAAGAGCTAATTGTGTCCAATGGACCCATTGGGGCCCCTATCCGTTTAATTTTAAGGAATAATAAAAATATGAAGTTAAATATGTGTCTGAGATGTTTAGCATGACCAAAAGGTAGTATAATTTAAATATGTGCTTTCCTTCATACACAATACAATGACTTATTTTCGAGTATGTGACTTGAAATAAATTATAAATAAATGTGCTTATCAGTTTTCTGGGCATATTATTCTTTCCATAATCAATGTCAAGAAAAAAGTATTTTTTTTAAAATTACATCACATTTTACGCTTTGATTCTGATATGTGAAGTAATATTCTTACAATATCTGTGGAGCAATACATTTGCCTTTGAATTTGTGTTGAGAATGTATTTATAAGGGCACTTGAGGCTCTTAGACATAACTCTTTTGACTTTGTCCCATGCTACATAGCATCCCTGAACAAATTAGACTATCATTCACAGCTTTACTTTAACTCTGGACTAGCCAATATACACATTTTAACTGATATACACATTTAACTTACAGTGGCAACTCTCTAAAATGCAAATATTTAAATCACGTGGGGAAACACACAGGAACTCACAATAACACCATAACATATTCATAAAGGGGTGGTGAAAACAAAATTTAAAGCAAAGTATCTCTCTTGCCTGCAGAATTTACAATATGCAAATCTACCTGAATATGCAAATTAACAAGCCTTGCTATTCAGGTAATGCATATAGCTGTTGCTTCCAACAGAGGGCATTGTACATAACTGTTGCAACATATTTGCAACCAACAAGTAGCACTGTACAGGTCTCACAGCCAAATCCACCTAGTAAGTAGAAAACATTTAACAATAAACATTTAACAATAAACAATACATTTAACAATAAACTATACATTTTACACACCCTGCACCTATAATTGGCACAGGGTGACTAAGACATTTTAATAATCTGGGCACATACATAAAGTGTCTGTCTTACGCCACCCAGGGATGGTCACTACCATCACATGGAGGAACTAGTGAAATTTTCTGTTAAAATGTGCTCACTTTAAAAACACATGATTGGGGTACAAAGGGGATGATTACATAAAAAAGGGTTAAATTGATCTGATGTAATACTTATTTATAAAAAAGCAAAATGCTCAAAATCTACATTTAAAGGATCACTATAGGTTCAGGAACACAAACATGTATTCCTGACCCTATAGTGTTAAAACCACCATCTAGCCCCCTGGGCCCCTCATGCCTCCATAAATATAGCAAAATCTTACTGTATTCAAGCCTGAAGCTGTAGACCTGCATGCTGTTTGCCTCTGCTGACATCAAATGATGTGGTGGCCTGATCAAGTCACAATAATTTGCTATAGGATTGGCTGAGACTGACAAGGAGGCAGATCAGGGGCAAAGCCAGCATGATTCAAACACAGCCCTGGCCAATCAGCATCTCCTCCATGGGCGTCGGCAAGGGGGGGCACTTGCCCCTCCCTGGATTTTTCAGCTTGTTCTGCTGTTTTTCGTGTGAGATTTAAAATGAACTGCAATACCAGTCCGGCCAGTAGGTGGCGCTGTGTATGGGGAGAGACGGATAGGAAGCTGCATCTTATCCCTGCTTCTCTCTGCTGATTGAAACCGCAGGGGAGCAACACATGCAGCCAGAGACAGCCTACAGATCGGGTAAGTGGGGGGAGGGTTTGAGAGGGGGGCAGCAGCCTATAGATTTGGGGGGCAGCCCATAGATTTAGCAGGATTTGGGGCAGCAGCCCATAGATTTAGGGAGGGGGGCAGCAGCCCATAGATTTTGGCAGCAGCCTATAGATTTGAGGGCAGCAGCAGCCTTTAGATTTTTTAGATTTGGGGGCAGCAGCCCATAGATTTGGGGAGAGGCAGCAGCCTAGATTTTGGGGCAGCAGCCCATAGATTTGGGGGCAGCAGCCTTTAGATTTAAAAGGTGCAGCCCATAGATTTGGGGGCAGCAGCCTTTAGATTTGGGAGCAGCAGCCCATAGATTTAGGGGGAGGGGCAGCAGCCCATAGATTTGGGGAGGGGGGCAGCAGCCCATAGATTTGGGAAGGGGGGCAGCCTATAGATATATAGAAATGAACAGGAAGGGTCAGCAAGGAGCTTGAAGGTAAAGCAGCACAAAGGTAAAGTAGAAGGAGCAGAAAGTGTCAGAAATGAGCTGGAAGGGGCAGAAGGAGCACAAACATAAAGTAGGAGAATGAGCAGGAAGGGCCTGCAAGGAGCAGGAAGGAGCACAAAGGGACAGCAAGAAGGACAAAGGTAAAGGAGCAGAAAGAATCAGAAGGAGCACAAAGGTAAAGTAGGAGAAAGAGAAGAAAGGGACAGCAAGGAGCACAAAGGTAAAGTAGAAAAGGGAGCAGAAAGGGTCTGCAAGGAGCAGAAAGGGATCAGAATGAGAAAGGAGCAGAAGGGCGCAAAAAAAGCAGAAAGTAGCAGAAAGGTAAAAGAGCAGAAGGGGCAAAGGATATAAAACAGTGTCAGAAGAAAAAAAAAAAGACTGTCAAATGAAGGAGAGGAAAAGGAGATTGGAGCAGGAAGGACAAATGAAGTGAACCCTCCACTTTATTCTGGACACCACATCATAAGGCCAGGCAGGGAAACGCTGGACCTTCTCATCTCCAAAGGTAAAAAATATCAGTATTAATGTGTTCACTTTTATTTACTGAGTGTCAGGAAGCACAGAGTGCCGTTGGGTAGGGGTGTTGCTGATTGGCTAGAGCGGTCAGCTGGCACTCTAAGCCAATCAGTAGCTCCCCATTCATAAAAAAGTTAAAATATTTTATGAACCGGGAACTAGCGATTGGCTTAGAGCGTCAACTGTCCACTCTAGCCAATCAGCGGCACCCATGCCTGACGTCAATCTGCACTTCCTGACACTCTGTTTCAGAAGCCAAATACCACTGAGCGACCTGGAGCTGGAGGAAGCCTTTGGGGTTAAACCATTTGAGAGCAATTTAACCCCTTAAAGGTAAGCGAGCACCCAGGGGCTTCCTGGCATCATAGCATTTTCATTTAGGTGAAGTTGTTATGGTGACCAGAAATGTCCTTTAATTTGCTTAAAGGAACACTATAGTGTCAGGAATACAAACATATATTCCTGACACCATAGTTGTGAAAACGCTATTCACCCTGGCTTTATGTGATAATGGCTATGCCCCTTCCCTTTCATGACACTGTCAAAAAGGTACCAAGCATGGATGTCATTACAATTATGCCCCTCCTGGAAAAATTCCTGCGGACGCCCATGATCTCCTCATAGAGAGGAACCGAATCAATGAATCTCTATGAGGACAGTTCAGTGTCTGCATGCAGAGGCAGGAGATACTGAATGTTTTAATGCATTTTAGGCAGCCATGAACCAGGAAGGATCTCTAACAGCCATTTGAGGAGTGGTCAGTGAAGTTATCACTAGGCTGTAATGTAAACATTGCATTTTCTCTGAAAAGACAGTTATTACAGCAAAAAGCCTGAAGGTTATGATTCTACTCACTAGAACAAATTCAATAAGCTGTAGTTGTTCTGGTGACTATAGTGTCCCTTTAATCTATCGGGTACTAATCCCTAAGCTTCCGCTTTTTCAATTTCCTTTTCTAAATCACCTCCTCTCCAATGGGTATGCTACAGTATGGTTTAGTAGCACACAGACCATAATGCTACATTTGTATTCCATTATTAATATACCTTAATTTTACATGTAGAGATTTTGGACCGTGATGAACTTATTTGTGGACATTTTTTTTTTCCGGCTACATTTGTTTTCATATAAAATTTCTAGGGTTAAATTCAGTTCCCCCTTTTTCTCTTGTGTTAAATACCAGCTTCTAGTAATCTTTTCACATTGGTGTAAAATTGGCTGTTCGTTATTTTTTTTCTACCTTAATCTATTGTGTCATTTTTCCATTGTGTGCTTTTTACTCACGCTGTAAAAGCATGAGTACCTTAAGTGTAAAGTGAATTTATAGACATTATTAGCCACTGAAATCTTCATACACACAAAATATTGCCCAAGAGATATGGATTAAGCTATGCTTGTCAAGCGGGTCATTTTACATGATTGTCCTTTAAATCTTGCAGCTTTTACAAGTCGAATTACGTGCAAAGATTTCAGTATTCAAGACCTGTAATGAAGGGGTCCATTGATCCTGAAAATGAATTTGCTGTAAGTATATACAACATGGATTTTTTCCATACTTTACTGTGATATAAAATTCACTTCTTAAGTGCTGATGTTTTGAAAGATTAGAATATTGAGGTAAGAAACCCAAATATACAGGAAATATTTCATATTTAATAGTAATAGTAAATAGCATATCTGTAAAGTAGCTTGGTTTGTTATGAATTGGTTATGAGCAATACAATTTTTTTTTCATTATTTATTTTATCAGGGGTTTCCTGAGTAGAGGGAAAAAAAATAGAAAAATATAACGTTACTACAGCTTCTTAAATAAGCAAAAAAAAACAAGTGCTACATGAATGTTTTTAATTATGGAACATACAGCATGCAGATTTTCCGGGTTATGACCTTTTCTCAATGTAACATGTTCTCACAAGGGTACAGGGATGGGGGGGCATGGCCTGACCACTGTCAAGGACGATCGCATGTGAGTGAAGCTCCATTCCATATCGGCCCAACAAAGTGACACAACCTGTGTTAATACCAGCACAAGAAGAACAATTTTCCCTCACAGGTGGCCCATAGCAAGGGGAAGAAGAATTCTGATAAAGGGGAAAAAAGTGGTGTTTCTACAGCCCCAAATCAGCCGTAAAACATCCCCGGCCCAAAAGGCTTTGACCAAGATGGCGATGGAGACGACACCTTGCTGCTCGCAGGCTCCCCAGCTTCCAGAGGCCTACCTGTTACGCAGTATATACTGCATGCATACCTAGAAGAACAAACTGCTCCGTAACTTCAACAGGGCCATGTCTGACCTCAGGAAGGACGTGCAGGAGCTGGAGGAGAGAACAACGCATGGAACAACACATGGGTGAATATGCAGAAGCACACGGCGGATCATGTTCAGAAACTCGAAGACCAACTCGAGACTTACCACGTAAAATTGATGGATCTTGAAGACAGATCTCGTAGACATTACATAAGGCTGCGATGCATACTGGAAGATACAAGCAGGTATCATAGAATTCCTGATGAGATACTTCAAAACTTTGGTCCCAGACTTTCCTACCAAAACTTTGCTGATGGACCATGCACATAGGGTTGCAAAACAAAACTTCTTACTGGATGAGACTCCCAGGGACATTTCAACCCACCTACATTATTTCCATGCCAAAGAAGCAATTATGAAAGTCTCCAGACAACGCAAGGATATGCCTGAAAAATCCGCTCCATGCAGCTTTTCTCTGACCTCTCTTCACTCACAACAGAAGAGATGGGAATACAAAGAAGTGACAAACGCTCTCCCAGCGTCCACCTGATGTTCCACAAAAAAGGGACTTTAAACACCATCACATCCCCTGAAGTACGAAGGAAGCTTCTAAAGAGATGGGGTATCACGCTACAGAAAAGAGGGGACAAACAATCACCACCATCCCGGCTGCAACCCGACTGGAAGAAGGTGCAAACCTGAGGTCTGAGGCCTGATGGTTTATTCGCTGAATCTGACACAACAGAATGCGGATGCTTCCGTGGTCTGAGTATCAATTCATAATAATGTTTTTTACCACTGTTAGGTTAAGTTACCCTGAGTTTAATGATTTAATGTGTTCAATTATGTTTATGATACGCAAGCTTCCTAACAAAGCCATCTATTACTACATATGAGCTCCATGAAGGTAGCTCCAGCTGACCCCCACAGGGTGGCAAACTCCTGCTTTATGTTAGGGTTATGCCTAGCAGTTCTAGGGCAGGGTTGCATTCCGGAAAGTCACTACTTAAACACAGATATCCAAATCGCCCTGTAGGCAGAAGCTTTTATTCCATCCAGGCAGATTTCAAATTTGCCCTACGGCGATGCTCGCTAACCTAAATACCCAAAATAAGGCTGCATGACAGGATCGCCAAAGAGCTTTGCATTATGAACTACTAAATCACACTCTGCAAAAATCTTGACCCGAATCTGAGCAGAGCATGACCAGGAGAGCAATACCCTAACCCAAAGGTTTGCTGCCCCAGTTTCCACTGCTTCATAATAATATTATCTTACATAAAACACAGGAAAAAAATAAATAAACATATTTTTACTGCCTGTTGCAGATAGTCACTCATGATCCCCCCCTACCAACCCGAGGACCGAGGTTGAACAGGGTACCACCCCCACATATACCACCTGTCCCACATGCAGCTCACCATGTTGGTGGACAAAACCATACAATTCAGGCTCCCGGTACCCATAATGAATCTGCCTATAACTTCCTATACCCCCCGGCTACTTGGCACTTGTTTTCTGTAATTTTGTAATCTGTATATTGCTACCTAAACAAGGAAAATTGTTATGTTACTGTATGCAACATGAGTTGACATCTGTGTTCCCACTGTAGACAAATGTTGGACCAATGATCCCCAATGACAACTTAACTCAAAAATTACCACGCTTCCACATGGTACCTGGTTTACGATATGCTGTACATACTTGGGTACTAGTAGTGCTAACTACTCAATTTTTATCTCACTATTCTTGTTTCTTCTATCCCTTCCCCACTATCCCCTCCACACACCCTTTGTGTAGAATTTACTGTCTCTAAGCCCAACATACTAGACCCTAACTACCATATAACATACCACACTAGGGTGACCTTTTGTGTCGCACAATGTCTGACTCTAAGCGCCACTAATCAAAGGCAAAGAGGACTCGCAGAATCCATAAATACGAAAATAAGGGATCTGGCTTATCACTTTTTCTTAACCAATTTATGGGCACACCTGTTTCAACGTACAGGAGGTATATATGCACTTGACCCATGGATTTTTCTATCACCACGTTATGAAAACACTGTCATAATGTACGGGCCTAAATACTCCTTTCAAACGTCACTGCCTTTTTCGTGACCTAAAACGCACAAACCCAGATGTAGTTTGTCTACAAGAGATGCACCTCAAGTGTCCCCTAAATTTAAACCCCCTCTACCCGTGCCAATATCACGCAATGACAGGACTCAAAACCTGAGGTGTCTCTATACTAATAAGCCATAATGTATAATTTCAACATCATGCTTCGCATCTGGACCCTGAGGGCAGATTTTTAATCCTAATTTGCACAATAAACAACACTAAATATACGATAGTCAATGTATATGCTCCTAACACAAATCAAAGGAACTTCTTACATAAGTTGCTAACTAAGATCTCGCCAGTCCAGGAGGGAATGCTCATTCTCTGTGGAGACTTCAACCATATACTAGACTCTGACTGGGATACAACTGCTCAGGCTTCTCGGGCTACATGAACGCGTCAACAGAAAACATGCACTAAGTATAATAAACTCCTAGACACATACCACCTCTATGAGGTGTGGACAGTGGTCCATCCACAAGAGAGAGACTATACGTATTTCTCCCCTCCCCACAACACATATACAAGAATAGATCCCATGTAGAAAGGCAACATCTTGACCAAATTCTGGACTGCTCCATAGGATTACATGAGAATGTAATGAAGGCCCAGTACGGCCGCATGTGAAGGCATTGGCCCTGAAACAAAACCAGGAAAACATTATTTACTCAAAACCTTCGCTATACGTGAGCAGTTCAATATGAGACCTATTAAGGAGATAATGAACCGGCCTAAATAGATGCAGGTGAACCAAAGTGCTTACTGTGAGGTAATATATGTAATGAGGATTACAGTTACCCCACGAGAAATGGTCCAATGAGGGTGTAAGGATAGGTATGTTGTCGGTAACAAGT
Source organism: Pelobates cultripes (assembly GCA_933207985.1). Classification (NCBI taxonomy): domain Eukaryota; kingdom Metazoa; phylum Chordata; class Amphibia; order Anura; family Pelobatidae; genus Pelobates; species Pelobates cultripes. Next base: position 239,636,662 of record OW240914.1, on the reverse strand, counting down.
AGTACGATGGGGTAGTATGCAACACTAGTAAGACAGATGTAATGCAAATGAAAACACGTTGTAAAAGTATAGTGGGGCCATGAGTGGAAATATGCATATGAAACCGGGAGGTGGCCCGATTTATATACTGAGTTACAGGGTGGCTGTGCGGGCTGTGTTGGGATTAATGCGGGTGAAGATAGGATGTGAATCAAATAATGGTTGTAATATTTGTGAAGAAACTGTTCTAGGACATGTTGGTGATAAGATGGTAGAGAATCCGATAGTTACTAATAATCATATAGTTTATGAAATGGTAAACAGAATAGAAACCGTATGTAAACACTTATAAAACATCAAATAATACACATCTACTGAGCCAAATAAAACTAGGTGTCAGAAGACAGAATCAAAATGGGAACAGAGGACTCTAGAATACCTCTAGAATACCACAGTGGCTTAACATGATAGCGGCCACAATGGCCGAACATAATACATAGTAAGAGACAGGAGATATAAGCCATACATTAAAAAGACCTAAATGCCGAATGCCTAACAGCTGGCATGAAAGATTAGGGTTGAAAACAAAAGCAAATGCTAGAATAATGGTAGAATATCTCAGTAATATTAGCATCAGACAACTGCTTAAACTGAACATGACTTAATGATGTTTCTAATGCATGTAGACCGTACAAAGAAAGTCTGCCTAGAGTTAGAAAGGGAGCGAACGCAAAAGCAGCAGACAAGAGAACTGCAGGTTTAGCTAGCGGTATTTAGGGTATACCCCAATGAAAATTACATAATTAAATGCATGCATGCCTTAATTTGGGGCATATCTACTAAACAGTGAATTACTAAACAATATAGGCCTAATGAGTGTCTGAATACCCAGAGGGGAGACAAATAATAATTAAAATGTAGGGTGACTAACTGAAATGCATATGATATAAAGTTTGAGGTCATTTAGTAAGAAAATTTTAGACATTTAGAAGATATTCCCCTTTACAGAGAATAAGAAATGTTAACATTTATGTGTACAGAGAATGTATATACAAGTTTATATTGCTATTTCCTCAACCAAGTTTTGGCCTGGCATAAATTTACACAGTCCGTTGCAACACCTAGCCACATATTTACTAAACAATATTGTCCCTAATAAGTGCATGAATACCCAGAGGGAAAACAGAGAAAACATTAAATTGTGGAGTGACAAATTGAATTGCATATGAAAAAAGTCGATATGGCCTAGTGAGGGCCAAATACAGTAATCAGAATGAGGTAGAATTTCTCTAGTCAACAGTTATCTAAGGGCAACCTAAACATGTTGTTAATAATTGCTTTGGTGAACATACAGGTTTTTATAGATGTAAAATGTGCCTAGGCTGTAGGAACACGCAACAAATTGGGAATGGTGTATATCATACGTTTCAATTGGAAAGAACACAGCAGCAGGTTGAAGAAGGAGAAGGGAACATCTGCCTTGTGTTCTGTATATTACACCTTTCTGCATGGTGAGTGGTATGAAAAAAACAATTCATCAATCCTCTGGTTAGTAGGGGCCATGGAAATAGCTGCATACTTTTTGTCTTACCTATATGGACATATATTATTTTTTAAGTGAGGTTTGCAGTAGTTGATTTTATTTTAAAATAAGCAAGGGAAGGAGTTGTGGAGGTAGACACACCCCCACTGCTCCTTCAGAAAAGAGGTTACAGGAGGTAGAAGGGGCTTAACCCCGGGTTGCAGTAATGAAAAAGAACAGAAATGAATGAGAGGGGAGGTCTATGCCCAGAACAGGGGGAAGACCACCCAAACCATTCAAAGAAAAGCTCCTTATATTAAGAGTCACATGAAATAGGGTAAATAACCTTTATTAGTATTGGTTAAAAAAAAAAAAAAAAGATAATAATAACTTATAGTGCTGGATAGACCACAGGAGGTAGGTGGGGCTTAACCCCGGGTTGCAGTAATGAAAAAGAACAGAAATGAATGAGAGGGGAGGTCTATGCCCAGAACAGGGGAAGACCACCCAAACCATTCAAAGAAAACCTCCTAATATTAAGAGTCACATGAAATAGGGTAAATAACCTTTATTAATATTGGTTAAAAATAAAAGATAATAACTTATAGTGCTGGATCTATCCAGTAGCCCTAGATAAGGGGACTAGAAAAACTAGTCCAGTAGAGTGATATAGATGGATATATAAGTTAGAAATGAACAGCCCATCTGTATATAAAGTATCTCAATATGTGCTATAAAAAAGGCTCGTAATGAGAGAGATATACACAAAAATATATATATATGGAGGTGCTTAGAATGGTTTGGGTGGTCTTCCCCCTGTTCTGGGCATAGACCTCCCCTCTCATTCATTTCTGTTCTTTTTCATGGATTTTATTTTATTTCATTTTCATTTTTCTTGATTCTGATTGGCTGCTTCTTGAAAAATTACTTCTTAGTTCTTAGTTTTATCAAAACCAGTTTTAATTTTGTTTATTTCAAGTCAGCCATTTTTATGCATACTAAGCAAGTAAAGTGACAATCCCCAGTAACATTTTAACTGGAAACAATGAAAATATAGTACTACAGTTAATTTGGATGACAAAAATCAGGCATTTCTAAAAGTCACAGTAGTGCAATACACACAGACTCCAGCTCCCTTCTCTTACCACTGAGCTATCTCTTCAACTTGCAAAATGTCATCCAGAGTAGCTGAGAGTAAACATATCTAATTCAGCTGACATGGAGATTTTATGCAGCTTTTTTATTTAGTTCTACAAATCATTAATGACATTACATCTCCCTCTAGGTTGATAGACCATTAGGTGAATTCTTAAAAATACACTGAATTAAAGCAAGTGAGGAATGTAAAATGCCAACATGTTTAAAAAGGAGAAACAAATATTGTATTTTTTGTGCATTTTTGAACAAATTAAAATATATTTTTACAATTTAATGCTTCTGTATCTCCCAACATTTCAAATGGACAAAGAGGGGCACTTTCAATATAGGAGTGTGAGTGGGGGTGTAGCCAGTGGTGAGGCTGTTCTGAGAAATCTTTGGTTTCTTTTTAATAATAATTTATTCAACTAAACTTATTTAAACTTTATCTTATTTACACATTATTTATAAAGACATTTATTGTAAAGACACATTACTGTGAGTATTATTGCTTTGGAGCTTTGTTATACACTCAGACCCATCAACAATGGAGCTCCTAGAAACGAGGGATAGCATAGAAAAGAGGAAGGAATTTTGTAACAAAACAGAGCACCTCGTAAAGAGGTGCACATAGGTGGTTTGCGCTACCTGTAAAGACAGACTATCAAGTTAAAAACCATTATATTTTACACTTTGGAAACTCCAGACCAAATGACTTTTCATACCACATTATCACCTTGATTTATAAGTGTGTGTGAAAACCAGAGGAAGTAGTAAAATTATATACGTATATGTTTTTTTCCCAATAGATTCATGAGATTTACTAGTCTAACTCATTGCAAGAAATATGAACGTAACTTGACAGCTGCTGCATAAAATATTTCACCACTTAAAACCTTCAGATTCATGGCACAATTAGAAATGCCAATGTGTTGCAAACCCACCTCTTTAAAGCAATACTGCCACTCCACAAGTTAATTTCCCTTCATTAGATTTCATCAACGAGTCTGTAATCTTGAAATAGGCATACATAATGTTTCAAAAGAAAAAAGAAAGACTGAACTTGCTGGACACAAGTCTTTTTTTTAGCCTGTGTATGTTATACTGCACTTGAAAGTTAATTTTGGTGAAATATCATTGAGCATAGCAACCAGGATGCTTTCTAGGAGGCAGAATATAATATTTTAGCAAAATTAACTTGCAATTTCCATTGAAATCTGATTATGGAAAATTAACTCATATGTACACATGTGAATATGGGCTTTTAACGCTGGCAGTGATTTTAATATCTAAAACTCCTACTCCAATCACGGGAATTATTTTTAATACATATTTGGCATAATATAGAGCAGGAGTAGGCAACCTACGGCACATGTGCAATGCATGGCACTCAAGGTTGCCAGAGCCAAACAGTCACTGGCCTGTCAGATATCTGCTAGTGCAAACTAAGTGGTGATTGCAGGTGGTGAGGGACAATCCTTAATTTACCCATTGCAGTGCTTAGAGGAAGTAATCTCAGATCACTCCATCCTAGCACTTATGAACGGGTACCTGCACTGGAGTAGAGCATTCCACAGCAGCTATCACAGATTTTGACCTGCACCTGGCCAGCCAGTTGCTCATTGGATCCCAGAGAAGCCACAGACACTGCTAGATATATACAGAGCTGCTAAAGAAGCCTTCCTCTTATACAAATAATAAAAATAGCCCACACACATACTCCCCACACCACTCACCATCCACATACACAAACACAACCTCACAAGCAGCCCATCACATCACACAATGTGACATAACATCCACACACACAATTCCACAAGCAGACCCCATACACAGCCCACATTTATAGGTATCATACGTAATATCAGAAACTACTCATGAACATATACAATAGAACAGCCCACATACACAAAATACGATGGTACAAAGCAACTGCAGCAACCATAAATTACACAAGCAGAATACAGTAACACACATCTCATTTTTTTAAAATATGAACAGCACACCAAGGGACTTCAACATCTTGTTTTGGCACAGTACTACAAAAAGGTTGCCGACCCTTAATGTAGTGTATTAATGACGTGTGTTTTTATATGGTGTGTTACTTGTGTCTTTGGAAAATGACCAGTGATTATCCATTCTTTACATCAGTGGTGGACAAAAGATTCCTAGCTATCGTTGAGCTATACCTATGATACATTACCAGGCATACACAAGCAGACCCCATACACAGCCCACATTTATAGGTATCATACGTAATATCAGAAACTACTCATGAACATATACAATAGAACAGCCCACATACACAAAATACGATGGTACAAAGCAACTGCAGCAACCATAAATTACACAAGCAGAATACAGTAACACACATCTCATTTTTTTAAAATATGAACAGCACACCAAGGGACTTCAGCATCTTGTTTTGGCACAGTACTACAAAAAGGTTGCCGACCCTTAATGTAGTGTATTAATGACGTGTGTTTTTATATGGTGTGTTACTTGTGTCTTTGGAAAATGACCAGTGATTATCCATTCTTTACATCAGTGGTGGACAATAGAAAAGAGGAAGGAATTTTGTAACAAAACAGAGCACCTCGTAAAGAGGTGCACATAGGTGGTTTGCGCTACCTGTAAAGACAGACTATCAAGTTAAAAACCATTATATTTTACACTTTGGAAACTCCAGACCAAATGACTTTTGTATTAATGACGTGTGTTTTTATATGGTGTGTTACTTGTGTCTTTGGAAAATGACCAGTGATTATCCATTCTTTACATCAGTGGTGGACAATAGAAAAGAGGAAGGAATTTTGTAACAAAACAGAGCACCTCGTAAAGAGGTGCACATAGGTGGTTTGCGCTACCTGTAAAGACAGACTATCAAGTTAAAAACCATTATATTTTACACTTTGGAAACTCCAGACCAAATGACTTTTCACACCACATTATCACCTTTAAAAAAAGTTATAACATTTTTGGTCTTCCCAGCTTTATAAAATAGTCAGTGTAATCACATAATTCCTGAAATGATATAGGGTAGAGAAAGCCACTGCAAATAATTATTTGCCACCACCATTTACATTTGAAAACTCCAGACCAAATGACTTTTCATACCACATTATCACCTTGATTTATAAGTGTGTGTGAAAACCAGAGGAAGTAGTAAAATTATATACGTATATGTTTTTTTCCCAATAGATTCATGAGATTTACTAGTCTAACTCATTGCAAGAAATATGAACGTAACTTGACAGCTGCTGCATAAAATATTTCACCACTTAAAACCTTCAGATTCATGGCACAATTAGAAATGCCAATGTGTTGCAAACCCACCTCTTTAAAGCAATACTGCCACTCCACAAGTTAATTTCCCTTCATTAGATTTCATCAACGAGTCTGTAATCTTGAAATAGGCATACATAATGTTTCAAAAGAAAAAAGAAAGACTGAACTTGCTGGACACAAGTCTTTTTTTTAGCCTGTGTATGTTATACTGCACTTGAAAGTTAATTTTGGTGAAATATCATTGAGCATAGCAACCAGGATGCTTTCTAGGAGGCAGAATATAATATTTTAGCAAAATTAACTTGCAATTTCCATTGAAATCTGATTATGGAAAATTAACTCATATGTACACATGTGAATATGGGCTTTTAACGCTGGCAGTGATTTTAATATCTAAAACTCCTACTCCAATCACGGGAATTATTTTTAATACATATTTGGCATAATATAGAGCAGGAGTAGGCAACCTACGGCACATGTGCAATGCATGGCACTCAAGGTTGCCAGAGCCAAACAGTCACTGGCCTGTCAGATATCTGCTAGTGCAAACTAAGTGGTGATTGCAGGTGGTGAGGGACAATCCTTAATTTACCCATTGCAGTGCTTAGAGGAAGTAATCTCAGATCACTCCATCCTAGCACTTATGAACGGGTACCTGCACTGGAGTAGAGCATTCCACAGCAGCTATCACAGATTTTGACCTGCACCTGGCCAGCCAGTTGCTCATTGGATCCCAGAGAAGCCACAGACACTGCTAGATATATACAGAGCTGCTAAAGAAGCCTTCCTCTTATACAAATAATAAAAATAGCCCACACACATACTCCCCACACCACTCACCATCCACATACACAAACACAACCTCACAAGCAGCCCATCACATCACACAATGTGACATAACATCCACACACACAATTCCACAAGCAGACCCCATACACAGCCCACATTTATAGGTATCATACGTAATATCAGAAACTACTCATGAACATATACAATAGAACAGCCCACATACACAAAATACGATGGTACAAAGCAACTGCAGCAACCATAAATTACACAAGCAGAATACAGTAACACACATCTCATTTTTTTAAAATATGAACAGCACACCAAGGGACTTCAACATCTTGTTTTGGCACAGTACTACAAAAAGGTTGCCGACCCTTAATGTAGTGTATTAATGACGTGTGTTTTTATATGGTGTGTTACTTGTGTCTTTGGAAAATGACCAGTGATTATCCATTCTTTACATCAGTGGTGGACAAAAGATTCCTAGCTATCGTTGAGCTATACCTATGATACATTACCAGGCATACACAAGCAGACCCCATACACAGCCCACATTTATAGGTATCATACGTAATATCAGAAACTACTCATGAACATATACAATAGAACAGCCCACATACACAAAATACGATGGTACAAAGCAACTGCAGCAACCATAAATTACACAAGCAGAATACAGTAACACACATCTCATTTTTTTAAAATATGAACAGCACACCAAGGGACTTCAGCATCTTGTTTTGGCACAGTACTACAAAAAGGTTGCCGACCCTTAATGTAGTGTATTAATGACGTGTGTTTTTATATGGTGTGTTACTTGTGTCTTTGGAAAATGACCAGTGATTATCCATTCTTTACATCAGTGGTGGACAAAAGAAAAGAGGAAGGAATTTTGTAACAAAACAGAGCACCTCGTAAAGAGGTGCACATAGGTGGTTTGCGCTACCTGTAAAGACAGACTATCAAGTTAAAAACCATTATATTTTACACTTTGGAAACTCCAGACCAAATGACTTTTGTATTAATGACGTGTGTTTTTATATGGTGTGTTACTTGTGTCTTTGGAAAATGACCAGTGATTATCCATTCTTTACATCAGTGGTGGACAATAGAAAAGAGGAAGGAATTTTGTAACAAAACAGAGCACCTCGTAAAGAGGTGCACATAGGTGGTTTGCGCTACCTGTTAAGACAGACTATCAAGTTAAAAACCATTATATTTTACACTTTGGAAACTCCAGACCAAATGACTTTTCACACCACATTATCACCTTTAAAAAAAGTTATAACATTTTTGGTCTTCCCAGCTTTATAAAATAGTCAGTGTAATCACATAATTCCTGAAATGATATAGGGTAGAGAAAGCCACTGCAAATAATTATTTGCCACCACCATTTACATTTGAAAACTCCAGACCAAATGACTTTTCATACCACATTATCACCTTGATTTATAAGTGTGTGTGAAAACCAGAGGAAGTAGTAAAATTATATACGTATATGTTTTTTTCCCAATAGATTCATGAGATTTACTAGTCTAACTCATTGCAAGAAATATGAACGTAACTTGACAGCTGCTGCATAAAATATTTCACCACTTAAAACCTTCAGATTCATGGCACAATTAGAAATGCCAATGTGTTGCAAACCCACCTCTTTAAAGCAATACTGCCACTCCACAAGTTAATTTCCCTTCATTAGATTTCATCAACGAGTCTGTAATCTTGAAATAGGCATACATAATGTTTCAAAAGAAAAAAGAAAGACTGAACTTGCTGGACACAAGTCTTTTTTTTAGCCTGTGTATGTTATACTGCACTTGAAAGTTAATTTTGGTGAAATATCATTGAGCATAGCAACCAGGATGCTTTCTAGGAGGCAGAATATAATATTTTAGCAAAATTAACTTGCAATTTCCATTGAAATCTGATTATGGAAAATTAACTCATATGTACACATGTGAATATGGGCTTTTAACGCTGGCAGTGATTTTAATATCTAAAACTCCTACTCCAATCACGGGAATTATTTTTAATACATATTTGGCATAATATAGAGCAGGAGTAGGCAACCTACGGCACATGTGCAATGCATGGCACTCAAGGTTGCCAGAGCCAAACAGTCACTGGCCTGTCAGATATCTGCTAGTGCAAACTAAGTGGTGATTGCAGGTGGTGAGGGACAATCCTTAATTTACCCATTGCAGTGCTTAGAGGAAGTAATCTCAGATCACTCCATCCTAGCACTTATGAACGGGTACCTGCACTGGAGTAGAGCATTCCACAGCAGCTATCACAGATTTTGACCTGCACCTGGCCAGCCAGTTGCTCATTGGATCCCAGAGAAGCCACAGACACTGCTAGATATATACAGAGCTGCTAAAGAAGCCTTCCTCTTATACAAATAATAAAAATAGCCCACACACATACTCCCCACACCACTCACCATCCACATACACAAACACAACCTCACAAGCAGCCCATCACATCACACAATGTGACATAACATCCACACACACAATTCCACAAGCAGACCCCATACACAGCCCACATTTATAGGTATCATACGTAATATCAGAAACTACTCATGAACATATACAATAGAACAGCCCACATACACAAAATACGATGGTACAAAGCAACTGCAGCAACCATAAATTACACAAGCAGAATACAGTAACACACATCTCATTTTTTTAAAATATGAACAGCACACCAAGGGACTTCAACATCTTGTTTTGGCACAGTACTACAAAAAGGTTGCCGACCCTTAATGTAGTGTATTAATGACGTGTGTTTTTATATGGTGTGTTACTTGTGTCTTTGGAAAATGACCAGTGATTATCCATTCTTTACATCAGTGGTGGACAAAAGATTCCTAGCTATCGTTGAGCTATACCTATGATACATTACCAGGCATACACAAGCAGACCCCATACACAGCCCACATTTATAGGTATCATACGTAATATCAGAAACTACTCATGAACATATACAATAGAACAGCCCACATACACAAAATACGATGGTACAAAGCAACTGCAGCAACCATAAATTACACAAGCAGAATACAGTAACACACATCTCATTTTTTTAAAATATGAACAGCACACCAAGGGACTTCAGCATCTTGTTTTGGCACAGTACTACAAAAAGGTTGCCGACCCTTAATGTAGTGTATTAATGACGTGTGTTTTTATATGGTGTGTTACTTGTGTCTTTGGAAAATGACCAGTGATTATCCATTCTTTACATCAGTGGTGGACAAAAGAAAAGAGGAAGAAATTTTGTAACAAAACAGAGCACCTCGTAAAGAGGTGCACATAGGTGGTTTGCGCTACCTGTAAAGACAGACTATCAAGTTAAAAACCATTATATTTTACACTTTGGAAACTCCAGACCAAATGACTTTTGTATTAATGACGTGTGTTTTTATATGGTGTGTTACTTGTGTCTTTGGAAAATGACCAGTGATTATCCATTCTTTACATCAGTGGTGGACAATAGAAAAGAGGAAGGAATTTTGTAACAAAACAGAGCACCTCGTAAAGAGGTGCACATAGGTGGTTTGCGCTACCTGTAAAGACAGACTATCAAGTTAAAAACCATTATATTTTACACTTTGGAAACTCCAGACCAAATGACTTTTCACACCACATTATCACCTTTAAAAAAAGTTATAACATTTTTGGTCTTCCCAGCTTTATAAAATAGTCAGTGTAATCACATAATTCCTGAAATGATATAGGGTAGAGAAAGCCACTGCAAATAATTATTTGCCACCACCATTTACATTTGAGAGAGCAAATAAACCTATAATATACACTTAGTGAATATTGAAAGCACAAAAGAGAAAATCACTAGCTTTCAGTTCAGATGATCTGTTATTTGTATGTTCACATTTCCTGTAACACACTGATATTATTTGATTCTTTTGAAATATTAATTGAGAATCTCAATATGCTTTCTATGGATAATTAACTCTATGTAAAGCCTTTATAATACCTGTCAAAATGGCACACTCAATTAGTGTATTGCCATTTCCACTATAAATTGTGTTTTGTGCAGCAGTGTGGTTTCAAGATATGGCTTTGTGGAATAATCTGTTCATGGCTGAGAGCTTTCATTGCATTGCTGCAAAGCACAGTATTTTCAGGTTAGATTATCATATGGTATTTTAGCTGTACAAAGTAATTCCCTGAAACTAAATTACCCATACTTGAAAACCATTACAGCCCATACATTAATACCATGTTTTATTTTTGCCTTACTAAATATAATATTTAAAGCATTTAATTTTAAAATCTACTTCCACTATTTTGTAAACTGCAATAATTATCATAACCAAACAATTTTGTGCCAAATGGTTCTGAACACTATGGCGTGGTGTTATATAATAAAAAACACATTTACAAAAAAAAAAAAAATGCCAGAAAACAACTTTATTTTGTAATCCTTGATTTCAGAGTAAAGAAAATAAGTTGAACGTAATATACCCATTTACTGCTGAGCCTGTTCAGAGCCTTTTTTCAATGCTGAATAGATTTTATCACCTTTGTGATGTCTAAGCTCAATGATTTTTCTTTAGTTATCCATATATTGTCAGTAAACTTTGCTCTATCAAACCATGGCCTCTGTTTAATATTGTTGAATAATCTTTTCAAATAATGTATTATTTTTTTGATAAACTTCTAAATTATTTTAAGCTTAGCCAACAATATCAAATTGTGGCCCATATTGTTTGGTTTTTGTTATCCTCTTTTTAATTTTTTTTTTTTATTCTTTATTTGTATCGAAAAACAGAGAAAATGGCCCATGAAATTCTCATGTGTAAAGAGGACAGAGAGGGGGTAACCCTAAATTTTGGAACAAAGTAGAAAGAGAGGAGAGTCTGTCCCTAAAATCTTTATTTACTTTATTAATATGTATCAAAAAGATGTTCCCAAAGTAAACTACCTCTAACACAATAATGTAGTGTAGACTGGCTGTCTAAGATAGACAGACAGAATAACCAACATAATAATGCTTCTGGTGTATAAAAAGGGGAGGGATAAGGGGAGTGAGGGAGGACATTAAAGTACAATAAATAAATTGGCAAAAATAATAGAATAGTAAAGGGTAAAGTAGATGGTAACAATCTCCAGAATCAAAATGTACAGCACAGCTAGTTGAAAAAATGTGTAACAAAAAAAGGGGGAGGGGAGAGAGAGAAGTCAGTCTGTGTGCATAAATCCACAAACTATAGAGCTGAGTAATATCGAATAAAGTATCCTGGGATTATGCATAGTGAAAGTAACGCAATAGTCACAGTAGACTCAGTCAAAATAACTATCTAAAATTAGATCACTAGGATTAGCAACAAATGTATGTCTAAATCTGTTAGCTGATATTTTCCTTTATATCAGCAACAGAAAAATTGTCATTTATCTAGATAAAAAAAAGTTATACAAATATTGAAAATCATCTCTAGATTTTGGCCTTATTAACCCCTTCGGGACCGAGGACGGTTCAGGACGAATGGTGATGGTCCTGAACCGTCCTAACGGTCCAATGTACTTACCCAATCGCCATCGTTCCCCCGGCGGCGATCGGTGTTGCTCCCATTGTGAGGAGACTGCCTGCAGCCCAGACAGTCTCCCCATGGTGGATTAGGAACCCTGGGGCCATGTGATCGCTCAACAGAGCGATCACATGGTCACAATAGGTGTCCATGTGTATGCCTGCAGGGGGACTGCCTGTGCAGACAGGCAGTCTCCCTGCTAGTGTAAAATCATAAAAAAAATTAGAGTTAAAGTTAATTAAAAAAAAATAATTATATATGTGTATATATATGATATATAGACATATATTATATGTATATAATATATGTCTATATATCATATATATAATGTCATACTAAGTGTATTTTTATATTAATATGCACATATATTAATATAAAAATACACTTATAATTAAATTACACACGTATATATATAATATATATTGTATATAAATATTATTATAAAATACAAATAATAAGTAATTTAAATTAAAAAAACATGTAAAAATAATAATAAAAATTTATAAAAATATATATATCTATATTAAATTTTATTCTAACTGCATTTTGATAGTAATATATATATATATATTTATATCAAAATACACTTATAATGAAATTGTATATATATCTATGTATTTATAAATAAATAAAAATAATACAAATGTATGTCCATATACAAAATTACATAAATAATTATATAAATATACACGTAGACTTCAAATATGTAAATATGCATATATATTTAAATTCTACGTGCGTATATATATGTAATATTTTTACATAATTAAGTAATTTTATTGATTGCAATTTGAGGGACCTGCCTGCCAACCCAGGTCAAAAGTCCAGAGAATTTAATTTGCTAGCACTATATTTTACCCTGTAATTTTCTATGACACCCTAAAACCTGTACATGGGGGTACTGTTTTACTCGTGAGACTTCGCTGAACACAAATATTAGTGATTCAAAACAGTAAAACATATCACAGCGATGATATTGTCAGTGAAAGTGACTTTTTTTTGCATTTTTCACACACAAACAGCACTTTTACTTATGATATAGTTGTTGTGATACGTTTTCATTTTTTGAAACACTAATATTTGTGTTTAACAAAGTCTCCCGAGTATAACAGTACTCCCAAATATATGGGTCAAATATTTTTACATTGAAAAAGGCCAGGTTGGTTACGTTGCCTTTGAGAGCGTATGGTAGCCCAGGAATGAGAATTACCCCCATGATGGCATACCATTTGCAAAAGAAGACAACCCAAAGTATTGCAAATGGGGTATTTTTTAGTAGCCACTTAGTCACAAACACTGGCCAAAATTAGCGTTCAATTTAGTTTTTTACTTTTTTCACACACAAACAAATATGAATGCTAACTTTGGCCAGTGTTTTCGACTAAGTGACTACTAAAAAAGACTGGACATAACCCATATTGAATACCCAGGGTTGTCTACTTTAAAAAAAATATGTACATGTGGGGTGTTATTCAGAGATTTATGACAGATAATAGTGTTACAATGTCACTATTGATAAATTTTAAAAATGTATGTTTTGAAACCGCAATATCCTACTTGTACCTATAGCCCTTTAACCCCTTCAGGACGGGTGACGGACGAGGTCCGTCACACAGGGGAGACCCTTAACGACGGGTGACGGACCTCGTCCGTCACGCGGTAAAATTAACCCCGGATCGCCGCTATCGCGGCGATCGCGGGGTTAATGGTGCTCCCGGTATGCCTCCGCATTGGAGGCATACCGGGAGCACCCGGTCAAGCTGCCCAGCACATGTGCTCGCTCTGACCACAAGTCGGAGCGAGCACATGTGCTCTGAATACTTACCTACCGGCTCCCTGCACTTCCGGGTTCTGTGTGAAGTGCAGGGAGCCGGATCAGTGCTGATCCTGCCCCCTGCTGTTAAAAAAAATAAAGTTAATTTAAAGTGTCCCCCTTACCCATTTTAATAAAAAATTAACCCCTTCCCTGCCAATTGATCACTGACTACAGTGATCAATTGGCAGGGATTACATTTTACTATGATCTGATTTTTTTTTTTAACCCCTGAGGGTTAATTCTTTTTTTTTTTAACCCTCAGGGGTTAAATTAATTAAATTAATTAATTAAATTATTTTTAAATTATATATTTAGATAGCTGGGGTAGGTGGAAGTTAGTGGGGAATTGGGGGATTTGGCGTTAGGCTAACTAGGGGTTAACGTTAAAAAAAAGTTTTAAAAGAAACTTTAAAAAGTTAAAAATTAAGCTTAAAAAAATGTTTTAATAACATTTAAGTAATAAAAACAAAAAAACACACTTTACCTAGTCCAAATAAAAATTAACCCCTTCCCTGCCAGTCGATCACTGCCTACAGCGATCAAATAGAGATCACAGTATTATACTGTGATCTAATTTTTTTTAACCCCTGAGGATTAACTTTTATTTATTTTTTTAACCCTCAGGGGTTCAATTTATTTAATTAATTAATTTAAATATTTTATAACTATATATTTTGCTAGCTGGGGTGGGTGGGAGTTATGGGAAAATGGGGAATTTACTGTTAGTGCTGCGTACTGCTAGTTAGGGGTTAACGGTAAAAAAAAAAGCTTAGAAAAATGTTAAATCTGTAAAAAAGTTTTAAGAAAGTTTAGGAAAGTTTAAAAAAAATTTATAAGCAAAACAAAAGTTTAAAAACTAGTTTTTAAAAGTAAAAAAGTTATAAAAAGTAAAAAATACATTTTAAAAACGCTCATTACCACTACACCTGGAACAAACTAGAGAAAAAATTATCCCACGCCAAGGTTCAAAATATGCCTTTTGAATTACCCCAGGGTGTATTCTTTAATAAATAGTATGTGTTTGTGGGGAAGTTTCAATAACCAACCGTCTAAACTACTCCAAATTGGAACATGGACACAGCGTAAAACTTCAAAGTTAGAAAAAAACTGAATGGCTGCGTCTCAAATGCGCCCCTTCAACATCCACATATACCTGGCAAAGGTACATACGGGGGTATTGCTGTACTCAGCCGACATAGCTGAGCAACATATGAAGTATTATACAGTCATAGCACACATAAGGTTTGCAAAATATGCTGCGCAAACTCACTTTGTATGTCAAAAAGGCAGAAAAAATGCTTATTACCACTACACTTGGTACAAGCTAGCGGAAAAATGATCCCACACTAAGGTTCAAAATATGCCTTTTGAAATACCCTGGGATGTCTTCTTTAAGAAATGGTATGGCTTTATGGGGAATTTGGATTATATAGCCTGGTAAAATACTCTAAAATGGGACATAGGCACAGCATAAAAATTCAAAGTTTGAAAAAAACTGGAATGGCTGTGTCCCAAATGTGCCCCTCCGATGTCCACACATACCTGGCAAAGGTACATATGGGGGTATTGCTGTACTCAGCCGACATAGCTGAGCAACATATGAAGTATTATACAGTCGTAGCACACATAAGGTTTGCAAAATATGCTGCGCAAACTCACTTTGTATGTCAAAAAGGCAGAAAAATGCTTATTACCACTACACTTGGTACAAGCTAGCGGAAAAATGATCCCACGCTGAGGTTCAAAATATGCCTTTTTGAAATACCCTGGGATGTCTTCTTTAAGAAATGGTATGGCTTTATGGGGAATTTGGATTATATAGCCTGGTAAAATACTCTAAAATGGGACATAGGCACAGCATAAAAATTCAAAGTTTGAAAAAAACTGGAATGGCTGTGTCCCAAATGTGCCCCTCCGATGTCCACACATACCTGGCAAAGGTACATACGGGGGTATTGCTGTACTCAGCCGACATAGCTGAGCAACATATGAAGTATTATACAGTCGTAGCACACATAAGGTTTGCAAAATATACTGTGCAAACTCACTTTGTATGTCAAAAAGGCAGAAAAAACGCTTATTACCACTACATCTGGTACAAGCTAGCGGAAAAATGATCCCACGCTAAGGTTCAAACTATACCTTTTGAAACACCCTGGGGTGTCTACTTTAAGAAATGGTAGGCCTTTGTGGGGTAGTTTGAATTTAAAACCTGCGAAGATGCTTGGAAATTGCACATAGGCCCAGCGTCAAAATTCAAAGTTTGGTAAAAACGGATATGGCTTGGTCTCCTATATGGCACTGTAGCTTCACAAAATAGTGACAAAGACATTCATTGGGGGTGTATTTTTACTCAAAAGACTTAGCTGAGCATAATTTGGGAGGTTTGAACTTAGTGGCACATATGAAATATACAAAACGCCCAGCAAAAATGCAATCCGTATGTAAAAAATGCACAAAATAATTTTTTTACCACATACTTTGGCATATATTGGTGAAAAAATGGGGGTATGTTAAGGCACAATATGCACCTTATGAGATACCCTGGAGTGTCTACTTTTACAAATGGTAGGCCTTTGTGGGGTTTTTTGAACAGTCAAACTGTTATAATACCCCAAATGGAAGCTAAGGCTCATTAAATCCGTCTCTCAAAATTCTACTGTGAATACTGTAAAGGACAGGTCTCCTATATGGCACTGTAGCTTCACGAAATAGTGCCAAAGACATTCATATGGGGTGTCATTTTACTCAGAAGACTTAGCTGAGCATAATTTGGGGGTTTGAACTTAGTGGCACATATGAAATATACAAAACGCCCAGCAAAAATGCAATCCGTATGTAAAAAATGCACAAAATTTTTTTTTTACCATATACTTTGGCATATATTGGTGAAAAAATGGGGGCATGTTAAGGCACAATATGCACCTTATAAGATACCCTGGAGTGTCTACTTTTACAAATGGTAGGCCTTTGTGGGTTTTTTTTGAACAGTCAAACTGTTATAATACCCCAAATGGAAGCTAAGGCTCATTAAATTAATCTCTCAAAATTCTACTGTGAATACTGAAAAGGACAGGTATCCTGTATGGCACTGTAACTTCACGAAATAGTGCAAAAGACATACAATGGGGGTGTCATTTTACTCAGCAGATATAACTGAACACAAAATAAAACTTTGTACAGGAATAGCACACACCAACTTTACAAAATATACACGAGAATTTCTCTGTTATAAGTTTGTGTGCCAAAAAACAAAAAGAACACAATTTTACTCCAATATTTAGCAGAGGTTGGCGGTGAAATGGCTACGTAGAAAGTGTCAAAACAACCTTAGGTAAATAGCCCGTGATGTCTACTTTATATAAATATATACTTTTGTGTGGCAATTTTGTTTTCTTTTATGGCTATTAAGCTTACAAGACAAACATACCAAATTCTAAAATCGCTCCACATTAAAATTTTATTTTACTCCTTGTGCTTTGTGACCTGTAACTACCAAAAAAAACTTAAAATCCCAGACACATTATATATTCTGTAAATCAGAACAAATAAATAAATTTATTTTCAATTACTTTCCTTAACCTGCACTAATTATGCACACATTATTATTGCAAAAACTGTAAAAAAAAACAATATTTTTCATTTTTTTTGCATTTTTCTGTATTTTTTTTATAATAAGTAAGCATTTATATATATATATGTTATATCAAATTAAAGCCCTTTCTGTCCTTTAAAAAACAGTATATAATATGTGTCGGTGCAATAAATGAGAGAGATGCAAATTGCAGTTGAACGCAAACAGCAAGAAAATGCAAAAATTGCTTGTGTCATTAAGCGTAAGTCAAGCTTCTGAAGCTGTGTCCTTAAGGGGATAACTTGCAAAAAAAAAGCATGTAAACACTGGGTATTTTTAAACTCAGGACAAAATTTTGAATCTATTTAGCAGTTTTTTCATTCGCTTTTGTAGATGAGTAAAAGATTTTTCAAGTAAAAGTCAAAAAACATGTATTTTTTTCAATTTTTCATCATATTTTTTTTTAAATTAAATTACATGCGATTATATAAATAATGGTATGTAAAGAAAGCCCCTTTTGTCCTGAAAATAAACAATATATAATTTGTATGGGAACAGTAAATGAGAGAGCGGAAAATTACAGCTAAACACAAACACCGCAAAAGTGTAAAAAGAGGCCTGGTCGCAAATGTACAACATCGCAAAAACAGTCCAGTCCTCAGGGGGTTAATATGCTGTATTTACATGCTCCAAGCTTTACATTTTTTGCATACAATATAAATAAATAAATGTTTTTCAGAATGATGCATTAGAATCTCTTCTGCTAAGTCACACTCCCTCATGTATGTAGTTCAGATCACTCAATTGTATCAGTGGGTAAGTTGTGTACATACATTTGATAAGGAAATCAAATGCAGTAACGAGTTTCTTTGAACACCATGACCACTTCACTGAGAAACGCTGCACATACAAAGTTAAAACACTTTGCTGCTAGAGGTGCAATATCAGCTTTACACCAGGATGAGGTGCTAGTTCTTCGGTACACATATAAAAACATGTTAACATGCTGTCCACAATGCACAATGAAAGTACAATGCCAGTGTCCGTCAAGGAAGAAATTAACAGATAGAAAAGTGCATTGTAGAGTACATCAGATAAATGGGGTGATAGGTTTGACTAATCAGTACATACCGTTTTATCTGGTTAACCCCAAGACTAAATCCTGATATAAAAAAATTGCAATCAACCTAACCCAGATTGTTATTTCAAATTCTTTTGTGCTGTAGATGAAAAAAAAAAAAGGGACGCTTTATTGTTTCTTGATTTACAACTAAGCAATAAAGTGTTTACCCTATATTTTCTTTACCCAGTCACCTGATATATCCACATTCGAATCAGAGGATGTCCAGAGACATTGCACTGTTTGTCAGCTGCCTGTACTGCCATATTGGCTTGTTATACCGACAGCTCTGATTTCTGGATCCCCTGACCTTGGCCTGTCTTTGTTTACGTTAATCCAATCCATTATAAAGTGGATAGACCAAACAACTCTGCATAGTACATTTCAAATACACTGTGCTGCCTACCTTTTAAAATGGTATGCCATCATGGAAGTCATTTTCTTTCTTAGGGTGCCATACTCTCTCAAAAACAACATATTCCCAGAAAATCAATTTGTAATATTTTCAAGTTTGAGAAGGGCATGTACTATATTTGGCCTTGTAACTTGCCAAAAAACAAACAAACAAAGCTAGAAAACATGGGGACGCTGTTATGTTTGTGAGACTCTGCTACATGAAAATATTGTGCCTCTATTGTACACGCTGCTGCTGCCATACTACCTCAACGGCGACATAGGGACAGAAAATAAATGTGTCATCTTTCCATGTATGAAGACTGGAATGGGCAGGTCCTATACTTGGCCCTGAACATCCAAAACCCCATATTTTTGTACACACGCAACAACGCTTAACAGAAATATGGGTGTTTTATTGCAGTAAATCATATAAAGCTGATGAAATGAATTATGAAAAAGCAGTGTTTGTGTGTTAAAAAAAAAAAAAAAGATGTGTCACGATTTATTATTAAGTGGTTACTAAATAAGACTGGACATCCCTATTTTGAAAAAAAGCCTGAGAATTATGTTTTATAATTTAACATGAATAAAATCTAAGCCCTGTTTTTTCTGAAGAAAATTATATATAGTACGTGTGGGTGCACTTAATATGAAAGGTAAATTATGGTTGAACAGGCATATAGCTAAAATTCTAGATTTTGTTGTGATCAGAACTTGTAGAATTGCCTACTTCTCTAATGGGTTAAGGACAAAAGTCAAATTGCCATTGTCAAGTATGTTCAAACCCATCTTTCCTATTAATTGCAGCAATACCAATTACAGTTGCAAGAAAAAGTATGTGAACCCTTTGGAATGATATGGATTTCTGCACAAATTGGTCATAAAATGTGATCTGATCATCATCTAAGTCACAACAATAGACAATCACAGTCTGCTTAAACTAATAACACACAAAGAATAAAATGTTGCCATGTTTTTATTGAACACACCATGTAAACATTCACAGTGCAGGTGGAAAAAGTATGTGAACCCCTAGACTAATGACATCTCCAAGAGCTAATTGGAGTGAGATGTCAGCCAACTGGAGTCCAATCAATGAGATGAGATTGGAGGTGTTGGTTACAGCTGCCCTGCCCTATAAAAAACACACACCAGTTCTGGGTTTGCTTTTCACAAGAAGCATTGCCTGATGTGAATGATGCCTCGCACAAAAGAGCTCTCAGAAGACCTACGATTAAGAATTGTTGACTTGCATAAAGCTGGAAAGGGTTATAAAAGTATCTCCAAAAGCCTTGCTGTTCATCAGTCCACGGTAAGACAAATTGTCTATAAATGGAGAAAGTTCAGCACTGCTGCTACTCTCCCTAGGAGTGGCCGTCCTGTAAAGATGACTGCAAGAGCACAGCGCAGACTGCTCAATGAGGTGAAGAAGAATCCTAGAGTGTCAGCTAAAGACTTACAAAAGTCACTGGCAAATGCTAACATCCCTGTTAGTGAATCTACAATACGTAAAACACTAAACAAGAATGGATTTCATGGGAGGATACCACAGAGGAAGCCACTGCTGTCCAAACAAAACATTGCTGCACATTTACAGTTTGCACAAGAGCACCTGGATGTTCCACAGCAGTACTGGCAAAATATTCTGTGGACAGATGAAACCAAAGTTGAGTTGTTTGGAAGAAACACACAACACTATGTGTGGCGAAAAAAAGGCACAGCACACCAACATCAAAACCTCATCCCAACTGTGAAGTATGGTGGTGGGGGCATCATGGTTTGGGGCTGCTTTGCTGCGTCAGGGCCTGGACGGATTGCTATCATCGAAGGAAAAATGAATTCCCAAGTTTATCAAGACATTTTGCAGGAGAACTTAAGGCCATCTGTCTACCAGCTGAAGCTCAACAGAAGATGGATGTTGCAACAGGACAATGACCCAAAGCATAGAAGTAAATCAACAACAGAATGGCTTAAACAGATTAACAAAAAAAAACAAAACAAAAAAACAACAGAATGGCTTAAACAGAAGAAAATACGCCTTCTGAAGTGGCCTGGTCAGTGTCCTGACCTCAACCCAATTGAGATGCTGTGGCATGACCTCAAGAAAGCGATTCACACCAGACATCCCAAGAATATTGCTGAACTGAAACAGTTCTGTAAAGAGGAATGGTCAAGAATTACTCCTGACCGTTGTGCACGTCTGATCTGCAACTACAGGAAACGTTTGGTTGAAATTATTGCTGCCAAAGGAGGTTCAACCAGTTATTAAATTCAAGGGTTCACATACTTTTTCCACCTGCACTGTGAATGTTTACATGGTGTGTTCAATAAAAACATGGCAACATTTCATTCTTTGTGTGTTATTAGTTTAAGCAGACTGTGGTTGTCTATTGTTGTGACTTAGATGATGATCAGATCACATTTTATGACCAATTTGTGCAGAAATCCATATCATTCCAAAGGGTTCACATACTTTTCCTTGCAACTGTATATACACATTCATTGGTCAAAAAGGGTTTTATTTTAATATGACCTACACATATATAAATTAAAAATGTAACACATTTTTTACAGTTTTGGCAATAATTGTCTGTGCATAATTAGTGCAGGTTAAGAAAAGTAATTTAAAATAAATGTATGTACTTGTCCTGAATACATCATATGTTGAAGATTTCAGTTTGTTTTTATTAGTTATAGGTCACAAAATGCATGTATTAAAATACAATTTCCATGTTTAATAGCCATCACAGGAAATAATATTGCCACACCAAAGTATCTATTTATATAAGTAGGCATCACAGGCTTTTTTACACTGTTACCTAGTCAATTTCTGCTAAATATTGCAGTAAAATTTTAATTTTTAAGATGAAATATACACTTGTATAACAAGGGATTTCAAGAAGAGAAAATCAATACAACCACTATCTTGGTTGCTGTTAGTGCTATTTTTCTTTCTCCATGCATCCTAACACCTGCAGTCCGTACTTCCAATCAGCACACCATGCCTACAGGCCTGGAGAATTGACTTAGACACAATACCACTGTGAGGTCTAAATCAATTCTGAGTTTATTGACATATATAGGCAGATTAAATAGGCTTTACATCATATCACATTACATCACATTTGGATATTTGACAAAGATTACTCATTATCACGAGATTATTGGCATTAATAAAAGAGGAAAGGAGTTATAAAATGTCAAGATCAAGGGAGTTGCAGTTTGGTGAATTCCTTATTTTTAAAGTATTAAGGTGGCATTGTCATGGCAGAACCCAGTTTTTTTTTATCCCCCCTCCCGAGTCCACTACATCTAATTGCCCACCTAGTCACGCCCATAAGCCCCCCTTATTATCTATTTTTTAATGTTTATTTCATGTCCGGACCTAGGTCCGGTGCGCTGCCATTTTTGTGTGGGCAGATGAAGTCCCTTCTCTGCTAACACTGCTGTTATTTATCGTCCCCCTGGTTCCACTCTCCTTTTCCTTGACCACTTTGCTGCCTGGCTACCCTATTTCCTCTCTTCTAATATTCCATCCCTAATTCTCGGGGACTTCAGTATTCCCATTAACCCACCTTTGACCTCAGCAGCCTCCCAACTACTTTTAATTACTTCCTCCTTCGGGCTATCACAGTAGGCTAATTCTCCCACCCATGTAGCTGACAATACCTTCAACCTCATCTTCTCTTATGCATGTACAGTAGCTAATATCTGCAACACTCCATTCCTCTCTCTGATCACCACCTCTTATCGTTTGCTCTTGAGTACCGCCTCACCCAACAACCTCAGACCAACCCCCCTCAACTCAGGAGGAACCTTAATTCTATTGACCTCCAGCAGCTGTCAACTGATATTGATTCACAGTTGCTATCCATCTTTTCCCTCTCCTGTCCCTCACTGGCCATCTCCACATATAACACTTTGCTCACCTCTGCCTTGAACGCTGCAGCCCCCCTTCAAACAAGCACCTCAAGGAGGACACGCCCCCAACTCTGGCATACTAAATCAACAAGTTACCTGCAAAGGTGCTCCCGTTGTGCTGAACGCTCCTGGAGGAAGTCTTGCACCCAGTCAGACTTTCTCCATTATAGATTCATATTGTGTTCATACAGCGCTGCCCTTGCCCTTGCCAAACAGTCATAGTTTTCCTCTCTCATTAGTTCATGCTCCCGCAATCCCAGGCGGGATGCAAATATCACTTGAAGGGGTCCATCGGATGGCCCATGCTGTTGGGGCCACCCAATGGGTATGGATTGTCAGGGGGCCTGGTCAGCGCTGCAGCACTTTAACAGCGTGACCGGGCACCCTGTGATTACATTACACGCTGGGACGAAGTAGCTGCCCAGGTCACTTCTTCCAGCAATCACACAGAGCCGCGTGGGAGGAAACAGAGGAGGGAGTCAGAGTGGGAACACTGAGCCACCACTGGTCCCCAGGGAAAATCACCCTCCTGGTAGGAAAAAGGAGGGTGACTTAAACATTTTGTGTATGTATGTGTGTCTGTCTGTATGTGTGCCTGTATGTGTGTCTGTCTGTATGTCTGTCAGTATGTATGTGTCTGTGTGCCTGTCTGTATGTATGTGTGTATGTGTGCCTGCCTGTTTGTATGTATGTATGTGTCTTTGTATGTATGTGTCGTGTGTGTGTGTGTCTGTCTGTATGTATGTGTCTGTCTGTGTGTCTGTATGTATGTACGTACATACTTATGTATGTACGCATGTGTGCTTGTCTGTTTGTATGTATGTGTCTTTGTATGTATGTGTGCCTGTCTGTGTCTGTGTGTGTGTTGGTCTGTATGTATGTCTGTGTGTGTCTGTATGTATGTGTGTGTGTGTCTCTGTGTGTATGTGTCTGTATGTATCTGTCTGTCTGTATGTGTCTGTGTGTGTGTGTTTCTGTCATGGGGGAAAGTGGGGGGAAGAGGGGTGGGCACAGACTAGTTTCGCACCGGGGCCCCATGGATTGTGTGTATGCCACTGGTTTTAAACATTATTTTTCTATTTTCTCCAGTGCAATACTCATTGTTTTTTAATAACATTTTGTGTAAAAACTACCCCTGTACATGGGTTGGCCTTGAATTAGCTTTTTTATCTCTGGAATATGCTTATGAGACTTGCATTTTCAGTGACCTCTGCATCTTGACTCTCTCTCTGTATATTTATATATAATATTTTATGTACTATACAGGAAGCCTATTTTCTTTTAATGGAACAGGTAATTTTCAAAATTCAATCTACTGTAAAATGCATATGCTTTGATTCATAGCTAGTCAACGAGCTTGCTTCAAGCTGTTGTTATGCATAAGTAGTTAACTGTGCCTTTTTGTTTTTTTACTGACTCATATGCAATGTAGACAATGTTCAGCATTCCAGATGTTTTGGACTATGTCTTTCCTGATGCTTTGTTAGCATTATGGCTGGAAGAGCATTATGGGAGATGTAGTCCACAACACAAGTGCCGAAGGTTGTCTATCCTTGCACCAAGGTCTCCCATATGTACCTTGTATTGTATTATTATGCTATGTATTTTTATATATTTGAATGTGGTATCATTTTTATTATTATTATTATTGGTATTTATATAGCGCCAACTAATTCTGCAGTGCTTTACAATATTATGAAAGGGGGGCAAATTTACAATAAATGAGACAATTACACAGTAACACAGGAACAAGAGGTAGATGAGGACACTGCTCAAACGAGCTTACAGTCGAGATGAGGTGGAGTACAAATACACAACAGGACAGCAAGGGTGACCGCCACCAAACAAGGTGGAAGAGTAGCAGAGCTGGAGGTGAGAGTGGAGTATGGCTCTTTAGGAGAGCAAGAGACAGATTTGGATAAGTATATGAGTTGTAGCACTTTGTCTTCATGTCAGCCCCATAGTCCCTCTCTGGTGTTCTTTTTTTATAACAAAAGCCATTTGCAAAGTCTTTCTTTAACTGTTATTTTGTCATTTTGAATTATTTCCAGTTCTGTAAAGTTGTTTAAAACAACAACAAAAAAATGGCCCTCAGATTTCTATTGCTCATGTAAATTAAAATTTCTTTGCACAACTGCAATATCTGTTAACAAATACTCACCATTTAAACATGTTCTCGCACCCAGTCAGACTTTCTCCATTATAGATTCATACTGTGTTCATACAGTGCAGCCCTTGCCCTTGCCAAACAGTCCTATTTTTCCTCTCTCATTAGTTCGTGTTCCCGCAACCCCAGGCGTCTCTTTGACACCTTTAATTCTCTTCTTCGCCCCGCTGTGGCCACCCCCCAAACCAACCTTACTGCTGATAACTTTGCATGTTACTTCACTGACAAAATTGAACAGCTAAGGAAAGAATTCTCCCCTCCTTGCCTTTCTGTTTCTCAACCACACATTGATCATGCCTTTCCTACCCTTCAGACATTCTCCCCAGCCACTGACCAAGAGGTGGCTGCTCTTCTTTGCTCCTCTCGCCCCACCACATGCCCGCTCAATCCTGTCCCATCTCACCTGATCAGATCTCTCTCCACTTGTCTCGTGCCTTCTCTAACACACATCTTCAACTGCTCGCTCTCTTCTGGCATGGTCCCTGCTGACCTTAAACATGCCACTGTAGTACCTATACTAAAAAAAACATCCCTTGACCCGTCCACCCCCTCTAACTACCGTCCCATATCCCTGCTCCCTTTTTCCTCAAAGCTTCTGGAAAGACTCGTCTTTACCCGTGTGTCTCATTTCCTCAATTCCAACTCTCTCCTTGACCCCCTTCAATCTGGCTTCCGCCCTCTCCACTCTACAGAGACTGCCCTTATCAAAGTTACTAACGACCTAATCGCAGCTAAATCCAAAGGCCACTACTCCATACTAATTCTTCTTGACCTCTCAGCGGCCTTTGACACCGTTGATCATGCTCTCCTTCTTCAAACTCTGCAATCGCTTGGTCTCTGTGACTCTGTCCTCTCGTGGTTTTCCTCTTATCTCTCCCAACGCTCATTCAGTGTCTCTTTTTCTAATGATACCTCCTCCCCTCGCCCTGTCTCGGTTGGAGTCCCCCAAGGCTCCGTCCTTGGTCCCCTTCTATTTTCTCTTTACACTGCCTCTCTTGGCAAACTTATTACCTCATTTGGTTTCCACTACCACCTGTACGCTGATGACACCCAGCTATATCTCTCCTCCCCGGACCTCTCCCCTGCTGTCCTGCAACGTGTCACTGCTTGCCTTTCTTCCATCTCTGACTGGATGTCCTCCCGCTTTCTGAAACTCAATCTCTCAAAAACTGAGCTCCTTGTCTTTCCTCCTCCTAATACTGATCCTCCTCTTTCGCTCTCCCTTCAAGTTTGTGGTACCAACATCAGCCCATCCTTGCAAGCGCGCTGTCTTGGCGTCATACTTGACTCTGGTCTCACCTTTGAGCCTCACATCCAGCATGTTGCCAAATCCTGTAGATTCCATCTTAAAAACATAGCCCGCATCCGCCCCTTTCTTGCACCAGATACTACCAAGGAGCTTGTCCATGCTCTAATAATTTCACGCATGGATTATTGTAACCCTCTCCTGCTTGGTCTTCCCAAAAGCCGTACTGCACCCCTACAGTCTGTAATGAATGCTGCTGCTAGACTGATTTTCCTCTCTAGTCGGTTCTCTCACACCTCACCCCTCTGCCAGTCCTTACATTGGCTTCCTGTGTGCTATAGGAGTCAATTCAAGGCACTAACACACACCTATAAAGCACTGAACAACTCTAGCCCCTCTTATATCTCCTCACTGATCCACAGGTATGTCCCTTCTCGGTCTCTCCGCTCTGCCCGTGACCACCTCCTGTCCGTTGTCCGCACCCGTACGGCCAACTCGCGCTTGCAGGACTTCTCGCGGGCGGCTCCCTTCCTATGGAATAGCCTGCCTACCGCCATCCGACTCTCCCCTAGTCTTGCATCTTTTAAGAAGTGCCTTAAAACCCATCTCTTTAGGAAAGCTTATGGCCTCCAAGACTAACCCCTACCTCACATACCCATCTCTTGCCCTCTCCTAAAGGGCAGCCCACCTTATTTGATTGTACATTCCGGTCCTAATGTGTCTTACACCCCACCTCCTATAGAATGTAAGCTCGATTGAGCAGGGTCCTCTTCAACCTATTGTTCCTGTAAGTTTATTTGTAATTGTCCTATTTATAGTTAAATCCCCTTTCATAATATTGTAAAGCACTACGGAATCTGTTGGCGCTATATAAATGGCAATAATAAATAAATAAATAAAAAATAATTCTCAGTCAACAATAATGTTATGTATATGAAGTCTACAAAAATACTATCCTTTTTTTATTTTCTCGTTTCATATAACGGGAAAAAAGTAAAGCACATTTTTGTTTTATTATCATGTGTCATTTCCAAACTTGACATACTACACTGATAAAGATATTGGGAACTTTTGTTACTTTTTTGTGACGTGCATCTAACCCGAAAATTATCATCTGTCGACTATCTGTATCTTGTCTTCAGCCGAAGTCTTCTTCTAATTTTCAACATTTTAATTTCCACATTCTTGTTTTAAAACTATGTAGATTACATTCACGGCATTATCCTGATCTTGGCAGGGGAATATATTTTCAAAAAAGAGTTGCGGAAGCTGGTTTTTGATCATGTTGGTCATTCATTGGCTAAGAGCTCAGCTGGGTGCTCGCAGCCCGTGAATGCAATTGTGTTTAAAGAATATGCACAGAATTAGCATGCCAAAATCTCTTATTCCAGGCTGGCATATTAATGATGCTGCAGGGGGTATAGTTACATCTCCAGCAGCGTTATTAAATATCTCTGTAAGTACACAGAGGTCAAGCAGCATGACCACATCAAAACAGTGATGAAGTGGTCATTGTGTTTGGCGTAACCCTTTAACAAGATGATTGAGGGTCCAATCATGTTGTTAAAATTTGGGTTACTATATTCACCCACATTTCTATGCAGCCTGCATTAATTGCCCTGCAACTAAAAATATTTTCTTCCACTGACTCCCTATATAGTTGACTTTTTTGTTAGTATACTGGAAGTCTAGTAGGAGATAGGGTGAGCTGTGCACCTGTAGAATAGTTATTTTTGAAATATGCAACTGTACTAAACAGAAACTATAATATTGCCTGTAGTATTTCAGTACATGATAGTGCCATGCCTTAACTTTATGAAAAAAGAGTTGTATCACCTAGATCACTATTTATAAAATACATTACAAGCTATGTTATCATTATAAAATAAACTTTTTATTTCAATTTGTTATAATGGTGCACAATGAATTTCAGCTGTTGCTCGCTTAGAAAGCAAGATTTCTCTGGTCAGCTGATTTCCTGTCTCCTATTTATATGAAAGAATAATGCAGAAAAAAAAAAATCACCATTGAGTGTAAGGTGAACATGAATGAGCTGTTATAAAACTACAACTTTAATGTTGTTTTGTCAGCCAACAGAAACATCCCTGCTATAGAGAAATTAACTTGAAATTACATTATGGAAGATTTTAATCATTGAGTAAACACACACACACACACACACTCTCACTCTCTCCCTCTACATTTTGTTCAAGGTGTTGTAAGATTATATGCTGCATTCTGAGCATTAAACATTTTTAGGCTACCAGCCATGATTATTTAGTACATTTTATTTGCTGTTTTTCAAATTTTATTTTGACTGTTTAAAAAAAAAAAAAAAAAAAGTTAGAAAAATGATAAAGCATTTCTTGTTTTTATTCACAGTCAATGTGGATTGAAAGGACAACCTTCATCACAGCTTATAGATTACCTGGAATTTTGCGGTGGTTTGAGGTTACCTCTATGCAACATGTATGTATACTCTAAAACAAAAATGTTTATTTCAGTAACTATTGGTTTTATATTGTTTACTGTTATACAAGAACCTTCTCATTGTCCACAGATAGCCAACCTTCCTCTAACAAACTTGAAACCACATGATTTTTATATTATATATGGTATTCATGAGTCATCAAGTGTAAGAGTGAGGTGTGGATATAAGCACATACATTGACCCGACTCATCTTTCTTTCTTTCTTTCTCTCTCTATCTTTCTCTCTTTCTCTCTCTCTTTCTTTCTCTCTTTCTCTCGTTCTTTCTTTCTCTTTTTTTCTCTCTCTCTCTCTTTCTCTCTCTCTCTTTCTTTCTTTCTTTCCCCTCTCTGTTTGTGTGGGGATACATTGAAATTCACCATTTTAACATCACATAAATCTGGCAAATATGTATATTGAAAATATATCTGTACTTTATGAATGTAGATTAATATATTTTATTACTGTATCACACATATTGCTTGACAAATGTTTTCATGTGATACATTTCTGAAAATAATTATAACCTTAAATGTTTTCCAAAATAAATTGTCCAAATTAAAATGCTCAAAGGGCATGAATTATGGGTGTAGTTTAAATACATGACTTGTTAAACTGCCCTAAAATTAGCCTTGGGTCTAGCAAATCTGTCATAATGTATGATATATTTAATGATATTTTTACAGTAAAAAAATGAACTAGCAATATGAATTTGCTGTTCATCGTTTCATGTAGTTATTAGACTTCATTCTTTTGGTGACTGATGGCATACTTGACTATATAATATTCTTCCTAATATTAGTCCAAACTTTTATGCAGCCTGCATTAATTGCCCCATGACTAAAATATTTACTTCTTTAATAAGAACATTGTTTTCAATAACCTTTTACCAATAAGTTAGCACTAAACTAACCCACTGTGGCATTACATATATTGACTGAATAAAATAGTTTGTTCTGAAAATAAATAAAAACACTGGCATTACAAAAAGGTAGCATTTTTTTAGAACAATAGAAATGCAGTAAAATTCTCTGCTAAAATGGCCTGCATTTATTGTTTCCCTTAAGAACTTCTGTTGGAAGTGAAATATTGTATATGTTTGTTGGTTCCATAAAAAAATTAACAGTTCTCAAATGTATAAAAAGAGGAGCTGTTTGGATCACCTAGATCACTATTTATAGTGTAAATTATAAGCTGTTATTATTTCAAAATAAAATTGTAATTCAAATTTGTTATAATGGCACCTAAGCAGTTTCAGCTGTTGCTTGCTTAGAAGGCACGTTTGCAGTGATCAGTTGATTTTTCTCTCTCCTATTCATATGTAGGTAATACAAAAAAAAAAAAAATTCCATTGACTGAAGATGACTATAAGGGAGCTGTTATAAATTATAAAATAGTGCTTTGACAGTCTATAAAACCATCCCCGCTATATACTAATTCACTGTCAAAAATAGCATTTTTAATAGAAATGCAGTAAAATTATCCTCTAAACAAACATGTTTGTTCTTTCCTATGAGAACCTCTGTCGGAAGTGAAATGTGCCCATTGACTGTTTCTCTTTTGGGCAATATATCTTGCTACTGCATACTAAAAATACGTAACCCACTTAAAGGAAATTAATGCAACATTTTGGACATAGTATTATTTATTTCTGCAAGAAATAAAATATTTCAGTAAAGTTCCACTTGAAATACAAAATATGTTATTTTATTGGCTTCAATTAGGCGATTATTAGTCCACTGGAAAATGCAATCGAAACCATGTCTGCCACAAATGAGAAGATCCTTGGGCTTATAAATCAATACCAGAGTGATGAAAATCTGCCGATCAATCCACTGTCAATGTGCTTGAATGGGATTGTTGACCCAGCAGTGATGGGAGGATTTGCCAAATATGAAAAGGTAAAATTCTGTATAATGCGCATATTATTATTGTTATTGGTATTTATATAGCGCCAGCTTATTCCGCAGCTCTTTACAATATTACAAAAGTGGAACATTTAACAATAAATGAGACCCTTACAAAATGATACAGGAACAAAAGGTAGACGAGGACCCTGCTCAAACGGGCTTACAGTCTAGAGTCATGCTATGCAGGAGACTGAAAATAGTACTCAAAATCTATGAACTTGAGAAGCAAACACCCTATAACACAAATTAAGTGTAATGTCTAATTCACATTATAATGGATATTGTAGTAATATGTAAGTATTATATGAAACAATTTGCAAGAAAATATCCAAAAGTAGATAAACTTTAGCGTTGTGCAATAGCCCCAAATAAGTATCTGTGGGGAAGCTGGGTATTGAGATAAATGTGCATGATTTCCACCTCCACATGGGTGGTATAGGAAATTTGGAGTATTCTTTGTAAACTTTGTATTTGTATTCTGTGTAACCTTTGTGATCACTGCTGTTGGATACAAAGTTTACACAGAATACTCCTAATTTCCTAAATCACCGCTGTGGAGGTGGCAATCATACACATTTATCTCAATACCCAGCTTCCCTACAAATACTTATTTGGGGCTATTGCACAGCGCTGACATTTATCTACTTTTGGACATTCTCTCACATAGGTTTGTGGAATAACCTTTTATGTCTGGCAGCTACACATTTTTATCTTTGGACTTTTAATATTTGGTGTCATACAGACAATTTAATTTTATATTGCACTTTTTTGTTTATTTTTTGTTTTATGTTTCTGGTTGTTGTATTGAAATCATATGAATGTTGTAGCTGATTTTCTAAAATGTATCTTTTATCAGCCCTTCATAAGTTTATTTTTTTTTGGTGGAACTAATTCGCTTAAAATGCATTGTGAGTATAACATTATCTATATCAGTGGAGGACGGGGACTACACACTTCCAACCAAAGAAAAACAAACAACTTTTTGGTGAAAATGCTATGACTAGTGATACCGTAAGGTGTAAGGTCCAACCAGCCATACAATGCCATCTAGAATGCCTAGAGTAATCTACATAGTGCTGTAGGAAAGAGCAGCACAATGCACTTATTTCTGTTGTTCTGAAATAGCAAAACTCAATATACTAGAAAAATTACGTGAGTGGGGTTAGTCAGATTAAAATACTTACTCTGGATTGGCAAATTGCATTTTTAAATATACAGCCTAATCTGGACACCAGTAGTAAGTAGGATTAATGGGGTCCAGGTTACACTGTATGTTTAAAAGGACCAAGGACCTCTTTCTTCTTCTCATATTCCAAACGTGTGAAGAGGTTGAAGGGGACAGCTCCAACCCCTTCCTCTGCTCTTTGTGGATTGGGATGGAAAACATTATAATTACAGGTTAGTGGGTCCCCAAGCCTCCAGTCCAATAATAATAGGGCACAGTAATTCCCAGTACACTGGTTACAATACTAATAAGGCTTTATTGCTGAATATATTTAGATCATTGGGGAGTTGCTGTCACTCTTTGATAATATCACCATATTAATAATACTTGTGGAAAAATTCAGAAGAATTCTACAATGCAAGCATTTGCTCATGTATAATAAGTATTACAATTCTGGCAAAAAAAAAATATTTTACTTAGTAGTTAAGTAGAGATAAGGAAAAACGTTCTCTAAAGTATTGTGTAAGTAGTCCATACTTTGTCTTATGTTTCAAAGACAAATAGATCAGAAATAAACAAAAGAAGAACAGATTCTGAAAGACAAAATGAATCAATATGAAGTTTGAGGTGACAGAGCCACTTTAATAAGTTAAGGTTTCTCCATATGAAATTGTGGTCAGTTAGTGTCTACCACCTTTTGTATTAATTTTAAAACAAAGAAATATATATGATAACTTTCAAATTCATTTTTAGGCTTTCTTCACAGAAGAGTACATGCATGATCATCCTGACGATTATGAGAAGCTGAACAGACTAAAGGATCTAATTGCCTGGCAGGTACATATAAATATCTTCAATAGTAGGTCCTACATTTTGAAATATTTACTGTATATATCGTTTATAGCTACAGCACAGCATATAATGATAAGAAGCTTTACTTGTTGTTCAATAAATATTACACAGGGCAGTGCGACAGATTCAAACACGTTTGACCATGGTATGATTGGTGTAAGACATGGCAGGTACAACAATTCAAAAAACTGCCGAATTCCTGGGATTTGTGTGTACCTGTCTCTCATGTTTACTGTTTATGTGCAGAAAATAATTGCAAAAAGCAGCACTGTGTACAAAAACACATTGTTGAAGCTGACAACAAAAAAACACAATCTCTTAATCAACAACTCTTTCAATCAGCTGTATAGAAAATCACTTCTAAATTAATATTGTTATATTATGTTGAAAAGAAGCAGAAAGACATACCACACCTATGATAAGAAGTAAAATTAAGTTTCAACTTGATTGGTAGTATTCTATTATTTGTAAATTACAAATTTCTTATAGGAAAGCAAAATGTAGCACTGTGTCAATCAGATGGTCTCTCTGAGACAATCTGGCTATTTACTCAACTATTTTATGGAATCCCCTCTAGTGGCCGTCACACAGCCACTAGAGGCAGGTTAGCCCTGCAAAGAAAAAAATTGTTATTCCTGTAGAAAGGCAATGTTTTCAACTACAGGTTTAAAATTGGGCACATGACACCCAGACCACTTCATTTAGATGAAAAGGTTTGGGTGCCTATAGTGTTCCTTTAAGAAATGCAGTTATGGCAATTCAATTAAAGACAAATGTATATTGCTAATCTAATGGAGAACATGGGTGGATTTTTACAGATACAGGTGTAACGGCTACCCAGGTAGCAAGGGGGTATCAGCCGTTGGAGACGTCCTTTTCCTAGCAAGCTGCTGTGTAGTAATGGAGTTTCTTATTCCCATCCACGAGATCCAAGGGTAAAGCCAGGCATAGCTGTAAAATGGAGCAGGATAATTGTGCAGTAAATCCCCTTCCAAGAACGAGACGAGGCTACGTTTTGAAGGGTCAAGCAGAACTGGCTATTAATGACAGGCACTCTCTTTTTATGTGATTCTGCCCATGCAAGGGCGACACCTACATAATTGACAGAACAACCAATAAACATAAGGTACATCCCACACATTTCCTCCCCTCAGATAAGATACTAACATAATTAAAACGAACATATTTTTCCCCAAAGTTCAGATGTACCCCAAATACTATTCTGGGGGACCAACATAGTGAAAATTCAGCCCATTCAGTTCAGCCGCTCGGGAGATATGGGACTTTAAAGTTTTGACCGACCGCACAGGCAAAGTAGCCAAAAATAGTTCCATGAGTTTTGGCCTTGCTCTTTGTTCATGCATTAAAAGTCACAAAAAGGCTTGCCGTCCGTTCGCTAGAATCCCCATATGTTATTAAGTCTTTCTACCAAACGGCCGAGTGTTCGGTAGTTTTGGCACGAATTTCCGGTGTTATGGAGGTCTCAGTGGTGTTCGCCTACTTGAGTGTCTGATTTTAGTTCAAGATACTCAACGGCAAATCACCGCTGTTCGTGTGTTAAGATGGCCGCGAACACGTGCAAAGTCCCGAAATGGCGGCCACCTAAGATCTAACACAAAGGATTCGTGCATTTAGCATGCGAACAGTATATGCCGGTCTGGGAGGTAAAATACCACTTAATTGAAGGGTGGTCCAGTGTTCGGCAGTTTGCATTCGTCTTTGTGCCTGCTGGATTTCTACCGTATGGATTGCACAAATAAATGAATGCTGGCAACATAAGTCCCGAACTGGGCTATAATAAGTCACATAACCAGGTAAGTATAATCCCTTGTATTATTAGGCATAGTAATTGTAAAATATGTCCAGGCAGAAAGTATAGTTCTGTTACAATAGGCATATCACATGTAACACAAATAGATCAGCATGTAATCGTAGACTCTAGTCTTCAAATCTAATTGCTAATATGTCATTGACTTACAAGCTAAATGATTGTGTCAACACATGTAAATAGGGGTTTCCACTTAAATCTTCATTGTTTATACTCACAATAATTCTATTCTCTCTATATATGTATTAGATACCATTACTTGGTGCTGGAATCCGTATTCATGAGAAAAGAGTCACTGGTGATCTACGCCCATTCCATGACAGGATGGAAGAGTGCTTTAAGAGCCTGAGAGCCAAGGTGGAAAAGCAATATGGTGTGAGGGAATTGGTAAGTTGCTACATTTTTTATTAAACAAATTTCCTGTATAGTAATTTTAAAATAAACTATCCAACCATGTCCAAGATTTTTTTTTACATTTTGTTTAGCCAGCAATATACACCCACTGCATATGTGCTCTCATAACTGCCCATAACTGTGGCATACAATCTGGTATAGTAGAAAAATATAGGAAAGTGGAAAAAACTTTGAGGCAAAGTTAATGTTTGAGAATGGTAAAATGACGTGAGTGATAATAAAGAAGAAAGAATATTTAGGTAGACATGAAAGTATTAATGTGGTGGGGAGGAATTAATATCTGCACCAGCTTTGCCAATCTTCTGTAGAATGTAGATAGAAATTAATTCTCTTGATTGGTGCATTACATGAAATGTCTTCATTCATCACTTTAAATAATGGTATTCATTTTTAAAATGTTCATACAGTATCTCAGCAACCTGAGATGTGTTCACATTGCTTTTCCCTAATTATGTTGTGATATTTAATTATCATTTATTCATGTACATAGAAACATAGAATGTGACGGCAGATAAGAACCATTCAGCCCATCTAGTTTGCTCAATTCATGTACGATTGCTGATTTAAATAACTTGCACGCAAATTTTACAACAATTACAATCACTATTGTTAGAAACGTAAAATAGCTACCTTCCATTTGTGGAGGTGAGTCATTAAACTGAAAAGTCAATGAAATAGTGTTTTTCCCATTGTAACAGTAATGACTTCATACTTTTATCTGCATATAAAAACGAACATGTAAGTTACTAGAGCTTTTGTGGCTGTTGTGTCAGTTTAAAATGAAGTAAATGAGATTAAACATCTTTAACTACCTTGGGTTTGTTAATTAAAGGTTCACTGTAAGCACCAAAACAATTATATCTTAATCTGCAGTCTAACAAATGTAAATATTGCTGTTTGTGAGAAGTGTCAATGTTTACATTTATCACTAAAAGTGCCTCTAGTGACTGTCAACCAGACAGCCAGTAGATGCACTTTCTCATATAGACTTTAAATAATTTAATAATTTCACATTCCAGATATGGGTTCAGGTACCCCAGTATTGTCAGAGGGAAACTTAAGTTGATCTCATCTTTAGAGTAACCCCACCCAGAGATTCCCAGCACTTTGTAAAATCTGTCTAAACCCCAATAAGAAACCCCTACACAAGAAACAAAATATTTAATGGTCCCCAAAGAACTGTTAAGTGATTTTCAAATTTAAGTTCTTAATAATTGAAATGGAAAATTCTCCAAGTAGGCTATTTTACCAGTTTGGCTACTTTGTTCTTTAATTTGAAATGCACTTTACTTCCTCAACAATTCCAAGTTTTATGACTACACCAGTTGTCGTCTGGGGGTGGAAGGTAATTTATACCAATCACCCATGAAACACCATATATTATGCCATCTTCTCCTTGGTTGTCCTTTTGTCTTAAGTAACACTTCACCTTCTTTTTTCACTAAGGAGTTTATGTGCAGTAGGGTTTATGTATTCTGCATTTTGAATCATAATGCTCACATTTTGTCACTGAATACTTTTTTGTTCTGTGTTTGGTTTGGTAGCTTTTGGTTATTGTGTTCCATGTGTTACTCCAATACATATAGGAACAGAAAATATACATCCAGTGGACACAGTTATTTATTCACTTCAACGTCTCATGGAATAACATGTTACCAACTGGCAGATCAACTTGTGTTCCTATATTACATAGTTACATAGTTACATAGCTGAAAAGAGACTTGCGTCCATCAAGTTCAGCCTTCCTCACATTTGTTTTTTTGCTGTTGATCCAGAAGAAGGTAAAAAAAAAACAATTTGAAGCACAGTTTTGCAACAAGCTAGGAAAAAAATTCCTTCTTGACCCCAGAATGGCAGTCAGATTTATCCTTGGATCAAGCAGTTATTACCCTACATTGAAAGATTATATCCTTGAATATTCTGTTTTGCAAGTATGCATCTAGTAGCTGTTTGAACATCTGTATGGACTCTGATAAAACCACTTCTTCAGGCAGAGAATTCCACATCCTGATTGTTCTTACAGTAAAAAACCTTTCCTTTGCCTTAGACGAAATCTTCTTTCTTCCAGTCTAAACGCATGGCCTCGTGTCCTATGTAAAGTCCGGTTTGTGAATAGATTTCCACACAATGGTTTGTATTGGCCCCGAATATATTTGTATAATGTTATCATATCCCCTCTCAGGCGACGTTTTTCTAAACTAAATAGGTTTAAATTTGTTAACCTTTCTTCATAGCTGATATGTTCCATTCCTTTTATTAATTTTGTAGCCTGCCTCTGCACTTTTTCTAGTGCCATAATATCCTTCTTTAGAACAGGTGCCCAAAATTACACAGCATATTCAATATGGGGTCTTACCAGTGATTTATAAAGAGGCAAAATTATATTCTTGTCCCGAGAATGAATGCCCTTTTTCATGCATGACAATACCTTACTGGCCTTGGCCACTGCTGATTGACATTGCACATTGTTGCATAGTTTGTTGTCTATAACAATTCCCAAGTCCTTTTCATGTGTTGTTATCCCTAATTCGCTTCCATTAAGGGTATACGTTGCTTGTGTATTCTTTACGCCTGAAGTGCATAACTTTGCATTTTTCAACATTATATTTCATCTGCCATTTAAGTGCCCAGTCCCCCAGTCTATCTAAATCCCTCTGCAGCAAAATAATATCTTGCTCACATTGTATTATTTTACAAAGTTTTGTGTCATCTGCAAACACTGAAACATGACTTTCAATGCTGTCTTCAAGATCATTTATAAACATGTTAAATAGAAGGGGTGCCAGAACAGACCCCTGAGGGACACCACTTGCCACCTCTGTCCAGCTTGAAAATTTACCATTAATGACAACTCTGTACTCTCTTTTTAAGCCAATGTTCTACCCAAGAACAAGCATTTTAATCGAGACGATTTCCTTGAGTTTGAACACTAATCTATTGTGTGGAACTGTATCAAATGCCTTGGCAAAATCCAAATAGATCACATCCACGGCAACACCCTGATCTATACTTCTACTTACTTCTTCGTAGAATGCAATCAAGTTAGTTCTTCTACCCAAGAACAAGCATTTTAATCGAGACTGATTTCCTTGAGTTTGAACACTAATCTATTGTGTGGAACTGTATCAAATGCCTTGGCAAAATCCAAATAGATCACATCCACGGCAACACCCTGATCTATACTTCTACTTACTTCTTCGTAGAATGCAATCAAGTTAGTTTGACATGACCTATGCTTCATAAAACCGTGCTGATTTTTGCTGATAACCATGTTCTTCTCAAGGAATTCTTGAATATTATCCCTTAATAACCTTTCAAATATTTTACCAGCACAGAAGTTAAGCTCACAGGTCTATAATTTCCAGGCAAGGATTTTGAACCCTTTTTGAATATAGGAACCACATCTGCCTTCCTCCAATCCTCCGGAACACTTCCTGAAAGAAAAGACTCTTGAAAGATTAAAAACAGAGGTTCACTTATTTCTACACTTAGTTCCTTAAGTACTCGTGGATGAATACCGTCAGGCCCTGGAGCTTTGTTTATGTCCGGGCAATTTATGTCCGGGTAATTAAAATCTCCAATAATTAAAGTGTTACCCAGATTTGCAGCTTTCTCAATTTGCTCAAACAGCTGTTGTTCCTCGCCAATATTAACATTAGGTGGTTTATAACATATCCCAACCAATAGTTGGTTTCCCTTCTTTTCCCCAAAGCAGATATTGACCCATTTTCCTCATCGCATTCCATTTGCTTAAGATTTGGCTTTAAATCATGGTTGACATACAAACATACCCCACCACCCTTCTTGTTTTTACTTTTTATGAAAACAAATGTTAAAAAAATTAAAAATAAAAATGATTACCACTGACACAAATTTCTATGTAGATGCTCTAAGCATACCTCCAAGCTATAATAGACCAAGCTAACAAACAAATATTGATCTGGGTAATATTAAAAAGGTAAATAGATGGGGGGTGGGGCCTGGCAGCCAAAATGGCTGTACACGTTATCTGAGAGCTCCTGCATACAAGCATCTAATATAAGCTTTTCTCACGAATACACTCTCAGGTGGAAGCCTCACTCACTCAAGCTGTGGACTGCTCTACACTGAGTGGGAACTTGTGGATACACAATTTGTGCTGATATGCTGACTTATTAAACAGTACGAACATGCGGCCTAGTCTCCTCAGCGGCCTGGTGACCGGGGGAGGCGGACGATCCCCCGGCGCAATGCCCGCTTCTCCTGAATACTTTTCTGTGGCCCTGCATCCCCCCCTCCCACTTTGGACCGGCGGGGGATATCCTGGTCCCCACTGGTGAAACTCACCTCTTTCCTGCAATGGACCCTCCCGGTCAACTCAATATTTCAGCATGGCGAGCCCAAAATGGTCGCCGTCATCCTGCATCCAAGTCATCAGGAGGGCTCACCACTCCAGGCTTCGAAAGCTATCGCTTCAACGCCCTCTTTGAATGCATCTGCCAGGAGTTATGGAGGCGCATCCAGTGTCGCAGCTTTGATTCTGCCGTGCCTGCAGAGTCTGTGACCCACGCTATGGTTCCTGCAGAATCTGTGACCCAAGCTATTGTGCAAGAGAACCGATCCCATGTTGGGCTGGAGGCCCACAAAGATGTACAACACACCAATGACCCACACCAATGACACAGGCTGTCACTTCCTCCCAGCCGGCCAATGTTACAGGGGCCGGACGCTGTCTTAAATCACCATGGCACTCTACCAGGTCCCTGTTGAGCAGTAATGTTTATAGCATCGGGGAAATATTCCGCTGCACCCCTGTTTGCACGCAGTTTGGGAACCGCTGATCTAAAGTATACATCAAATGCTGCTGAATCTGATTTTTTATGTCATGAAAGCTGTCAGTCACAGCCAGGAGAAGTGTGACTTGGGCTGCATAAACAGAAACAAAAGAGATTTAACTCCTAATTGGCAGAGAAATGAGCAGTGAGACTGTATATACACGAAAACTACTTAATAAAGTTATTTGGAGCCTATAGTATCCCTTTAATGTAGTGACTCTAATATGTAAATGTTTCAATGTAAATGCTGCCTTTTCAAGAAAAGACAGTGTTGACTTTGTTACCCAGTAACACCTCTAGAGGTCCTACCATATTTCAGTCCTGCATCCTTTGAAGACCTTCGTTCAGCATATCCACGATATGCATGGAGGTGCTGAATGCATTTTTGCAATTTTATTGTCAGATCGCTGAGATTTCTGTGCATGTGCCATTTGGTGAATAACACTTCTCATTCAATGAAGAAAAATATCATTATGACCAAATAGTTGGCGGTTCGGGCAACGGATTCTACTGGTAGTTTTTTTTTGGTTTGTTTGTTTGTTTTTTTATTTATATTCCCAGTGCCAATAAATATGGTTTCCTGATTCAACTTTTCCACATGTATTTTCTATTTTGGTATCTCTGATTTGACTATGCTTCTCGCTTTTGTGTTTATCTATACTTGACTTTGGCTTTTTACTGATTAATCCACCTGCTTGCAGGTTACCATTTTGTCTTTCTATAGGCACCACATTAAGCCCGGCCTCTGTGCCAATACTCATCTGTCCTATTGTCCTGTATCCATTAAACACTTACTGTAATTCAATTTCTGTATGCCAGTTTTACTTACAGATTTGTAGAGCATTTCCATTCATTCAAAACCCCCTTACCTCACATAATTGTATTTTTGCTTTAAAATTGTCACCCTTTTTGAATTAGTAAAAGTCATTAATGCATTGGAAGCCCATTGCATTTGATATATAGTTTTTTTTTTTGTATCCTAAAACTCTAGCTGAAACACTACACAAATATGTAAAAATTAAAAATAAAATCTCAATAATCCCATGAGCAAATGAGTAGTCAGTGAGTACTCCTTCTTTTCCCCCCAACCAACAGGTTTGACAAATTAAGCAAAAGGCTTCCTACTGGTCTCCCACTGGATTTCACCTTCCTCTGAACCTTTTTAAAGATGCATAATAGTGCATTTTTTATGTGGTTGAAGATGACAAATATATAATCCCTTCTCATACAAAGAAAATGTTCATACTACCTTATCCTCAGTCTCAGATATTGTGCTGTGGGTTACCAATCCCCAAACCTCATATGTATCCAGGAAATTATCTCAGATTTGTGCTCCTCTGATAAATTACCCAAAACATTACATTGGCAACTGTTCAATCATTTGTTCTTGTTTATTAGCCCTCTTGACATATTTTAACTATTCAACAGTATGTATGCATGTAGACTACAAGCTACTATTACATGCTGGGAGCTGTGACGGTATGTACAAGAGTGTCACCCATTTATAGCTTTCAATGTATATGGCATTCTCAAGATTTTCTTAAGTACCCACAGAATGCACCACAGAAAGTGATGAACCTTCTGTAATCAAAAACATGAGCAAAATGTATGTACAAAATTTGCTCTACTTAACGTGACAGAGTTTGATATTTTTATCTAAGGGAAGCATTTTAGTTTGTTGACATTTATTTTGATTCATAAAGATATCCATTTTAGGCTATTATTTTATCTCATGGAATATGTATTTTACTACCATATTCAGTTTTAATGTAATTAATTGTATATAACAATAGGGTTTTCTACTTTTAAAATCTAGTAATCACTTTTTATTTCTATGTAATGACTTCATTAAAGGGATACTAAAATAATAAAAACAACTTTAGCATAATGGAGCAGTTTTAGTTTATAGATCGTGCCCCTGCAGTCTCACCGCTCAATTATCTGCCATTTAGGAGTTAAATCCATTTGTTTATGCAGCTCTAGCCACACCTCCCTGCATGTGACTTCCTAAACATTTCCTGTAAAGATTCATAAAATGTTTATACTTAATTTATTGCAAATTCTGTTTAATTTAGAATTTCTCATCTCCTGCTCTGTTATAGCTTGCTAGATCTGGCAGGAGCCTCCTATATGTTATTAAAGCTCAACTTACAGAGCAGGATAAAAAAAAAAAAACTTTTAAAGTAAGTTATATCTGATTGAAAATAAAACCATTCTGTTTTCATGCAGGCTGTGTCAGACACAGCAAGGGGATGTGTGGCTAGGGTTGCATAAACACACACAAAAGTGATTTAATTCCTAGCAGTGAATTGAGCAGTAAAATTTCAGAGGCATGATCGATACACTAAAACTGCTTTATTAGTTAAAGTTGTTTTAGTGACTATAGTGTCAGTTTGTGGCAGGTGAGCATACCTTTTAATGGCCATTCGAATGATACTAAAAAACCTCCAGTTTATAAATGTGCATAGGGATTTGGGATAGATTGCAAGTAATGTTCTCTTTTGTTTTTATAATAACTAAAACATAGACTATATTAATTTCTGACACCAGGGGTAATTTGTTTGTGTTACTAAAAATCCAGTTTGGGAAATAAAGTAATGAACATATGTTCATAAATGTAAACAAAGCTATCTCTCTCTCTGAAAATAAATTACTTTCTCAATGTATTTACAATTGGAAGATACATGTTTGGAACACTTATCATATGCAAATATTTTATCTACTGTTTCTCGATCAAAGGAACAAATGAAGATTACAATTTAACCTTTATTAATAATTTATGAAAAAACACTAATAAATGTTATAAAAGCATTAAGAAATAGGTGGATAACAACTAGACTAATGGGAGAAATAGGTATTTACAAATATGGATTGGAAAGCATGTAGTTTAAACAAAAGTATTGCGAATGGAAATAAAACTAAAGTAAAACGTATTACAACAATAATATTGTCACTAAAAGTTCAGTTCATGTGTGAAAAATGCAAAAAATGTCACCTTTACTAAAAATATCATCATTGTTATACAATTTACGAAGTGTGGGGATATTTATGGGATGATAATATTAAGCAGTTGAGAATTGCCCACTATTTCAATTCTCTTAGATCTTAGAGATCGCTATCAAATAAGTGAAAAGTATTCCATACAATTAATGATCACAATGTGTTATAAAAATAGATTTATTTATTATGACCAATAATTAACAATAATATTAGGCAGCATGCATGATAATAATCAGTGAATATTTAGTACAACATAAATATGCAATACAATGGAATAGCCATACATGTTCCAAAGGCTAACAGCACTTTCTGTCACTTAAGATTTATGAGGTATTTTGCAGACACAGAAAGTAAAGCTTTTCACAGCGAAGAGCCATAAAACCTTGGCTAACAGTTAAAACAACTGAATAACCCTTTCAATGCTGGCTAGATCCTCCTAGGCATATAGTTTCCTATTCTCCTGTGATTTTCAATTAAAATAACATTCAGACCAGCTCATTAGTCATTTCCTGGAACCATCCAATAAGAATAATCTATCAGATTCTATAAAATCCGAATTTTAATTTGCCTAAAAAGATATCTTATCTTATTTTACAGCAAATCAATACAACTGGATAAAAACAGCGGTATGCTAACACGTGATAATATCACATTAATATATAATTATTCTTAATTCCACCTGCAGAATGGAATGTTTACAACTATATATATTCTTTAGTTAACTAAGATTTCTAAATATTGAAATCTGACCGTGATTTATCCAGTCATATATCATGCTATTAGTAAATTGTAATTAATTTAAATTAATTAAATAAAACCAGCATAGTTACCAGTTATGTAGATATTCTCATCAGATGAATAGGTAGTCCCAGAAACTTGATTGGTTGTATGGAAGTGCGTGAGTGATAGAGAAAGTGGTGTTAAGAGTTTTAAGAGTAGAGTGTTAGTCTCATAGATTGTTTCTGAGTCTCTCTCTCTGCATGTCTGAATCGGAATTCCCCAAACTTCAATTCGTCTCTCTGTATGTATCTTCTCATTTTCCCTTTGTCCTTACTTTTAAAGGGCCAGACTCTTTGTACGTCATTAGTTGATATACCAATAGGAAGCCATAGGTGTGTCCAATCTATGGATCGCAATTTAGGTATTTGATCCATAGAGGGCAGTCTCGTCTAACGAAACCTTCCTATCCAGGAAAGAGTTAACTTTTCCTGATGACGATTTTGACGTCATTTGGCTTATCTAAAATGACTACCATAACTTAGATTTGCTGTCAGTTCAAAGCGTTTGTCCCAGTCTTTGTGGCAACTACTTTGGTCGTAACTTGTAAAATTGACAGTTCTAAACTCAGTTTCACCCCTTATTTTACAATGGAACCTTGTAAAATTTAGAAAGTAAAATGAATTACTTAGTCTTCTCTGTCACTAGTGTCTGTGTTTAGATAAATGCATTCCTTAGTGGTTAGTGAAAGTAAGAAGAAACTATGTGTCTGTTATCCTGAAGATAGCAAA
This sequence comes from Pelobates cultripes, assembly GCA_933207985.1. Lineage (NCBI taxonomy): Eukaryota > Metazoa > Chordata > Amphibia > Anura > Pelobatidae > Pelobates > Pelobates cultripes. The sequence continues at coordinate 239,592,191 of OW240914.1, read as the reverse complement.
ATGGAGTCTGCTCTGTTTCTGAGTGACTTGGCAATATTCACTTTTAATTTCTTTCTTAGCACAAAATGTCTGCCGATATAAATATTCTGACAGAAGTCTCCCAAGTAAAACAGTACCCCCCCCCCATGTACAGGTTTTATGGTGTCTTGGAAAGTTACAGGGTTAAATATAGTGCTTGCAAATGAAATTCTCTGCGCTTTCTGCCTGGGTTGTCAGGCATGTCAATCAAATTTTAATTAATAAAATCACATCATTATGCTAAAAGATTACTTAAATATACACAATGAATTTTAAGATATAAACATATATATGTATTTAAATTTTGTGTATGTAATCATTAATGTAATTATATATATTTTTCTCTATATATCTATATATACATATATATATATATATATATATATATATATATATATATGGTTATTTGTATTTTATATATAGATAGATATATATAGAATATCATTCTAAGTGTATTTTGTTATATATATATACACATATATATATATATTGTTATAAATTATATTTTGTTATGAATTATATATATATATATATATATATATATATATATGTACAGTTGCAAGAAAACGTATGTGAACCCTTTGGAATTATATGGATTTCTTCACAAATTGGTCATAAAATGTGATCTGATCATCATCTAAGTCACAACAATAGACAACCACAGTCTGCTTAAACTAATAACACACAAAGAATGAAATGTTGCCATGTTTTTATTGAACACACCATGTAAACATTCACAGTGCAGGTGGAAAAAGTATATGAACCCTTGGATTTAATAACTGGTTGAACCTCCTTTGGCAGCAATAACTTCAACCAAACGTTTCCTGTAGTTGCAGATCAGACGTGCACAACGGTCAGGAGTAATTCTTGACCATTCCTCTTTACAGAACTGTTTCAGTTCAGCAATATTCTTGGGATGTCTGGTGTGAATCGCTTTCTTGAGGTCATGCCACAGCATCTCAATCGGGTTGAGGTCAGGATTCTGACTGGGCCACTTCAGAAGGCGTATTTTCTTCTGTTTAAGCCATTCTGTTGTTGATTTACTTCTATGCTTTGGGTCATTGTCCTGTTGCAACACCCATCTTCTGTTGAGCTTCAGCTGGTAGACAGATGGCCTTAAGTTCTCCTGCAAAATATCTTGATAAACTTGGGAATTAATTTTTCCTACGATGATAGCAATCCGTCCAGGCCCTGATGCAGCAAAGCAGCCCAAAACCATGATGCCCCCACCACCATACTTCACAGTTGGGATGAGGTTTTGATGTTGGTGTGCTGTGCCTTTTTTTCGCCACACATAGTGTTGTGTGTTTCTTCCAAACAACTCAACTTTGGTTTCATATGTCCACAGAATACTTTGCCAGTACTGCTGTAGAACATCCAGGTGCTCTTGTGCAAACTGTAAATGTGCAGCAATGTTTTGTTTGGACAGCAGTGGCTTCCCCTGTGGTATCCTCCCATCAAATCCATTCTTGTTTAGTGTTTTACGTATTGTAGATTCGCTTACAGGGATGTTAGCATTTGCCAGTGACTTTTGTAAGTCTTTAGCTGACACTCTAGGATTCTTCTTCACCTCATTGTGCAGTCTGCGCTGTGCTCTTGCAGTCATCTTTACAGGACGGCCACTCCTAGGGAGAGTAGCAGCAGTGCTGAACTTTCTCCATTTATAGACAATTTGTCTTACCGTGGACTGATGAACAGCAAGGCTTTGGAGATACTTTTATAACCCTTTCCAGCTTTATGCAAGTCAACAATTCTTAATCGTAGGTCTTCTGAGAGCTCTTTTGCGAGAGGCATCATTCACATCAGGCAATGCTTCTTGTGAAAAGCAAACCCAGAACTGGTGTGTGTGTTTTATAGGGCAGGGCAGCTGTAACCAACACCTCCAATCTCATCTCATTGATTGGACTCCAGTTGGCTGACATCTCACTCCAATTAGCTCTGGTGATGTCATTAGTCTAGGGGTTAACATACTTTTTCCATCTGCACTGTGAATGTTTACATGCTGTGTTCAATAAAAACATGGAAAATTTCATTCTTTGTGTGTTATTAGTTTAAGAAGACTGTGATTGTCTATTGTTGTGACTTAGATGATGATCAGATCACATTTTATGACCAATTTGTGCATAAATCCATATCATTCCAAAGGGTTCACATACTTTTTCTTGCAACTGTATGTCTTTTTTAATATGTTGTAAAGAAAAATTAATAAAAGATTTTTATAAATAAAAAAATAAATAGTAGGACCCAAGGATCCTGTAACAACCAAAAGTTAGTTGGTGGCTCTATCCTATTCCTTTACTTTAATCTGTGGCAGCTTGAGAATTACTACAATTACATTGGCATGACACTGTTTTTGTTTTTGTTTTTGTTTTTTCTTTTCCTTCTCTGTCCACATTCATTTATTTCTTAATGTGCTTACTTTGTAGCCTGACTTCGATGATGGAAGAGTTGGACGGCCAAGATCCATGTTGAGATCTTATCGACAGATGTCTATAATTTCAATGTCTTCAATTGGATCTGACTGTTGCACCCCTAATAAATCTGTAACTGAAAGGTAAGATGTACATATAGCATTACAAACTGATGTTTTAAGTAAAGTAAGTAAAGTATTTTTTAAAAAAATTACAAAATATATATTAAATACAACCAAATATAACAAGCCACATATAATAAGAACTGGTAATGATACTCAGAACCAAGAACCAAATGTCCATAAATAAAGAATGTACAAATAAAGAAAAAATAGCCAACAGTAATGCTACTGCACTGCCACATTTTTGAGCTAAACTAGGTTTGCTTTAAGCTTTATATGGTCTAGTTAAAATGTCTAATTGTTCGCATGCTTTATGCTAATTAATTTTTTAGTATACAGGAATTCCAAAAACACTCAAGTCCATTGCATTCATATACTTTAAAGTTTCTTATTGAATATATTGCTGATTTAAGTTCTGTTAAGACATTATTACAATAGTACAGTGGCAAAAGTAAATTTTGACTCAACTCTAAATATGCATACATCCACTGAATATACATTTTCAAATTGTAAAATATGCATTTAACTCTTAAAGTATTCTTATCTAAATAAGATATTGCCTTTTTTTTACCTGTGCATGTGGTTTTTGAATGTAATGAAGCATGGCATGTCAACACTATGAGAAATAAATTTGTTGAGTAGAAGGACAGTGTCAGTAGAAATATAGATTGTGGTGTTTTAGTGAATTTGACCTACTTGGACTTGACTTACTTGGATTTTGCTAATTCATTTGATACAATTCCACTCACATTGAATGTAGAGAGTAGTTATAAATGGAACATGTTCAAATTGGACAAAAGAGGTAAGTGGAGTGCCTCAGTGTTCTGTCCTGGGTCCATTTCTTTTTAATCAGTTTGTAAATGGTCTTGAAGTGGGCATTAAACGATCATGTGTTGGTGTTTCCAGATGACACATAACTAGGTAAGATAAAACAGTCTGAACATGTGTAACTTGTTAACAGAGAGATTTGAAAAAAAATTGGGGAACTGGGCAGGTAAGTGGCAGATGAGATTTAATACAAGCAAATGCAAAGTCATACATTTTGGAATAAAAAAGCCACAAGCCACTTGTACATTAAATGTGGTTGGTTGGTTGCTTGGTTAGTTGCTTGGTTGGTTAGGTAGTTAGTAAGTTAGGTATAACATCAAATAAAAAGTACTTTGTAAGAGCCCACCTGAAATATGAAGTGCAATTTTGGACACCAGATTTAAAGAAGGATATAGCAGAACTAGAAAAAGTGCAGAGGCAAGCTACAAAATGAATAAGGGGGATGATACATATTTGCAAATATGATTTTATTTTATAAATATGATAGCACTATTCTAATCTGTACAGGGCTAGTACAAATCGCTATGTGCTAACCTGTTCATTAGCAGGAATATACAACAGGCAAGGCAGGCAAGGGGTCACTCATTAAGACAGGAAGAAGGAGATGTGCCTATTTCTTTTTAACCAATGTGATAGTGCAGGGGCTATGAACTACAGAACTTGTTTTGAGTGGGGGACGTGTATAGTGCTTACAGAGCACAACTCCTGCTCCTGTTCTGCACTTGTACCACCTACAGTAATGATAATGTATAAATACATTGCTCTCACCCTAACCTTCTATCACTTCAATCCATACCTATTCTCCCATCACTCTTATCCCTCACTTACTATCCTCACATCACTCTAATCTCTCTCACTCCCATCACTTTCTTCTCATCTAACATCATTCACTTCCCATCCTTTTGTTCAAATCAATCCCATGTTTTCCTATCCTCAAATCATTCCAGCCCATTCCAGCTCAGATCATTTGTCCTCTCTTTTCTCTAACCCATCCCTCCTTATCCTTCTCAATTTTATCAGTGATTACATATTCAATCACTGTGGCTATTCATATACTTCCATCACTATTGCCCTTCCTTATACTCCTATCACTTCAGTCTCCCCCTCTCCAAACTCTCGCTGCTCCAATCCCTCCCTCCCCAACATCCCATCCCTCCAATCCATTCCTCACTATCACCCTCACTTCCATCATTCACTTCCTATGTGCCGATAATACCGACCATCATTGTTTAATACTGCCTTCCACCACTCCAGTCGTTCCCTCGGTATCCTCCATCACCCTTCCTCCCTATCGTCCTATCATCCCACCCCCCTTTATTCCTATCCTCCCATCTCTACCTTCTCCCCATCCTCCTATAATGCCCACCCAAAAGAGACATCCAGTTAATTAACATTACAAAAGTCACGAGGATATTAAAGTGCCTATCAAATATTGCATTAAATAAAGGCCTTATACTGTCCGATATTGCTAAATTCATATACCTGATTTTAGGATAAAAATATTTTTAATACTTTAATACTTTTAATTCTTTTAAATTACATTATCCATATGTATTTATCTTTGCACTTTGTATTAATAGCATACTCCTAGCTATGATCTATCCTCTTGTTTTGTCCAATATCATGCCTCCGAATGTTGGATGGTGTGGCACATTTCTAAAAGTTGGAAAGTTCCCATGGGAACTATTAAAACTTAACTTTTAATAGTAATAAATGTAAATGAAGTGACTTCATTTATTACTATTAAAAGTTAAGTTTTATCTTTATTATTTATTCTTATTTATTTTTTGATGTTTCACTTTATTATTATTTCCCTCCCCCCTTTTTTCGAAACATTACCGCTATCCGAAATCAGCAGGGATCCCCCACCCCTCAGGATACTTTACCAAAATCCTATTTTTTCTCCTGAATTCCCCTTTTGCTTTTTGTACGTAATCACATTGATTGAACCACTTTTTGAATTGTGCCCTAGAAGTGTACTTATTTTCAAATGTTTAAGCTGCTTTTTATCTTATTTTATATTTTTTTTTTATAAAGAGCATGTGTTATTTTCTTTTCTTTTTAAGAGTCTTCAGTTTTCCTAGGTTTAAAAATGTTTGGCTGAAGAATTTGGATATATATGAATATAGAATGACCTGAGTTATTTTTGTATAAATACTCTCTGCTAACATCTCATGTTTTCCAAAGCATGCTCATTATGTCTTTCAATACAAGCAACGCTGTAAGAATTTTTTTTTTTAATTTCTTTGAATACAAAAGAAACATACTGGGAAAATGCTTGTTACCACAAACACCAGCAAAAATAGCCTTTGAATAAACTCAGTAGGGGATAATAATTAGAGTACAAATAAATGGTACATTCATTTAACAACATATTCTTTAAAGAGATACATTTGTAGTACAAGCCTAAATAAACTACCATGTATTGAAATGTCTCCATTCAGTGAATATCATTTATTAGAATACAAGAGTCATATCTTAATTTTTCTATCTTTAAGTTTATCAGGATTTTTGTATGTGTGTAGTGTTGCTACAATTTAATGGGCAGTTGAACATATGTTTTAGTGACACAAATCATAATTTGCCCTGCTTACACCCTCTATAATTCTGAAGATACATAGGGCTGGATTCTATTATTAGAGATTCAGTTAACCCTGGTAATCTTCCCATAGCAGTTAACATCTCTTGAGTCTGTAGTAACGATGTTTGATAGCTAAGCAAATTCTAGAAAATATGTTGATCTTTTTCCTGTTCCATAAATTCTCTCTGTCTTTATCTATCTAGTCTTTATTAGAGGAATTTTTTTAACAGGCACTATTGTCCACTAGTTAGACACTCCAAATTACAGTTGGCTTAAACCCTTGTAAATCATTATATGGATTGTGCATTAAAATGCAAATATTAAATAAGATTTAAAAAAAAGATTAAAAATAAAAGATTAATAATACAAAATGTGTATTGAATATCTCTAATAAATTTCCAAATGATAGCTGTTCAATTAGCTTCTATGTGACTTTTTCACTTTTTTTAATTTTATTTTATAAACAATTAAATAAAATTTATATGGCTGCTACCTAAATGTCCTTCTCGAAAACTACAGTAAGAAATATAACTTGTTTTGCATGTGAGAAAAAAAAGTTTATACAAAGAAATATTAACAAAGTGATGCTGATTATAAAATCTATCCAAAAGACAGAACAGATAACCTTTCATTTTCAATTTGACAGCTCTTAATAACCCTGGGAAGAATTTATTTCTAAATATTAATAGATTATGCAACTTACAAAAAATAATTACAGTGCTGAACAATAAGCACAAATGGAGGTGGGCACAGGTGGTGTGATATTGGTAATTTGTTTTTAAGAATGGAATAGGCAGCATTTAAACAGGATGATTTTAACAGATGTGACAAAGCAAAGCTATTTTGCTGAAATAATTAAGCCTCTAGATCAGTAGTAGTTAACTTTTTCTACCTACCGCCCACTAATGCATCTTTCTTGATGGAAAAATTTCTTGACTGCCCAGTGTTTTTCGCGCAAGTGCAAAATATTTTTTAGAAAGGAGGGTGTATTAAAAAAAATAAATGTACATACATTTATCGTTTTATTTCTACTTTATGCATGTTTATAATGTTTTTAACTTTATGATGTTTAATGAGAAAACAAAGAAAATTGAAATTACATTTACTAGTGATTAATGAGATCCTTGAGGTTGATGCCTCGAGACTAAATATTTGATATCTGGTTCGATTTACGTAAGGAACAAACGTGGTGATATTCAGACGATTTCTCTGTTTGCTCAAAATATGATTTCTCATCTGTGCATCGGCTCCCCTCTCCCTCCTCAATTCCCCTCCCCACCTTCCCCCCCCCCTCCTTTTTTCTATTTTTTAACCTTCCTTATAGCAATGCCTAGTAGAAAGGCTGAGCTAGGTGGCCCACTTACTATTATTAGCCTACAACAATTCTCTTCTTTTCCTTTTTTCTCCTTTTTTCTCCTTTTTTACAAGTACTCTACTCCTTCTTTCTCCTTTTTACAAGTTGTGGCGAAACCGACCTCGCCACTGGGCATTGGAGAAGACTGATTGCCAGCCTCCTGCCATGTGACTATGGCCCCTGGGATGTATTGCCCTTTAAAGATATGATTTGGGCATAATGGATTTGTGTTGTGCTGCTCCTAGCCCTTTTAAGAACCATCTGGGGACATACTGTGGAGTTACTGGGTGGCCACCATTTCCTGTATCAGAAGCACATGGTGAGAACAATGGATGGTGGCCATTTTAACTCACAGACACTGTGTGGACTTTTCAACACGGTGCCATCTAGCCAGTATTTGTTGCACAGAGACATCGTGCGGTGGTTTTGGACTATACAGCAGGGGACACATTATACAGTGATTGTTTTTTATTTAGCCTGTATATGTTCTGCATAATCTGCATTAAACTGTATTTTCCAAAGTACTGAACGGATCTGGGTGAATTTTGGATATGTGGTTCACCCAGATTCCCCAGTTCCAAGGATATACTATTTTTATGGGGTTATTGCATGTTTTGGGGTCCCTGTGATGTGTTTTATGAAACTGCATTTCTCTGGCTAATTAGATTACCCATTGTGTTCAGTAATCATATCACAGCCAGAGGGGAGGATTTTGTGTGGGAGTGTCTGGGTGTATTGTATGGATTGATTGGCTGTTTTGTAACGCCCTGTGGGCTGTACTATGTTTGTGGATTGGGAATAAAAGAGACTGTATGTGACAGTACAGGGAGTTCCTGTTTTAACCCTCAAAGTGAAGTGTTGTCTCATTATTGGGGGAAGGATTTATTGTATGCTGTTCCAGTTTGATTGCTAGGAGAGTAAACCTATTCGTATGGTTCCTATTCAACTGTCTACAGCATTCATATGCTTGATAGGATTCATATGCTTCTCCAGTTCAGTGGTTGTGGTGTCTGCTGCAGTGCTTGGAGTCCTCAGGAAGCGCTAGGAGCATCCTTTAATGGAGGTACCCAGTCGGGGTGCCAGGTGATCCGTTACACAAGTACTCTGCTCTTTCTTTCTCTTACTCTACAAATACTCTGCTCACAGACAAACACATACACACACTCACACATACACTTACAGACACACACACTCACAGACAAACACACTCACACATACACTTACAGACACACACACTCACAGAGAAACACATACACACAGACAAACATACACACACATATACACACTCACAAATACACTTACAGACACACAAATTATTAATATCAAATGTCCACCCAGCCTCCCTACCTATAGCTTGCTAGAACCTGCAGGTCCTGTATGTAATTAAAGTTCAATTAACAGAGCAGGAAAAATAACTTTTGAAGTAAGTTACATCTGATTGAAAATTAAGCCATTTTGTATTCATACAGGCTGTGTCAGTCATAGTCAAGTGAGGTGTGGCTAGGGCTTCATAAACAAAAACAACAAAAACATTAATTCCTAAATAGCAGAGAATTGAGCAGTGAAACTTCAGAGGCATAATCTATATACAAAAACTGCTTCATTAAGCTAAGGTTGTTTTGGTGACTACAGTGCCCATTTAATGCTAACAATGAAATTGTGCTAAAAGCAGACTTGGTGCGTTTTATGACCCAGCCGAGGTCAAAACTCATCCTAGCAGCACCCATTACCATACCCATTTGTTTTGTTCTCCCTTGACCAAACCACAATGAAGCTCCAAATTATACTACACCCCAGACATGCCACATTCTTGCAACCAAACAGCTGCCAGATAGGAGAGTGGCTAAAATAGTATACTGTTTCAGGTATTGTACTGGAGGATTGGAGGAAGGCAGATGTCGTTCCTATATTTAAAAAGGGTTCAAAATCGTTGCCTGGAAATTATAGACCTGTGAGCTTAACTTCTATGACTGGGAAAATATTTGAAGGGCTATTAAGGGATAATATTCAGGAATTCATTGGGAAGAACTTTGTTATTACCAATATTCAGCATGTTTTTGTGAAACATAGTTCATGTCAAACTAACCTAATTGCATTCTACGAAGATGTAAGTAGAAGTATAGATCAGGGTGTTGCAGTGGATGTGATCTTGATGATTATGCTTGTTCTTGGGTAGAACATTGGCTGAAGGATAGAGTACAATGAGTTGTCATTAATGGTCAATTTTTAGACTTGACAAAATTGGTAAGTGGTGTCCCTCAGGGTTCTGTTTTGGGACCGCTTCTATTTAACATATTCATAAATGATCTTGAAATAAGCATTGAAAGCCATGTTTCAGTGTTTGCAGATGACACAAAACTTTGTAAAGTAATACAATGTAAGCAGGATATTGCTTTGCTGCAGAGGGATTTGGATAGATCGGGGGACTGGGCACTAAAATGGCAGATGAAATTTAACATAGAGAAATGCAAAGTTATGCACTTAGGGGTCAAGAATGCACAAGCAACTTACACCCTAAATGGTAATGAATTAGGGATAACCATACACGAGAAGGATTTGGGAATTGTTATAGACAACAAATTAGGCAGCTTAATGCAATGCCAATCTGCAGTTGCTAAGGCCAGTAAGGTTTTGTCATGTATAAATAGGGGCATAAATTATCAGGATGAAAATATAATTTTGCCTCTTTATAAATCGCTGGTAAGACCACACCTTGAATATCCTGTGCAATTTTCGGCACCTGTTCTATAAAAGGATATCATGGCATTAGAAAAAGTGCAGAGACGAGCTACGAAAAGGAATGGAGCACTTTAGTTATGAAGAAAGGTTAAAAAATGTAAATCTCTTTAGTTTGGAGAAACAGCGCCTCAGAGGGGATATGATAACATTATACAAATATATTCAGGGCCAGTACAAACCATTATCTGGAAATCTATTCATAAACAGGGCTATACATATGACACGAGGACACACATTTAGGCTGGAAGAATGGAGATTTCATCTAAGGCAAAAAAAAGGTTTTTTTACAATAAGAGCAATAAGGATATGGAATTCTCTGCCTGAAGAGTTGTTTTTATCAGAGTCCATACAGATGTTTAAACTGCAATTGGATAAATACTTGCCAAAAACATAACATACAGGGATATAATTTCTAATTAGTAGGGTAATAGCTGCTTGATCCAAGGAGACATCTGACTGCTATTTTGAGGTCAAGAAGGAATTTTTTCCTAGTTTGTTGCAAAATTGGAAGCGCTTCAGACTGGGTTTTTTGCCTTCTTTTGAATCAACAGCAAAAACATATGTGAGGAAGGCTGAACTTGATGGACGCAAGTCTCTTTTCAGCTATGTATCTATGTAACTATATATACTGTTGTGCAGCAAATGTGTGCCTGCCTTGGAGTCAGTGTGTGTTAGTCTATGTTTAGTTAGTCCCCAAAATATTATATTCTGGAGCTGCCCCTGTTATATATAAGAGATTGAGAGTGCATAACAGTTCCCAGCTCCCCAATGGAACCACCACTAATTTATATTCCTTGCAGAGGTTTTTGACTGTAAAAGAGAATTTTAATTAAATATATAAATTCATGTATATGAATTGCCAAATATTATTCATACATGGACTATATGTTTGTTTGTTTTTTTAATAAAAATTGTATCATGGTACTTAAAAAGATGATATCCGAGTATCACTCTATTTATTGTATCCATTTTATGTCATCATAAACTATTTAATGAAAAGAAGATGCATTTAAAGTGACACTGTTGGCACCCAGACCACTTCAGCTCATTGCAATGGTCTTGGAGCTGTGTCCCTTTTGCACCTAGAGCTGCAATGTTAAACATTGCAGTTCCAGAGAACTCAAAGTCTGCACTCAGTTGCTGTCTATCAGACAGCCACTAGAGGTCTTCCAGAATTGTAACAGACTTTTGGTCACGCGCTGTATGAGGACCATCAGCGTCAGATTTTTCCCCATAGGAAAGCATTGATTCAGTGCTTTCCTATGGGGAGGTGTAATGCGCGTTCGACATTAGTCACCACTCATTGCGGGACCGAGGAGGGGGCGGAGCTTTGACACAGTGCTGGGATAAGAGTTTTTTCAACACTTTACTTGCTAGGTAAGAAAAGGGTGCTAGGGAGGGGGGAGGCAGAGGGATCGGTAGTGCCAGGAATACAGCTAGCTCTAGGACTGTATATTTGTGATGTGAAAAATGATAATCAAATCTGACTGATTTATTTAAGGTTCTTAATTGACTTGATTCCTTAATTTAATTGTAATAATACAAATAAAAATGTATTTATTAAATATTTGTTTATGAAGTAAAACACTGGATAGTTTGACTTACTTGATTTAAAAAAAAAAAAATTATTCTCATTAAAACAGCACCTTTGAACTTGATGTGCCAACACCCAAAGTCAAACATCAAGATACAGAAGTATCTTCCTTCCAAGTAAATACTGAGGCTGACGTTAAGTTAAGAAGATCCAAAAAGAAAACAAAAAGAAGTAGTGTGGTATTTGCTGATGAGAAAACACCTCCTGAATCATCTCTGTCAGATTCCAAACGCGTGAGTTATCTTTTTTGAGCTGCAAGTTTAAATGATTAAAGGATTAGTTCTGAACACTGGTACATTTTGGAAAAGAGGATGGACTTCTGTAATTGTAGGATTTAAAATATTACAAATATTAAAATATTTAAGACATATGCAAGACATTGCAATTATTTACAAGATCCTATCCCAGAAAATAAGCATGACACTCTGTTGGACCAATATTGCAGTAGAATTGCTTGAATTTAAAACAGTGTTTTTAGTAATACTGTTTGGATAATGTAGGTCCCTGAGTCTGCTGACAAGTTCACTGCAGTAAAAGCATTATAAATGATGTAACATGAGCACAATTGACACTGGTTTGAATTAGAACAAGGACCAGAAGCCAATAATTTATATTGACTGTTCTGTTTAGTGTTTTGTCCAGGACTGGCAAATAACACCGGTATCTCCGGTGAGAAATTAAAATGTACAGCTCAAAAATTGCAAATGTTATATGCCTTTTAAAATATGTCATGACATATATGTCATCATTTTTAGGAGCCAAATGCACATTTGAACATTTAATATAACAGATTTCTTATTTATCACTCTTTTTCTTGATTATATGTATGCCACTAGTACAATGTATATTGTTATATGCATATTCAAGTGCTATATTTCATCATTCGCAATGCTCCCATGTTTGTTTTGATGAGTGAATATTTAATTACTGTTTATTATACATAGTAGATGTCCACTCAGTTTTTCTAATACGCTGTTGCTGTTTAGAAATTAGTTTTTCTGTCTGTTGTTTAAAGTGGCTTTATTCTGCCATCTAGTGGCATAGTAAAACTGAACTGATTGCTGCTTGAATGATTAAAATCTAAGGAAAAGAGTATTTTGATGTACTCATATGTCTGTGTAATTTGTATCTGTTAACTAAACGTTTTGCAGATATATTTATTTTTGTATTTTCATAGTTATTCACACTCACCAATATTCATATATGTAGTATAATACACATATAACCAACAGATAATTGTGAACATGTAGCCCTTTTTTTTATATTTATTGTGCTTCAGCACAAACGCTGATACATAAGATGAAATTTAGTACATGAGAGATACATTATTGTCAAAACATGACATCTCTCTAAATTAGCAAAAACTCATTTTGGACTGGTACGCCGAGGAAGAATTAATGCACATTATCTGAATTACTACAATAGTATTAGAACAAAACAAGAAATAGAACCTAAGTAAATAAAATAAATAAATTAATAGTCCATAATAACCACCAATGTAATATACCTTATATACCTATAGACTTTAGAAACACAAACCATGGTCGCAGATGGCTTAACAATGAGAGACAGTCACACCTCCTCCGAGACCAAATTTTTTCTATGCAATATGGTAGATCGACCAATGTTTTTTCAAGGGGATTTGAACCTTTCCTTTTCTCAGGAAGCAAGTGAAGAATGTTATTGCTAATGTACATGCTTTGTTGATTGCTTTCTAAATACACAATTGCATATTCATACCAATATACTATATTATGCATGCTCTTTAGCTATTATACCATTCTACAGGGCAAGATGAAGATCTACAATTCTCATCACTGTCATATAACTTGCTTTTCCCAATTATCCATTTCCTGCAGCAAAATGGTAAACTATAGTATATGGGACAATACGTGTATGATTATAACATTCATTCCAACATTGATATGACCAGTTTATTCCAACGAAGCAAATAAAAAATAGAAGAGATTTCTAGGTATAAGAAAGAAGATCAGCTGAAGGGATTCTGTAGTGCCGTTTTCCTGACACCATAGATTTCTAAGTTGCCTCGGTGCTGGGTCATGCTCCACCCACGCTTCTCCCCTCTTACATCAGCCAGCGATGGAGATCTAATGCGCATGCGCGGGAATCACCACACTCACATTAGGATTTCCCCAAAGGAAAGCATTCATCAGTGCTTTCCCATGGGGAAAAATCTGACACTGAAGGTCCTCATGCAGAGTGTGAGGACATCCAGAGCACCCCAAGGCTCTCCCCTGCCGGCTAATGCAGGACGGGCACTGTCCAAGTCCCAACCCTGCAATGTGCCTTCACGGACTGGAGGGGAGATCAGAGATCTCCTTCCCCGACCCGCAGGCACTGTGCTGGTAGGAGCACCTAAGAGCTCAGCCTGCAACTCCCCTGGGTCCTTCTCTCGCGAGCACAGAGAATTGCATTGAGCTTGTAAGAGTGAACTCTAGCCCTGGAGCTGGGACCACCAGAGATTTCCCACGGACCACCAGGGATTGAGAAATGTCCCTCTCCCTTCTTATGTTTACTGAGGGAGGAGGGGGACATTTCTCATTCCCTGGTGGTTGGGGGGGAGCATAAATGAATTTTTTATTTTTTTTGTAAAAAATTATAAAAAAAGCCCCCCTACTCTCCTCACCACACATTCACAAACTGCCCCCCTACACACATTGCCCTCCCTTACACACACTGCCCCAAACACACATGCATCACCCCCCCACACACACACATTGCCCCCCATACACACACTGCCCCCACACACACATACACTGCCCCCACACACTGCCCCCATACACATACACTGCCCCCCTCACACACACACAGAGCCCCCCCCCATACACACACTGCCCCACACACACTACAGCCCCATATCCCAGCAGACCCCAGGTAAATTGTCAAACTGTTCTTAATCGGTTAGACTACTTACTCTGGGAGGGGGTCCCGGCACTCCTGTAACCATAACCACTACACGGAGCAGTACTAGTTATTGTGCATGGATTATTTCTTTAAATAATCTACAAGTGCCCCTCCCAAGATCAGGCTCTGGATCCGCCACTGGTCCAGCGTCAGATAATGGACCAAATGTCCGTTTCGATTCCGGCAGCCCTCTAGTGACTGTCTAGTAGGCAGCCACTGAGGGCAGACTTAGAGCTGCAATGTAAACAGCAGCACTAAGTGCAAAAGGGACACAGCACAAATGAAGTGGTCTGGGTGCCTAAAGTGTCCCGTTAAGAAAGAAAGAGAAAACTGTGCAGCAGAACAGCAGCGAATCGTGGCTCTTGAGTTGTGAGCCCAGGGAAAAAGTAGTTGTGTGAAAACAAACTCCTAATGTAGCAGTCACAATCCTAAAGGGGGTATTGGTTCAAACAGCAGCAGCATAATTTAACTCCTCAGACATGAAGAAGCAGTTGTGTGAAAACACACAAACATCCTGAACCCCAAGAAAAATATAAAGTCTGAGAAGTTCCATAATTGCCAGCAAAAATGGGAATCTAAATTCAGATGCATTTGTATTTTGTCTCTGCCATTTCACACAGCATTTGTATTGATCCCTCAGGTAAGAGAAAACGACCATGTTCCAAATTTTATTTCTAAAGGGGAAAATATAGACTTTTAAGTTTTCAACTTTTACAATTTTTATATTATTAATGAAGCTAGATAAAAAGGAATGACAACTGTTGGCTGTTGGCTGATGCAGTCAATCTTGGTTACAATATAGAGATGGGCAGGTTGAATTCTAAAAATGTAATTCTCTCTACTAAATCTGGGGATTGTGGATGTTTCCAGTAACTGAGTAGTCTTTTTCAATCCGAACACTTGTGGGTGGGCATGACAGTTTCTGTTGCACAACCAACCAAAGGCCTGGACACATTTAACTTTTTTGTTACCAGTATTTAAGAGAGTCTGCTGTAGGAGGTAATGTAGCTTCTGAAAGGTATGTTTAAAAATTTCAGAGGAGAAATGCTGGGATAGTGGTGCTTCAATAGTTCCCACCAGAGTGGTTAGGGACAGATTGATATAGACAGGGTACTACTCCACACAGCCAGATTGCCCTTTATTTTTGGGTCACAAATGGTAGCATGAACTCTGGAGTGCTGCCCATCATTTCATGCATGCAACATTTCAATTCCTTCTTCAGCCTACTAGTACTTCTGATTATAATCTCTCTCCAGTTGAAATCTTACTCTTCTATGATTCCTACCATTTTGTTCTTTAGCGTGAATAATGGAATAATGAAATCAGCTGCCCAACGCTTGCTGAAATTTTCTGTGACCTGAAAGGTTAAAATAATGCCATTATCTGACCTATTGCTCTCCAGTTCTCTCTCCCCAGTGGGCATGTCACTCCTATGTTCATCTCTGAGATGTACCTGATTTTTCTTGATGCTCCATCAGCTTTTGACTAGCCTTCACACTCCAGTGGAAGTTACTGGCAATCGTTTGACATTTCTCCAATAGGCTGCCCCTCTCTGCATGGGTGGGAAGTAACTACCAGATGTAAAACATGGACTTCATAGTGCACAATGATAAAGTCCCCATCTCTGATAGCTTTAATCATTTTTGCTCCACATTACTTACTGCAAAGTTTAAAAGCTCATGTGTACTGTTATGCCTACTTTATTTCCAACCCACCTTTTTATCATGGTTTGAAGAGATGCCAGAATCTTAACATAATCTTTCTGAAAAGTGTAAGGAGTGACATAATGATAAAATAATACTCACTTAAATGCAGAATTCCTGTAATCAGTGGCGTACATACCAGGGGGCCCGGCCGCCCCTGCGACCCGGTATGTACCCACAGGGCCAGCCTCTTCCCCTGGGGGGCCCAGGAGGCGGCCACCTCAGGGCCCCCCTGAGGCTGGCCCTGCTGTCACCGGGCTGGCAGGCGGGAGGGCGCGCGAGGGAGCACTCTGCTCTGAGTGCTTCCTCTTCAGCTTCCTCGCGCACCGCACTGATACCGGAGCCGGAAGATGACGTCATCTTCCGGCTCCGGCATCCCTATGCGGCGCGCGAGGGAGCTGAAGAGGAAGCACTCAGAGCAGAGTGCTCCCTCGCGCGCCCGCCACCCAGGAGCCCAGCAGCACCACTGGACCCCAGGGAATCCCCCCAGCACTCCAAAAGGTAAGAAGGCTGGGGGGATTAATTTTTAAAAAAAATGTGTGTGTGTGTTTGTGTTAGTGTGTGTGTGTGTGAGTGTGTGTGTGTTAGTGTGTGTGTGTTAGTGTGTGTGTGTGTTAGTGTGTGTGAGTGTGTGTTAGTGTGTGTGTGTGAGTGTGTGTGTGTGTGTGTGTGTTAGTGTGTGTGTGTTAGTGTGTGTGTTAGTGTGTGTGTAGTAGTGTGTGTGTGTGTGTTAGTGCGTGTGTGTGTAAGTTAGCGCTGTGTGTGTGTGTGTGTTAGTGCGTGTGTGTGTGTTAGAGCGGTGTGTGTGTGTGTTGGTGTGTGTGTGTTAGTGTTAGTGTGTGTTAGTGTGTATGTTAGTGTGTATGGTGTGTGTGTGTTAGTGTGTGTGTGTGTTAGTGTGTATGTTAGTGTGTGTGTGTTAGTGTGTATGTTAGTGTGTGTTAGTGTGTGTGTGTGTGTTAGTGTGTGTGTGTTAGTGTGTGTGTGTTAGTGTGTGTGTTAGTGTGTGTTTCAGTGAGTGTGTCTGTTATTGGGTGTGTGTCTGCTAGTGAGTGTGTTACTGTGTGTGTCTGTTAGTGAGTGTGTTTGTCAGTGAAAGTGTATGTTTTGTAAGTGAGTGTGTATGTATGTCTGTCGCTGAGTGTGTCTATGTCAGTAAATGTGTGCGTCTGTTAGCTAGTGTGTATGCGTCTGTTCGTGAGAGTGTGTGTGTGTGTTTGTCTTCAGCATTTACCTTTCTCCAGCGTCGGACTCCCTCCAGCGAGAAGTCCTACAAGTGTAAGTGAGCTGTATGGGTGCAAGCAGCGGACAGGAGAAGGTCACGGGCAGGGTGGAGAGACTGAAAAGGGGCATACCTATGAATCTATGAAGAGATATAAGAGGGGCTAGAATTGTTTAGTGCTTTATAGGTATGGGTTAGCACTTTGAATTGACTTCTATAGGATACAGTAAGCCAATGTAAGGACTGACAGAGGGGTGAAGTGTGAGAGAACCGACTAAAGAGGAAAATCAGTCTGGTGGCAGCATTTATTACAGACTGTAGCAGTGCAATACGGCTTTTGGGAAGACCAATCAGGAGAGGGTTGCAATAATCCATGCAGGAAATTACCTGAACATGGACAAGCTCATTGGTAGCATCTTGCGTAAGAAAGGGGCGGATGAGGACTATGTTTTTAAGATGGAATCTACTGGATTTGGCAACATACTGGATATGAGGTTCAAAGGTGTGGTCGGTCAGAGATGGAAGAAAGGCAAGCAATGGCACGTTGCAGGACGGGAGGTGAGATATATCTGGGTGTCATCAGCGTACAGGTGGTAGTGGAATCCAAAGAGGTAATAAGTTTGCCAAGAGAGGCAGTATAAAGAGGAAATAGAATGGGGACCAAGGACAGAGCCTTGGGAGACTCCAACTGAGACAGGACAAGGGGAGGAGGTATTTGAAAAGGAGACACTAAATGAGCATTGGGAGAGATAAGAGGAAAACCACAAGAGGACAGAGTCACAGAGACCGAGTGATTTTGGGTGGAGATTCAAGTAGCTTCTTTCACCATATCTTGCTATCTTCCATAATACATTGCTCTTACTTGTGTTTTCATTGAATCTTGCTGCTAGTAGATGAAGCTACCATAAAATGGAGACAGGGCCAAAGAGGAACATAATGGCATCAAGGAGAAAGAGGTTTCTGTAACCATATCTACCTTTATTTCTCTTCCCCAATAACCTTGAAAATGAGCCTTAGGAGGGGACTCTGCAGGAGTTCCTTCTTTACGATATGTAATTGAAGGAATCCTGACAATCTTACTACATGAATCTGTTTTTGTTTTTTCATAATTATTCTTGGAAATATTTTAAAACCCTAATAATACACATAACTGAGAATTCGACTGAGAAGGTTCTAGATTGGGGTAAACCCTTTTTTTGAGATGAAAGAACACAGGGTATACTTTCACAAAGTTTCCAAGTTTTGCTTTATCACCAACTGCTGAACTGCAATTTGCTTTGGAAACACCCTGCATGTTTTTTTTTTTTTTGTCAATCTTTATTTTGGAGCAACAGCATGCATCTCAAGATTTTACATAGCATAATATTTGCATGATGTTTAAGGAATTTGCATATTTCATGAAAAATTATGAAATGAAAAGTAGACAAGAATGAACTAGGTCAGGAACTGAAGAGTGTTTGACAGTAAACAAGAGATTAAACCGTGTTAGCTGACTTTACAAGATACAACACACAAGGACACATTGTCAAGATCGGTCAATTTATTATAAGAGGCAGGCTGTAAAGCCACTGGGTATGCATACAATTAAGGGAAAATGAGCATAGAGCACTCTAATACTAGCAGAGTATTACATCTTAGGTAAACTCAGATGCTCAGATGAGTTGAGAATATAAGGCATGGTTATACACCTTTCTAATTCAATAGCAAATGAAAACATGTTGAAGGCTGCTTGTCCAGAAAGAAGGAAAGAAAAAAAAATTGTAAACCATTCTCCACAGAGTCCAAAGGTAAACTGGCAAGTAGGTTAGAAAATGTTCTTCTACATGTGATCACCCAATACTGCTATTGGGGTGGCCAGAGAGTCTATCTCTATGCTAGGCTCATCTCCCACTCCCCGTGGAGAGAACCAAGGTGAGGCCCTCCGCAGAGCATCTCAGCTCCTCGTTTCTTTGAGCCCGGGCCTTGATGGGAGCCATAGCCTCTTGTGAATCAGAACCATGACCCCATTTGGGTATTTGGCGGGCTACACCCTGCATGTTTTTGTAGTGCAACCTAGCTCTTTGCATGGGTCTGCTTACAATGGATTCAGGCAATGGATTCAGAAAGGAACCACTCCAAACCAAGTCGTGGAGGACTTTTCCTGATATGGCAGTCGGGTCATGGTTACTTGTGAGTGATTAGTGAAATAAAAAATAAAATCCTCCAGAAAATTGCAGATATTTTCCTAGGTAATATTTAAAAAAAATAAAAAAAATAATGAATTATGTGATACAGTATATCTCCTTCATATGACCAGATACATGTATGGTTTCATTAATAGCTTAATTTTCATCAATGTATATGAGTCAGAATTATTCTACAGCTCAGTTATATTCATTAAAAAACGTTAGTTCCTTAATGAAGCTCGCCTTCTAGCAGAATATCTTAGTGAAATTAGTGATAAACAGATTGTTTCCAAATACATATGTGATAATGTAGATTTTACAGTGAAATGTAGAATTTACAGTAAAAGTTTGTTTAAATTAATATAGATTATTAAAAATATAATGCTTATTGTACTTTTATTATTTAAAGATATAAATATGTATATATATATAACATTTTTTATTTTGGTTGATTCCAGAAAATTACATATCTTTCTAGCTTTCAAAATTGTTGTAGATCTTGTATTTACATTTGATATCTGTCTTATAGCTTTCAAGAAAGCAAGAATTTATGAGTGACACCAATCTTTCGGACCACATGGCAGCTCCTCAGGTGTCATCTGTTCTCAAGCAAATGAGCTTTGCAAGTCGCTCAATGCCAACTATTCCAGGTAGTTTCTTGTTGTTTCATGCCAAAACTTCTCACATTGTTAGAAGATGCCTTTTCTAACAACTCACCAAAGATGTTCTTCTGAGTGAATTATGCATTGCTATGCACCTGACTGTAAACCCTGATGATGTACACATTAGCAATATGTACAAGCTAGGAGTCAGGAGAGCTTTTTATGTGGGGAATTAAATCAT
Source organism: Pelobates cultripes (assembly GCA_933207985.1). NCBI lineage: Eukaryota > Metazoa > Chordata > Amphibia > Anura > Pelobatidae > Pelobates > Pelobates cultripes. The sequence goes on along the minus strand of OW240914.1, from coordinate 239,571,686 downwards.
GTTGGTTTTATGAACCTTTTCTTTCTATTTATGTTATCCTGTTGTTATTTGTTCTTGCTGCATATTTCTGATTATTGCTAGGGACTTTTTACCTACAAAAGTACTTTTTGATTTATCAAGTTGGAAAGTTACTATTCAGCCTCTACGAGAATGGTCTTTTCACGCTAGCACTCTTCTTACTATCTACCATAGTAAGCAGTGGTGTATTTTGGATTTGTACTGTTCTAGTCATGACTTAACTCGGACACACCCTAGTATTCCTGTTTAAGACCAACAGGCATTCTTTTGACTGACAGACATATACCCTCACTGATACATGCGCTGACATACACTCATTCACAGACATAGCCACTGGCATACACACTGTTTAACCAACACAACACCACACACTTTCACTGACAGTCACATACTGGACACACCCTCTCACTGACAGGCACACACTCTCAGATACACATACACTCACTGACAGGCACACACTGACCTACACACACAGACACACACATCCGTACTGATTTGACACACTTTGTCAGACACATTCACACACACATTCACTCACATACACACACTCACTGACAGGAACACACACATTCACAGACAGACACACACCCACACACACACACACTCACTGACAGACACACATTAATTGACAGACACTCACATTCTATATCATACACTCACAGATTATTATTATCATCATATGTTTTTTCCAGATACACAGAATATTTTACATATGCTAGAATGCTCTGAAAAATTAGCTGGTAAATTTAGCTCCTTATCTCCAAGTTAGGACAGACTGGAAGAATGTACAGGCATGACCTTATTGAAACCCAAGAAGCCCATACTCATATTTGTTACATGGGTTGGAGTATAACTTTTAGTATGGATTTAAATAGCAAGTAAGGATATATATTTGAAGGATATATATAAGTAAGGATATATATTTTCAAATAGCCAAAAATACACGGTGGACAGCTATGGCAAAGGAGCTGAAACTTTCTTGCTCTGCTCCCCCACGCACCGCTTATTGATGCTGGGGCCAGAGTGACATCATATTCTAGCTCTTGGCATCACATCAGGGTGCGTAAGGGAGCAGAACAAGAAGAGCACAGAGGGCAGCACCCCCTTACCTTCCGCTTGAAATATCAGCAGCCACCCGCCTTCAGGGGGTCACTAAGGTGGCCAGCAGCCAAATCTTGGGCCCCCCATAACACAAATACACTCAGGGCATTTTGATGCACTGTTTTTTGCCGCCCCCACTGAAAGTGCCGCCTTGCAGTAAATACAGCCCTGATAATAAGCACTGATTTATATTAATGTTTCTTTAATTTTGTCTATTAGTTAATTTTCCCTGTTTGTGTATGCTCTTAATGTATGATCAAAGACCAATTATAGGTTGTCCTTTTTTTATGAGACTATCTACCAGACCATTAAAAACCTAGTGCTTACTTTAGGGTGTTTATTTTAATATGAATATATCCTAATGGCAGATGATCAAAATCACAGAGAAAATAATGTGTCACTTTATTTTTATATACTCTCCATTGGTTTTTTTCATACGTCCCTTTAAGTCCATGCAAGAACTATCAACATTGCTATCACAGCATAGCTATCCAAGAATCCACATTAACTGTTACTAAAGTTTAGACTTGCAATTTTGAAGAGTATGATTTGGAGGTAATTGACAGAAATCTTTACTACTTTATCTCATTGAAGTGGTCTGGGTGCATATTCCCAGGTCCCGTAACTCAGCAAAAATATATTTTTTAATAAACTGCAATAGTTGCTTTTGTTTGTTAACTCCACCTCTAGTGGTCGTCTAACTGACACTGGATGTCCTCACGCTATGCACTTGAAACTCCATAGGAAAGCATTGCATAATGCTTTCCTATTGGGGAAGTACTTATGCTAGCCATTGCTGCGCATGCGTTTTAGGTCTCCCCTGCCAGCTGACGGAGGGAAAGGAGCGGAACCTGAGCCAGTGCCGAGGGACAACTTTGTTTTCCTGGTACTATAGTTTCCCTTTAAAGCTTACTTTGATGGGTTTTTTTTCCTGCCTTTTTTTATATGTATTTAAATTGTGTTTGTTCCTCAGCTTTGGTTAGAATATTAAAGGAACAATGTTAAACTGCTTATGCACTGTTTTCACTCTCTAGTGCTCATCAGTACAACATCAGGTCCATGTCTGAAAATGTTAACACATTGTGATAAGTTTAAATAAAATGTTGGTAAAATATAATAGTAACAAAGCTCCCCATTATATATATATATATATATATATATATATATATATGTATATGTATATATGTATATATTAGATACAATACTGTTCACATTATTGTTTGTCAGTGGAATAACATATATTCACAATTAATTTATTAAATGTATAGATTTTAATAAAAACAAAAGTTAATTGTATTTGTTTCTATTGTCAGCATTAACCTTATCAGTTGCCAATGGGCCTCCATCTGAGGACCAGAATCAGTCTCATAGACTGAGTCAACAAAGCATTCCTTCTTTTGAGGTAGAAAAAAAAACTTTGAAGAAAAGTAAAGTGAATCAGTTCTTTAAAACAATGGTAAGTAATATATGACATCCAATTTTGTAAGTAGTTTTAATATTTATACAGCATGCTTTGAAAACTCTTTAAATGGGCAGTCTAGCATCAAAATCACTTCATCTTAGTGAAGTGCTTTTGAGATGTAGATGCAGCATTGCAAATGAAAGAGGAACACATGGTTTATGCATTTTCCAGTCTTAAATTATAGATAATATTTTCTGCATATGTGTAATTTCCATTCCATGCTGCAATATGAGCATAAGTGATCAGGGTTGTTGACAGATGGTGGAATAGGAAACGGTGCTGCCACTGCAATAAATGTAAGTTTTAGTGGGATTTTGTTCATGTATTTATTTTTTAAAAGTTCCTAGTATTCTTAAGACAAATAGGAACACATATTATTTTTTTTAAATCTAGATTTTTTTTTAATGTGGATATTCCTATGACATATATTCAACCCTATTTTTTGTATCTACTTTTTTCATTTTCAAAATGTCTCCATAAGAACAGTTAAACAAAAACAACTGTAAAACCATGACTCTAGTCTACTGATCTCAAACATTCTCCTGCAGTAATTAAAGGGACACTATAGTTACCAGAACAACTACAGCTTATTGAATTTGTTCTGGTGAGTAGAATCATTACCGTCAGGCTTTTTGCTGTAAACACTATCTTTTCAGAGACAATGCAGTGTTTACTTACAGCCTATTGATAACTTCACTGGCCACTCCTCAGATGGCTGTTAGAGATCCTTCCTGGGTCATGGCTGCCAAAAATGCATCCAAACATTCAGTGTCTCTGCCCTCTGCATGCAGACACTGAACTTTCCTCATAGAGATGCATTGATTCAATTCATCTCTATGAGGATATGCTGAATGGCCAGGGCTGTGTTTGAATTGTGCTGGCTCTGCCTCCAATCTGCCTCTTTGTCAGTCTTAGCCAATCCTATGGGGAAGCATTGGGATTGGATCAGGCTTCCACTTCTGCTGATGTCAGCAGGCAGTGGGGAGGTCAAAAGGAAACAGGCACAAAGCATGCAGCTGCAAACTTGAATACAAGTAAGATTTACTATATTTAGTGAGGCATGAGGGGACCAGGGGGGGATAGATGATGGTTTTAACCCTATACGGTCAGGAATACATGTTTGTGTTCCTGACCCTATAGTGCTCCTATAATTTATATATATAAACAGTACAAGGTGATTTATCTAAGGATTTACCAGTTAATTTGTTTGTGAACTGATGCACATGTTAAAATAAGTCTTATTATTGTATGTTTCTTATTTTGATCATCTTATTAATAATGACATTTTGTTAATACTAAAAAAAGTTGAATATATATATGAATATATAGAGTTTAGTTGTATAGAAATAGATATTATATGAATGATAGCAGACACATATGCAGACAGACAGGAAGAGGAGGGAAAGAGAAACATGGAAAGGACAATGTTGTGCTAAAGGTGATTTATTTTGTAAAATATTTTATTTTGTGTCTTTTTTCTTGCAGCGTACCTATAAGAATTCTGACGAAGTGAAACAGTCAGCTGATCAGCAAGCCGAGCAATTTCCAATGGAAATGTAATTCTTTTGTGTTTTCTTTTTGTGAAAATACATACTCCAAAAAGAATACCATTTTTTTTAAGGTTTTGCACGTCCAGGCAACTTTGTTTATATAGTATGACAAAAAAAGTTTTGTACTGAACCATTACATTTCTTTAGTAAAACAGATATTTTTTACTCAACTCTTAAAACACAGAGATAATTCAAGTCATCACAGGTCTGTTTGAGCTTCACCCATTCTAGAACACTTTTATTGTCTACCATGTCTAACCTAATCCCTCTTACATTCACCATCACTCCAACATGGGTCATCAGGTTATAAAAAAACACGTTAACACATCTGAATGCCAATCGTTCCTCAAATGATCACAAAGCAACTATAAATTGCATTCCCATCTCATGCAGCATTATTCAGAAGTATGAATGGGTAACAAAACAAATCAGGGAGAGATGAGGGTGTAGGGAGGGCTGCAATACTCTATACAATACACATTCCAGGTTTTTACCAGGTTTATATATGTGCTATCTGTAGGCATTAGTACATTTTGGAAAATAATTAAGCAGAAGGATTTTTTATGGAGGTGTTTTCAAATTGGATATTACTGAAACACTGGGTTAATGCATGTAAATCTAACAGTTTTATAAAATTTGTTTACAAATCTAAAACAATAATCTTTACTGTATAAATGCATTGATATCCATACCTGACATGGATCGATATAAGATATTGTGGTCACCACAAAACAAAGCTTGCCATTTCCATTATTTTTTTTCTGTGATATTTGTAACCATTCTATATTATTCTAACCATTCTGCACTATACAATATATTACAAAACTATATATCATATTATTACCACATTCACCTATATCAATTTTATAAAAAGTTATATCAGTGTTAAAATGTTCACTTCAAACTTTCATTTTTGGGTATGCAGTAACATAATGTTCATGCTCTATTATTTGTCCAGAAAGTATTTATACTTTCTACATATCTTTTTATATTTGCATTTCATGTTTAATTATGCATACATTTAATTAGCATCTTATATTTTACCATGCTATTCATTTATTCTGTGTTTTCTAGTATGTGCTTTTTGCTTGATATTAACAATAAAGGTATCTTTTTAATAATAAATGCGTTTTTTTAATCCCTTCCCTACCAAGTGGCTTGCCGAAAAACCACCCCCATATTCCGAGTATTTTGGGGTACTGGAAAGTAATGTTTAAATGTATTTTTCATTTCAGTATGACTAGATTATTTAACGGTAACAAAAATGAAAATGTTGTCTGGACAGCAAAACATTATTATATATATAAATATATATAGAAAAGTTGGAGGATCTGTGAACACTGATCCTGTACATTGCTATAATACAGCCAAGGAATGTATCAACCCAGGGTGCTTTCTGTGCATGGGCTGTGTCACCTGTGGCCATATAGTACCAGGCAATTGTTTTTCACATCCACATACAAGCAAAATATATCAAATAAAACACTGCAACACTTGTACCACAGATTATGTGGTGTACAAACGAACATGCCCATGTGGCCTGGATTACCACAGACCAATCACTTAGGGAGTGACCTACCACTTTGGGAGTGAAAAAGGGAATCACAGATCCAGTATAAAAGTACTGCATATAGGGATAACAAGACATATCTACTGGTGGCTAAGCACTTTTTTGGAACTGGGATATGCTTTACCTATATTAAAACTTATGACCATAAACCACATAGCCCCTCTTAGAAGGGGTGGGGACAGGAAAAAACTACAATGATAGTTGTTTTTACACATAATGCCCATCTTTATGCAACCTAATTCTAACTCATAACTGTAGCTATTTAGGAAAAAATGAAGAGGTCAACCCTTTTTTATACAGTGGACATTATTATGCCACTTAATTTGTAACATATAACTCCTCTTTGGCGATCCCAGGTTTCCATTAGTTTTTATGGGAAAGTATTTATTCGTTTCATTAGTGGATGTATATCACTTAAGACCCAATGGGTAACATGTTGACATAAAGGCTTAGTTTAGTCTGTATTCACTAACTTTATGCACCCTTTAACGATCCTACCCATTCCACTTTAATGATCACAACATTCACTACTTGGACACAAACCTTCCGATAGACCTTCACCAATCTTACATACTCAATTCCACTCCTGGAAACAGCCCTTAAGTACATGCAGACCTGGCAGACCCTGTCCATATCATGGCTAGGAAGACTAGCCTCTGTAAAGATTAACCTCCTCCCATGCTTCCTATATTTCTTCCACGCATTACAAATACAGATATCTACACAAGATTTCAAAACAATACAAACACAACTTGATTGGTTTATCTAGGCAGGGAAAGAAGCCAGAATCAAAAGAGCAACAATGTACATCCCAAATGGGGCACAACTGGCACAAATCCAAAACGTACATGTGCCAATAGGCATTAAGCTATAGGCAGACCTGGAACATGACCTCTTTGGCAGACACTTCCCGTCTCTTTACCTATGGCTTCCAAACCAAGCTATATACCTCGATCATAAACAACCCATCCCCACTGACCCCAATTCTGAGGACCAGACAATTTGCTCCGATCACCGCAAACCTTTGCACACTTTAAAGAGAACAATTGAATCCGATTTTATCACTTCTTCCACAACTAACAGCTGATTTCCTTCGTAACTCCCCACACAATATATGACCATTTCCGCTTTCTACAAATTCAAAGTTTCCTCGATACACCACCCAACAAAGCTGCGGCCACAACTAAACTCACCACATACAAACCTCAATACAAAGAGGACAAATATCCATCATATACTCCCTACCAAGCACAACCCACTCACAACATGCATTATCATATGTGTCGGCTTGGGAGAGGGACCTGTGACACCCTGAAGACCTCTCGGATTGGGCAGACATATAGGAAGCAGTGGCAACAGTCACGGTTTGTGTGAACCACAAAGAACAAGCTTACAAATCAATGCTACTCTGGTACCTAACTCCAATCAGACTTAGACAAATTAGTAGGGCAACTTCAGACCTGTGCTGGAAGGCATGCGGAATGAGGGGTACTTACCTACACCTATGGTGGGAATGCACAGCTATATCCAAACTATGGCACAGCATATCCCAACTCACATCTCAAATACTACAAAGAGACATATCCTTAAAACCCTGTATATGGCTACTATCCAAACCTCACTCCGAAATGTTCAGGGACAAAAACAAACTAGTTGGTAAGATAGCATTGGCCACATGGAGAGCTATCGCAGAACACTGGAGCAGACTGGACATCCCAACATTGGCAGAAGTTCAGTGGAAAATACGAGATACTGTGGAGATGGACAGGCAGTCATCCATGACACAGAAAATATAAAACTATCAAGTAAAAATGGCGCTATAAAATCAATAAAAAAATAATAACACTCACAAAGGCTAGCAAGCACTAATAAAAGTGAAATAGCTCTAAAACCACTCAAATAGAATACAAAAAAAGAACAAAAGTGCGCTGTGCCTTTAAGTGCTAATATAACAATATGAACAATATGTAAACCAATAATGGTCCAACTGTAGTGAATAAAGTGCAAATACAGTATATATATATTATTAAAGTGCAAATAAATATAATCCAGTGGTAAATACCCTGTGAATATGTGCTCTTTGTGAAATACAAACAACAAAGAACTTACTCCTTTAAATTTAGACTCTGTTGTCACTTGAAGGAGTATCTCTTTAAAACGCTCCACATAAAAACATAAGATAGAGGGACAAAAGAACACAATATAGTGTAACTCTGTATCACAAATGTAACCAGGAAATAATAAAAGAATATCACTCACAATGGTAGAGCAGAATAAAGTCTGCTCTAACTATAAAAGCGTGCAAATCCTCTCATCAGGATTCTGTAGGATAGTAGATAAATGTGCTTAAAACAAGCAGGACGGCACCAAATAAAAATAAGACTTTATTGGTATAAAATTTCACAGTGAGTCATCACCCTTCTCCCTGGAAAGCCAAGCTGGTACGGATCCCCTTCTGACTCGCGGCATGCACTTGCGGTCTTTCAGTGGATAGATGCTTCCGGGAGTAGGAGGTGCTGCTGACACGTAATGACGTTGTACGTCCAAAAAACGTGATTTAGTAGTATTAGGTTTGGAAATTAATTCTTGTTGGCTTAACGTGTTGATTTCATCGAATGCTTTTTCAAGTAATGCTTCGGGATATTTCTTTTGTACAAATTTATCTAAAATCGTCTTAGCTTGTTCTTTAAAAATATCATTCTCAGTACAATTCCTCCGAATCCTATGTAGTTGTCCTTTTGGTATATTGTTCAACCAAGGCGTATAGTGTCCGCTATTATATAAAACATAACTATTAGCATCAACTTTTTTAAAGAAATTTTTTGTTTTTAGAGTATCCCCTTCTGTATAAATCTCCAAATCTAAAAAATTAATACTTTTAGTACTGAATTGACTATTTAGTTCAATGCCCCAGTTATTATTGTTCATACTAGTTAAAAAAATTTCCAAGTCATTTAAGGTTCCTTTCCATATAAAAAACAGGTCGTCTATATACCTGTGGTATGTGACCAGGTCCGTTCCCCATGCCGTGTTTTTAAAAATAACATCATTTTCCCAGCCAAGCATAAATAAATTTGCATAGCTGGGGGCGAACCTGGTCCCCATCGCTGTACCCTGAAGCTGTAAATAAAATCTAGAATTAAAAATACACCACCCAACAAAGCTGCGGCCACAACTAAACTCACCGCATACAAACCTCAATACAAAGAGGACAAATATCCATCATATACTCCCTACCAAGCACAACCCACTCACAACATGCATTATCATACGTGTCGGCTTGGGAGAGGGACCTGTGACCCCCTGAAGACCTCTCGGATTGGGCAGACATATAGGAAGCAGTGGCAACAGTCACGGTTTGTGTGAACCACAAAGAACAAGCTTACAAATCAATGCTACTCTGGTATCTAACTCCAATCAGACTTAGACAAATTAGTAGGGCAACTTCAGACCTGTGCTGGAAGGCATGCGGTATGAGGGGTACTTACCTACACCTATGGTGGGAATGCACAGCTATATCCAAACTATGGCACAGCATATCCCAACTCACATCTCAAATACTACAAAGAGACATACCCTTAAAACCCTGTATATGGCTACTATCCAAACCTCACTCCGAAATGTTCAGGGACAAAAACAAACTAGTTGGTAAGATAGCATTGGCCACATGGAGAGCTATCGCAGAACACTGGAGCAGACTGGACATCCCAACATTGGCAGAAGTTCAGTGGAAAATACGAGATACTGTGGAGATGGACAGGCAGTCATCCATGACACCACAATTAGTCTCATTAGCTTGTCTAATATAGCTTGGTGCTACTTCCAAGTGCTGTTTCTAAGTGTCTAGTTGGAGATATTCTGGAGAGTTTTACAGAAGCTTCAACTGTCTAAGAGTTGTGCTAAGAGCTTTCTTTTCTACTGTTACAGGTAAGATTCATCTGTAGGAAAAGGTTACTGATTGCCCAAGGTTTGAATTCCTGTTGGTAATTATAAGGCATTTGATTTGATTAAGCTAGTTACTTGCTGTTGATTGCTGGTTAATTAGCTATTGTTTGCAAATAAGCAGAGGCCTACCCAGGTGTTAAACATTCCTAGTGGGCGGTGATTTAAGGAGTTATATAAGGCTTGGTCTCATTAGCTTGTCTAATATAGCTTGGTGCTGTGCTACTTCCAAGTGCTGGGTTTCCTAAGTGTCTAGTTGGGAGATATTCCTTGGGAGAGTGCTGGTTTCTAAGGTCTATTGGAGATATTCTGAGGAGTGCTGTTTCTCTAAGTGTGTAGTTGGAGATATTCTGGAGATAACCTGGAGGTAATCTGAGGTATTCAGGAGGATAAATACAAAAGTTAAGATTTGTTCGATTTATATTATTCTTATAATTGGAATGGCAGGTTTAGTTCAGTGTAACAATTGCTATGCATTTGTTTCACGTTCCACTTTTTGGAGGTTTGGTTGTTGTCTTATCTGTAGACAGTTCTCTATCTTGCGGCAGGAGATTGTATTTTTGAAGTCTGAGATTTGTAAATTATCTGGTGTAGAAACTCAGACTGGAACTGCTGCAAAGCCACTGCCGCAGAGACATGCTAGGCAAGGCAGATGGATTACTGTAGGATCTGGTAGACTTAGAGTTGTGGATAAAAGGCATTTTGCACAGTCTGTTGCTCTGCATAATTCATTTTCTGCACTTTCAGAGTGTAATGGTGTTGTGGAGAGAGGCACTGGGGCTAGTGGTGTTGTGGAGAGAGGCTCTGAGGCTAGTGGTGTTGTGGAGAGAGGCACTAAGACTAGTGGTGCTGTGGAGAGAGGCAATCTGGGCAGAACTAGTGGTGTTGTAGAGAGAGGCAATCTGAGCTAGTGGTGGTGTTGTGTGGAGAGAGGCACTGAGGCTAGTGGGTGTTGTGTGGGAGAGAGTAACTGAGGCCAGTGTGGTGTTGTGGAGAGAGGCACTGAGGCTAGTGGTGGTGTTGTGGAGAGAGGCACTGAGGCTAGTGGTGGTGTTGTGGAGAGAGGCACTGAGGCTAGTGGTGGTTTTGGGGAGAGAGGCACTGAGGCTAGTGGTGGTTTTGGGGAGAGAGGCACTGAGGCTAGTGGTGGTTTTGGGGAGAGAGGCACTGAGGCTAGTGGTGGTTTTGGGGAGAGAGGCACTGAGGCTAGCGTTTGCTGTGGAGACTGGCTCAGGCACTGAGGGTAGTGGTATTATGGAGACCATGGTGAGGCCTAATAGAAAACAGTTGTTGGGAGATTCTATCAGAGGTGTGGCGCTGGACAATGGTGGTCTTGTGAGATGTCTTCCCAGAGCTACCGCTCACAGAGACAGGAGACGTATTTGTAATATTGTTAAGCAAGCAAAGCAGGAAGGGGAATTGAGGTACTTGGTCCATCTAGGAATAAAACCGACTTGGCTTTAAGTAAAATACGAGGTTTCAGAGGTTAAGGAAGTTTTTGTGTGTTTTTGCCAATGATATGTACGCAGGTTGCTTTCCACACCAATATTTTCCCTGAAGTTCTGCCTGTGCATAACACTCCAGAACGCACAGGTACGGATGCGTATTAGGGACTTTAATTTGTGGTTTGGGTGAATAAAAAGTCGAGCAAGGATTTGGCTTATTTCTCATGGTAGGCTCTGTTTGAATGGAGATACTGTACAAAAAGATGGTTTGCATCTTTCTCAAAAGGGAACAAATGTTCTCAGTGAGCAGTTCAGAGGTTTTGCTAAGATGTATTTAAACTAGGAGGGGGGGGCAAAAGGGTGATAAAACATCAATCCAATTGTCCCCCAAAACAAGGACAGAAGGTGCCTGTAGCAAGTGTGTTAAAAATGATAAGTTTAGAGTCATGTCTACAAATGCTCGCAGTTTAGGGAATAAGATCCATGAACTTGTGGCAATAATGGCAACTGATAGTGTAGATTTAGTCGCTGTTACTGAGACATGGTGCAATGAGAAAAATGACTGGGACATAGCAATACCAGGGTACTCTTTATATAGGAAAGATAGGGAAGGCAAGAAAGGGGGAGGGGTGGCCTTGTATGTGAAGGATAGCATAAAATCTAGCCTAATAAAAGCTAGTGAGGCAAACATAGAGTCCGCTTGGGCTAATGCTTAGAATTTGATAATCACACAGTAACTAGTTTAGGTGTGATTTATAGGCCCCTAGGACAAATTGAAGAGTTAGATAATGTACTAGTTGATGAAATAGCTAAAATGACAATGAAGGGGGAAGTTATCATCATGGGTGACTTTAATCTTCCTGATGTAAATTGGAAAACAAAATTAGCTACTTGTGCCAGGAGCACACATATTCTAAACTCCCTACTGGGTTTGTCTCTAATCCAAGTTGTTGAGAAGCCAACTCGTAAAGAGGCCATACTAGATTTAGTGTTAACAAATGGAGATTTAGTATCAGATGTTACTGTAGGTGAAAGTTTAGGATCCAGTGATCATGAGTCAGTGTGGTTTAATATAAGAACAGTGACTGAGTCACACCACACAAAAAACAAAAGTTTTAGACTTTAGAAAAACAGACTTTTCTAAAATTAGAATATGGGTAGAGGAGTCATTATCAGACTGGAGCAATTTAAATGGAGTCCAAGAAAAATGGGATTATTTAAAAGTTGCACTATTGAAGGCAACAGAAAATTGCATTAGGCTTGTCAGTAAAAGCAAAAATTCAAGAAACCACTGTGGTACTCCGCAGATGTGGCCAAAATAGTTAAAAACAAAAAGTTAGCATTTAGGAATTATAAAAAAACCCAGAGTGAGGGAGACCAAATGATCTATAAGATTAGGCAGAAAGAGGCTAAGCAAGTTATAAGAGCTTCCAAATCACACACAGAAGAGAAAATAGCACAGACAGTAAAAAAGGGGGATAAAACATTTTTTAGATACATAAATGAGAAAAGAAAAGCAAAACAAGGATTAGTTAGATTAAAAACAAAAGAAGGAAGGTATGTAGAAGAGGATAAAGGTCAGGCTGACTGCCTCAATGAATATTTTTGTTCTGTATTTACAGAAGAAAATGAAGGAAAGGGACCTCAGTTGAGAAAAAGGATAAATGAGTCATTTATTACACGTGAGTTTACAGAGGAAGAGGTTCTATTTCAACTGTCAAAAGTAAAGACAAATAAGTCAATGGGACCTGATGGAATACACCCAAAGCTATTAAAAGAGCTTAGTGGTGTACTAGCAAAACCATTAACAGATTTATTTAACCAATCATTGCTAACAGGAGTAGTCCCAGAAGATTGGAAGTTAGCGAATGTTGTGCCCATTTACAAGAAAGGTAATAGGGAGGAGTCGGGCAACTATAGGCCAGTAAGCCTTACTTCAGTAGTGGGGAAAGTGATGGAAACCATGTTAAAGGATAGGATTGATGAACATCTAAAAACACATGGATTTCAAGATCAGAGACAACATGGGTTTACTTCAGGGAGATCATGCCAAACTAATCTTATTGATTTTTTGATTGGGTAACTAAAATTATAGATCAGGGTGGTGCAGTAGACATTGCTTACCTAGATTTCAGTAAGGCTTTTGACACTGTTGCACATAGAAGGCTTATCAATAAACTGCAATCTTTAAGTTTGGATTCCAATATTGTTGAATGGGTAAGGCAGTGGCTGAGTGACAGGCAACAGAGGTTGTAGTTAATGGAATATATTCAAAGCTTGGACTTGTCACCAGTGGGGTACCTCAGGGATCTGTACTTGGACCCATTCTCTTTAATATTTTTATTAGTGATATTGCAGAAGGTCTTGATGGTAAGGTATGTCTTTTTGCTGATGATACTAAGATATGTAACAGGGTTGATGTTCCAGGAGGGATAAGCCAAATGACAAATGATTTAGGTAAACTAGAAAAATGGTCAGAATTGTGGCAACTGACATTTAATGTGGATAAGTGCAAGATAATGCATCTTGGACGTAAAAACCCAAGGGCAGAGTACAGAATATTTGATAGAGTCCTAACCTCAACATATGAGGAAAGGGATTTAGGGGTGATTATTTCTGATGACTTAAAGGTAGGCAGACAATGTAATAGAGCAGCAGGAAATGCTAGCAGAATGCTTGGTTGTATAGGGAGAGGTATTAGCAGTAGAAAGAGGGAAGTGCTCATGCCATTATACAGAACACTGGTGAGACCTCACTTGGAGTATTGTACACAGTACTGGAGACCGTATCTTCAGAAGGATATTGATACCTTAGAGAGGGTTCAGAGAAGGGCTACTAAACTGGTTCATGGATTGCGGGATAAAACTTACCAGGAAAGGTTAAAGGATCTTAACATGTATAGCTTGGAGGAAAGACGAGACAGGGGGGATATGATAGAAACATTTAAATATATAAAGGGAATCAACACAGTAAAGGAGGAGACTATATTTAAAAGAAGAAAAACTACCACAACAAGAGGACATAGTCTTAAATTAGAGGGACAAAGGTTTAAAAATAATATCAGGAAGTATTACTTTACTGAGAGGGTAGTGGATGCATGGAATAGCCTTCCAGCTGAAGTGGTAGAGGTTAACACAGTAAAGGAGTTTAAGCATGCATGGGATAGGCATAAGGCTATCCTAACCATAAGATAAGGCTAGGGACTAATGAAAGTTTTTAGAAAATTGGGCAGACTAGATGGGCCGAATGGTTCTTATCTGCCGTCACATTCTATGTTTCTATGTTTCTATGTTTCTATCCACTTCCACAAAATATTGCACCCTTGGCTGACAGAGTTCATGAACCCTCAGAAACTAAAGAGGGCCACACTGGCCGGGGAGGTGGGCGTGAGGACTGGAGAGTGGAGGGTTCATTCTCCTCCTCACACTCTGTGGTGGAACCTGCCAATCTACTCCTTTTCACCTAACTCCTCATCTCTCCCTGCTACTCCACTCCTATCACCCCTCCCCATCCAATGCAAAGCCCCTCTTCCTAACTTCTTCCCCCAAACTACAGGGACATTTGAGGTGACCCAAGCCCTAATTCGTATACAAAATCAGAAGCACACCAATGTGGAAAATATAGAGAAACACAGGGAACCCCACAGAATGAAACCTAGCACTAGAGCCAAGAGGTCACTAGCTCATCACAACACCACCAAACATAGGGGCCACCTATAACAATTTCCTCTACCACTTCACTGCAAACCCTTCCTACCAAACTAAAAGTCCAGACACCCTCAAAATCGACCACGTGCCTTGCCATGTGGTACAGTGACCAGTATGTAAAACATTACTCTGTAGTAACCATATAACTAAGCTTACCTCTAGATGTACTTAAAACCTACAAATTCCAGAATATTTCATTACACTGTTATGCATCAAAGAATGCTTGTTTATGTTTCATTTTTACGTTCTACTAAATGGATGTACAAACTGTTTATAACTCTCACAACATCCTGCACATCTACCAAATTATGCCTCACATTTGCCCTAATGTGACTACTTGACCACAATTTGCGCATGTATGTTTTTCTAAATGTCTCTTTGCAAAATCTTGAAATACAGAATTAAATAAAACAGAACTAATAAAAAGAATATTAAATATTGTCACAGGCTTCAGGTCTGTCCAGCCGGCTATCGCTCCCTAGGCTCCAAAGAAGAAGCAAACCCTGAACGTATTACCCAATCTTAGATTGGCTGGATTTAATATAAAAAGTAGAAATAGCAGAACAAGCTGAGATGAGGAGTACAGAGAGAAGGAAACTGGTGAGACAAGAAGCAATTGAGCAACAAGCAATAGAAATCAAAATAGTGAAAACAGAAGCCAAAGGTCAAATGCACAGAGAAATCAAAGTTGGGCAAAGTAAACTGGCAAGAAAGTGTTTAAATAGTTACATAGTTATATAGTTACATAGCTGAAAAGAGACTTGCGTCCATCAAGTTCAGCCTTCCTCACATATGTTTTTGCTGTTGATCCAAAAGAAGGCAAAAAAATCTAGTCTGAAGCACTTCCAATTTTGCAACAAACTAGGAAAAAATTCCTTCTTGACCGCAAAATAGCAGTCAGATGTCTCCTTGGATCAAGCAGCTACTACTCCACTAATTAGAAATTATATCCATGTATGTTCTGTTTTGGCAAGTATTTATCCAATTGCAGTTTAAAAATCTGTATGGACGCTGATAAAACCACCTCTTCAGGCAGAGAATTCCATATCCTTATTGCTCTTACTGTAAAAAAACTTTGCCTTAGATGAAATCTCCTTTCTTCCAGCCTAAATGTGTGACCTTGTGTCCTATGTATAGCCCTGTTTATGAATAGATTTCCAGATAAAGGTTTGTACTGGCCCCGAATATATTTGTATAATGTTATCATATCCCCTCTCAGACGCCGTTTTCCAAACTAAAGAGATTTAATTTTTTTAACCTTTCTCTGTAACTAAAATGCCCCATTCCTTTTATCAATTGTGTAGCTCGTCTCTGCACTTTTTCTAGTGCCATGATATCTTACTTTAGAACAGGCGCCCAAAATTGCACAGCATATTCAAGGTGTGGTCTTACCAGCAATTTATAAAGAGGCAAAATTATATTTTCATCCCGAGAATTTATGCCCCTATTTATACATGACAAAACCTTACTGGTCTTAGCAACTGCAGATTGACATTGCATATTGCTGCCTAATTTGTTGTCTATAACAATTCCCAAATCCTTCTCGGGTGTGGTTATCCCTAGTTCACTACCATTTAGGTTGTAAATTGCTTGTGCATTCTTAACCCCGAAGTGCATAACTTTGCATTTCTCTACGTTAAATTTCATCTGCCATTTTAGTGCCCAGTCCCCCAATCTATCCAAATCCCTCTGTAGCAAAGCAATATCCTGCTCACATTTTATTACTTTACAAAGTTTTGTGTCATCTGCAAACACTGATACAGGCTTTCAATGCCTATTTCAAGATAATTTATAAATATGTTAAATAGAAGCGGTCCCAAAACAGAACCCTGAGGGACACCACTTACCACTTTTGTCCAGCCTGAAAATTTACCATTAATGACAACATTTACCATTAATGCCAACAAATAGCATAAGTAGGGCTCCAATTAGCCCAAAGAAGCCATGTGATGCAGGGGCCTGTGTGTGTAATGTAGGCGTGTTGACGCATGCAAGTTTACAAGCGCCATAATCAAGAGGGACCTCGGAGGGCTTCAAAAGGTGCGCAGTGCACGCTGTCTAAAGGACTTATGGACCCGGCCATGGAATATGTAAGTTAGATATCGGAGGTATTCTCACAACCACATGGGAACACGCTGCAGCACAGTGCACCTGCTGGGTCCAATACCTGAGAGGGTGCTGTGACAGGCTGCTTGCAGTCTGTTGTATATGTGGGAGGTTGTTTGTAGTCTTGCTGTATATGTTGTGTTTATGGTGGGGCTGTGTTGTGTGTATGATGGGTGATTGTGTGAGTTTGAGGGTTACTGTCTGTGGGTGGTGTCTGTGACTGAGGGTGCCTATGTGTTTATGGGGATGACTACAGCAGTTTTGTTGTGACAGAGTGAGGGTAACAGAGTGACTGTGACAGGGTGACTTTGGTTATGTGACTGTATGTGAGGGGTAAGTGTGGGGAGCAGGGCAGAATTAACATAGGGGCTGATGGAGCTGCAGCTCTAGGCCCATGCCCATGTAATAGTGGAATAGGCCCACTGATTTGAAAAAAAGGAAAAAAAAAACATTACTCTTAGGGTTGCCATCTGGCTGGTATTTTATGGTATTTGAGACTGCCTGGCCAGTGCCAGTATTGCAGTAAAACCGGCAATACAAATGCCAGTATATTTCTTAGTATAAACGGAGATTACTCTGCAATGCCGGTGCCGGCCACACTGTGTGTGGAGAGAGGCAGGGATAGGAAGTTACAGCATATCCCTGCCTCTCTCTACTCACTGATCCGTGGGTGAGCAGCTTCACAGCACAGAGAGTCCAGACAGCAGCTCCCAGCCTGCAGATACAGCTTACAATTCAGGTAAGTGAGGGATGGGGGGAAAGGCTGCAGGGAGACATGGGGACACTGGGAGACACTAGGGGACACTGGGTGACTTGGGGATACTAAGAGACTTAGGGACACTGAGACACTAGGGGATGCTGTGAGACACTTGCTGATGCTGCGAGACACTTGGGGGCACTGAGACACTGTGTCCCTAGTGTCTGTGTCCCCATGTCTCCCAATGTCTGCAAATGTTTCAGTGTCCCCACATCTCCCAGCCAGTGTCCCTAGTGTCTCAGTGACCCCATGTCCCCAGTGTCTCCCAGTGTCCCCTAGGCTCACAGTGCTCCCATGTCTATAAATGTCCCCTAGTGTCCAAGACCCTGGGAGACACGGGGACACTGGGAGACATGGGGCACTGAGACACATGGGGCACTGAGACATTGTGATACATAGGGACACTGTGATACATAGAGGACACTGAGACATGGGGACACTGGTACACATGGGGCACTGAAACACTGTGATACATAGGGGACACAGACACTAGGGGGCACTGGGAGACATGAGGACACTGGAAGACTAGGAAACAGTGGGAGATTAGGGGACACTAAGATACTGGAAGACAGGGAGACACTTGGAACAATCCATCTTTTATTCAGCAGAATCAAACTAAGTAGTTTTTTGGTGATTTTACTGAATTTTCTCTTATGTCACTCCTTGTGATTTACATACATACAGAATTAATTATGCAACTTAGTAAGGCCAGTATTTTTTTCCAAGAAAGGTGGCAACCCTAACTATCCTTCACATACTCTTGCTTAAGTATGGAAACTGAAGAGAGATGTATGGGAACAAAACTTGTGTGGACTGGCTGACAATGAAATTAGTTAAGGTAATGCTGACTTTGGTCTCTAACACTGTGGCATGTCCCCTTTCTTCTACACTCACTATATAGAGTGGCGTAAATACCGCGATCGCAGGGGTTGCAGCTGCGACTGAGCCCGTCACTCCAGGGGGCCCAGCCACACTGCGGACCCCTGCTACCAGGTACCCACCGACATTTTTTGCGGCCCCGGCCCGTGCGGCAAACCTCCAGGGCCACCGTCCAAGTGGTCCATCGGGTGGTTCATGCTGTCAGGGCCACCCGATGGGTATGGATTGTCAGGGGGCCCGGTCAGCGGTGGGCGCTTTAACAGTGAGACCAGGCTCCCAGTGATTACATCACATGCTGGGAGGAAGTGACTGCCCCAGTAACTCCTCCCAGCATACACAGAGCCCGTGGGAAAGAGGGGGCAGAGGAGGGAGTCAGAGTGGAAACTCTGACTCCCATCAACCTGAGCCACCACTGGACCCCAGGGTATGTCACCCTCCTGCACCTAAAAGGTAGGAAACAGGAAGGTGACTTAAACGTTGTGTGTTTGTTTGTATGTATGTATGTATGTATGTGTCTTTGTATATATGTGTGTGTGTGTGTGTGTGTGTCTGTCTGTGTGTGTCTGTCTGTCTGTATGTATGTGTCTTTGTATGTATGTGTGTCTTGTGTGTGTGTCTGTCTGTATGTGTCTGTGTGTCTGTATGTATGTGTGCCTGTCTGTTTGAATGTGTCTTTATATGTATGTGTGTCTTGTGTGTGTGTGTCTGTCTGTATGTATGTGTGTCTGTATGTATGTGTATTTGTATTTATGTGTGTCTTGTGTGTGTGAGTAGAGAGGAGGGGGGGCCCACAGATCAGTTTTACACCGGGGCCCCCTGGATTGTGTGCACGCCACTGACTACATACACCTTTTCTCCATCCCAGACTATATACCAGGAGCTTCTGCCTGCAGTAAGAAGGTAAGGAGATAAGTGGACATGTGAGTGCTAGGGTACAGTCCTTAGAAAGCATGGAGCAAACACATCATTAGACACATTTAAACCAAACTCAGGGTTCTGTCTGCATAGTATGCCCTTAGCTGGCTAGCCTGCATGATTGGCATTCATGCCAGGCTGGCCTTCCAATTCTTTAGGCAGACATGCCTCCTTTTTAGGCATGTTCGCCTCTTTCGGCAGTTTGATTTGTGCCAGTCGCACACCCTTTTACTCCATCCATTGACTTCCTGCTTTACTGGACACTGCTCTTAGGAGTATGGTTTTACTTGAAAGATTAAAGTATAAATTAGAGAGAGATTAGCATAGAGTATGTGTTTTCTTATAGCTGCATCATATGATTTTTCCTCCAGCACCACTTCTGCCAGATACATGACACTTAAGAGGTATGACTGTTTTAATGTTTTTGGTCAATAAGATTCTGTAATTAGGCCCATCGTAATTGTCAGCACCAGGCCCACTGGGCTCTTAATCTGGCCATGGTGGGGAGTGACTGTGACATGGTGACTAAGTGTGTCTGTGGGGGGAGGGGGTGATGTGATAGGATGGAGTGTGTTTGTGTGTGGTGGGGGCATATAACAGGGTATGGTATGTATGGGCAGGAGGGGTAATGTGACAAGTTGAGTGTATGTGTTTGTGGGGGGTGACATGGCGACAGTATGTGTGAGGAGTGACATGGAGACTGTATGTGTGAGAGGAGGGGGTGATGTGACAGTGTGATTGTGTGTGTGGAGGAGAGGGTTAATGTGACAGGGGGACTTTTTGGGGATGTAGATTGTATGTGGGGAGCCTCCCCACACAGTGCTGCTCATTTTAAAAAAAATATTATTTATTTTTACGTGTGTCCTTCTCCTGTTTACCTTTTTGAAGTGAGAGGTGCTCTGATCCTTCTTCCATGGTGGTCCGGTGAGCTGCTTGTGGAATCTGCCTTTTGGCTGAGAGCAAAACCCCCCCTCCCCTCCTGAAATGCTCCTTTCTGGTCACTGACCGGGAGGGAGCACTTCCAAAGTTCTGCTCTCAGCCAGAAGGCAGTCTGTGTTGTAATGAGCTCAGCACCGGCTGCATGCCTAGTTGGAGGGGAGGGCTGCTAAGGAACTCAGCAGAGCTGGCGTTGGAAAGGTAGCACCGGCTCTGCTAGCAGCCAAATCATTGCAACAAAATTCAATTGCAATGATTGCGGTCATGTATACATGATTGCGGGGTATGGGTGTTGACGCTGGCAATTGTGTATAAATGAATGCTGCATTGAAGATGTTAAGAAGTGAATCACTATAGACTTATTATAAGCATTTTTGCTTATCTTATGTGATGATCATAAGGGACCAGGCAAGTTACATTAGCGTATAACTTTTTTGTTGATGAGTGAGCAAGTCAAGTTTGTTAACCCCTTAAGGACTGGACTGTTTTTGCGATGTTGTACATTTGCGACCAGGCATATTTTTACACTTTTGTGGTGTTTGTGTTTGGCTGTAATTTTCCGCTTTCTCATTTACTGTTCCAATACAAATTATATATTGTTTTTTTCAGGACAAAAGGGGCTTTCTTTACATACCATTATTTATATAATCTCATGTATTTTAATTTAAAAAAAATAAAAAAATATGATGAAAAATTGAAAAAAATACATGTTTTTTACTTTTACTTGAAAAATCTTTTACTCATCTACAAAAGCGAATGAAAAAAACTGCTAAATAGATTCAAAATTTTGTCCTGAGTTTAAAAATACACAGTGTTTACGTGCTTTTTTGCTTTTTTTTGCATGTTATAGGGCTATAGGTACAAGTAGGATATTGTGGTTTCAAAACATACATTTTTCAAATTTATCAATAGTGACATTGTAACACTATTATCTGTCATAAATCTCTGAATAACACCCCACATGTACATATTTTTTTTAAAGTAGACAACCCAGGGTATTCAATATGGGGTATGTCCAGTCTTTTTTAGTAGCCACTTAGTCGAAAACACTGGCCAAAGTAAGCATTCATATTTGTTTGTGTGTGAAAAAAGTAAAAAAACTAAATTGAACGCTAATTTTGGCCAGTGTTTGTGACTAAGTGGTTACTAAAAAAGACTGGACATACCCCATTTGCAATACCTTGGGTTGTCTTCTTTTGCAAATGGTATGCCATCATGGGGGTAATTCTCATTCCTGGGCTACCATACGCTCTCAAAGGCAACGTAACCAACCTGGCCATTTTCAATGTAAAAATATTTGACCCATATATTTGACCTTGTAACTTTCAAAAATGCTATAAAACCTGTACATGGGGGGTACTGTTTTACTCGGGAGACATCGCTGAACACAAATATTAGTGTTTAAAAGCTGGAAAACGTATCACAACAATTATATCATCAGTAAAAGTGCTGTTTGTGTGTGAAAAATGCAAAAAAAGTAACTTTCACTGACAATATCATCGCTGTGATATGTTTTACTGTTTTGAATCACTAATATTTGTGTTCAGCGAAGTCTCCCGAGTAAAACAGTACCCCCCATGTACAGGTTTTAGGGTGTCGTAGAACGTTACAGGGTAAAATACAGTGCTAGCAAATTAAATTCTCTGGAATTTCGGCCTGGGTTGGCAGGCAGGTCCCTCAAATTGCAATCAATAAAATTACTGAATTATGTAAAAATATTACATAAATACGCACGTAGAATTTAAATATATATGCATATTTATATATTTGAAGTCTACGTGTATATTTATATAATTATTTATGTAATTTTGTATATGGACATATGTATTATTATTTATTTATATATACATAGATATATATACAAATTCATTCTAAGTGTATTTTTATATAAATATATATATATTAATTTTAAAATACAGTTAGAATAAAATTTCATATAGCTATATAATTTTTTTTAAATTTTTTATTATTATTTAAAAAAAATATTTAATTTAAATTACTTATTATTTATATTTTATAATAATATATATATACAATATATATAGTTATATATATTATATATATACGTGTGTAATTTAATTATAAGTGTATTTTTATATTAATATAAGTACATATTAATATAAAAATACACTTAGTATGGCATTATATATATGATATATAGACATATATTATATAGATATAATATATGTCTATATATCATATATAAACATATATAATTATTATTATTTTTTTTATTAACACTAACTTTATTTTTTTTAATTGATTTTACACTTGCAGGGAGACTGCCTGTCAGCACAGACAGTCCCCCTGCAGGCAGACACATGGCCACAGGGGGTCCTAATTCAGTGTGGGGAGACTGTCTGGGCTGCAGTCAGTCTCCCCACAACCGGAGCCACGCTGATCGCTGCCGGAGGAACGACGGCAATCAGGTAAGTACCTCTGACCGTTAGGACGGTTCAGGACCGTCATCGGTCGGCAACGCAAAAATGCAGATGACGGTCCTGAACCGTCCTGGGTCGTTAAGGGGTTAAAGTTGGTTAGCTTAATTTGGTAATATTCTTCTTTATACGAATAAAACCTTTATTGAATAGTATGAGTATTGGTTCTTTGGGGCATTGGACATTAATCCATCTTGACTCTTTAAATGATTTTTCTCTACTTTTCAATTAAAAGGCATATGTTTTAAAATGTATTCCTTCAATTTGTCTTTTTCTTTTTTTATTATTATTTCTTCCATCCATTCCTTCCCTCCTTCATTCCTTCCTTCTATCCTTCCTCCCTCCAATTTAAATAAAGGGATATTTATTATTCAAAATGCATACATGAACAAAATATTAAGAACAAGAGCATTCAATGCTTATGAAATAGGAAAAAAGGAAGTAAAAAAAGTGTTCCTTTTACTGTGATCATGCTGCCTTCATCTACCTTACCAAATTTTCTCTTTAGACTCTTGATTTAGACTTTTTAAAACTCTTAATTATTAATCATCATTATAATATATGCACAAATATTAAATATGTACTCGCATAGAAGAATATTTAGTGTTTGTATACCTTAAGATAGAAAAAAAAGAAAGGACAAAGTATCACTATAAGTGTGCATGCATCTACCCAGCCAAATTTTATATTTCCTAACTTATCATACTTGTCCCTAAATCATTATACATAATTTATTTTTACAGTGAACCTCAATTCCTGGCCAAATTCTTTCACACATTTAAACTCTTAATTATTAGTAACAAATGTTAAATGTGATCTCACTTAGAAAAGATGTTCACTGCTTATATCCTTTAGGGTAGGAAACAAGGAAAAGGGAAAAATGTCCCTATAAGTGTTCATGTATATTTCATCTTACCTGCCACATTTTATATATCCTAACAACCTATTATAAGTGTCCCCAAGTCATTATACATGATTCCCTTTTTATATTTTAAAAAACAAATGTATAAAGTGCATAAGTGCAAAAAGATTCTGTATGACACCAAAACACACACACAAAATAGAAAACAAACCCACACACATTTTAAATGAAACACCTTGCTATATTTTCTAGACTCAATGAAAGGATTTACATTAAGTGCAAAAAACAGGGCGCAAGAGAATACTGAGAACAGGCAGCAGCTGAAATAGCCTGCCCTTCAGTGGGTCCCCGCACAGTTCTCAAGCTGGTTTTAGCTTATCTTGTGCCATTACAGAGAGAACATCTCTGAAACATATCAGACTGGTCCCACCCATACGGGCAGTCTAGATCCGAAATGCCAGCAAGTTCCCTCTGCACGAAAGACACAGCAACTCCAGATGATCGTTTCAGCCTTGTTAGGCATCATCAGTGAGGCATAGCTGATATCTCACTAGGCACCGTGAGCAAGGGGTCCACGTCTGGATTACCCTTTAAACTTATGGAGAGCAAAAAACAGGGCACAAGACAATACTGAGAACAGGCAACAGATGAAATAGCCTGCCCTTCGGTGGGTCCCCGCTCAGTTCTCAAGCTGGTTTTAGCTCATCTTGTGCCATTACAGAGAGAACATCTCTAAAACATATCAGACTGGTCCCACCCATACGGGCAGTCCAGGTCCGAAATGCCAGCAAGTTCCCTCTGCACGAAAGACACAGCAACCCCAGACGATCGTTTTAGCCTTGTTAGGCATCATCAGTGAGGCATAGCTGATATCTCTCTAGGCACCGTGAGCAATGAAAGGATTTACAGTATTAGTTACTCTATTTAAATATGTAGTTCACTTACTATAACAGTTATAGTAATCCTAGATGTGCAAACTCACTATAAGTGACCTCAAATCCTTTTCAAGTCATATTTTTACTAGAACTTTATACTCTTAATTATTAGTAACCATGGCTACATAGACAAGGTATTTAATGAGATCTCACGTAACAAGAGTATTCAATACCTATATCCTCTAGAAAAGGGAAAAGGAAGGGAAGAATATAAAAACCAAACAGCTCTTTATCCCCAAAGACATCATCAGTTATTCCTTGTTGCTGGCCCTGGTGTCACCCGGTGGGCAGGCTGGCGGGCGCGAGGGAGCACTCTCCCCTGAGTCAGTGGCGTACACACAACCCATGGGGCCCTGGAGCGAAAATTGATGTGTTGCGGCCCCAGCTTACTCTGCGTGGGCTGCGACCCCTGCGACCGCGGTATGTACGCCAGTGCATGCAGATACACATACACTTAAAGGACCACTACATACACCAAGATCACATCAGCTCAATTAAGTGGTCTCAGTGCCAGGTCCCTCTAGTTTTAACCCTGCAGCTGAAAACATAGCAGTTTCATAGAAACTGCTATGTTTCACTAAGGGTTAATCCAGCCTCTAGAGGCTGTCTCATTGTCAGCCGCTAGAGGAGCTTCCGCGATTCTCACTGTGAAAATCACAGTGAGAAGACGCTGAACGTCCATAGGAAAGCATTGAGTAATGCTTTCCTATGGGCGGATTGAATGAGCACGCGGCTCTTGCATGGATGCGCATTCGAAGCTGAGAGGCGGATCAGGGGGGAAAGAGATTCCCAGCGCCAAGGGAGTCAGTGCTGGAGAAAGGTAAGTGCTTAAGACACACACACACACACTCTCATGAACAGACGCATACACACTAGCTAACAGACACACACATTTACTGACACACACACTCAGTGACAGACAGACATACACACTCACTGACAGACACACTCACTCACTTACAAAACACACACTCACTAACAGATGCACACAAACTAACACACTCAGTAAGAGACACACTAACACACACACACTCTAACACACACACACACACTTTCTAACACACTAACACACACACACACACTCTAACACACTCACACTCTAACACACACACACACACACACACACGGCTCGCAGGGGTCGCAGGGCACGTAGAACTGTACAGCACGGATGACAAATAAGTGCCGTATTACCGGTCCTAGTCAAAAATACTAGCCGAGGTCAGGGAACACAGAAAGGGACACAGCGATGAGGAAAGCCAGGAGTCAGGATACCAGAATATAGAGAAGTCAATAAACAAAGCCAAAGTCAAAAAACCAGGTAGAAAACTATAAACAGGAACGCGCTCTCAGACAACCACAAGGGAAACCACGACAGGGCACTGAGCAGGCTGAGAACTGGGCCTAAATACCCCTCCTTTAGTTCTGATAGGCTGTAACCGGCCTTTGACCCCAAAGTCAGTTACCAGGTTTCATTTGCATAATTGCTGCTCAGCATTAACCCTTCTGTGGATTAGGTTGCTGCTCGGCACAACTTTTCCTGTGTGGACAGTAAATGTCCTTAACCACTTTTCTATAAGCGGATGAATACATGACAGTCTTCCAGTGTCCCCTAGTCTCCCTAGTTTTCCAGTGTACTCTAGTCTCTCAGTGTCCCCATGTTACCCACTGTCCCCTAGTGTCTGTGCCCCCATGTCTCCCAGTGTCCCCTGGTGTCTGTTTCCCCATGTCTCCCAGTGTTCCCATGTCACTAGGATACTAGGGGACACTGGGGAGACTGAGATGTTTGGGGACACTGGGACACTTGGGGGCACAGGGAGACATGGGGACACAGACACTGGGAGACATGGGGACACTGAGTGCCCCCATGTCTCCCAGTATCCCCAAGTGTCTCAATGTCTCCAGCTCTCACAGTGTCCCAATGTCTCACAAAGTCCCCTAGTGACATGGGGACGCTGGGAGACATGGGGGCAGAGACACTAGGGGACACTGGGAGACATGGGAACACAGACATTAAGGGACACTGGGTAACATAGAGACACGAGGGGACACTAAGAGACATAGGGCACTGAAACACTGATACATAGGGAACATTGAGACCTGAGGACACTGGGAGACAGGGAGACACTGGGAGCAATCCATCTATACGGCAGAATCAAACTAAGTAGTTTTTGGGTGATTTTACAGAATTTTCTCTTATGTCACACATATATAATTAATTATGCAAAGGTCTGTGTTTTTTTTTTTCCAAGAAAGGTAGCAACCCTAACTACTCTTCACATACTCTTGCTTAGAGGACCACTATAGTGCCAGGAAAACAAACTCGTTTTCCTGGCACTATGTAGTCCTTAGGCCCCCCCCACCCTTATGGCCCCCCTCCCGTTGGGCTGAAGGGGTTAAAACCCCTTCAGCCACTTACCTTTCTCCAGC
This sequence comes from Pelobates cultripes, assembly GCA_933207985.1. Taxonomy (NCBI): domain Eukaryota; kingdom Metazoa; phylum Chordata; class Amphibia; order Anura; family Pelobatidae; genus Pelobates; species Pelobates cultripes. The sequence goes on along the minus strand of OW240914.1, from coordinate 239,544,636 downwards.
GCCGGGCTCCCTTGGCGCTGGGGAATTCTCCTCCCCCTTGCCTACGTCAGCTCCGAATGCGCGGCAAGAGCCAAGTGAACATTCAAACCACCCATATGAAAGTATTACTCAATGCTTTCCTATGGACGTCAGCATCTTCTCTCTGTGATTTTCATTGTGAGAATCGCGGAAGCGGCCTCTAGTGGCTGTCAGTGAGACAGCCACTAGAGGCTGGATTAACCTTCAATGTAAACATAGCAGTTTCTCAGCTTCTGGGTTAAAACTAGAGGGACCTGGCACCCAGACCACTTCATTCAGCTGAAGTGGTCCGGGTGCCTATAGTGGTTCTTTAAGTATGGGTACTTAAGAGGGATGTATGGGAAAAAAACTTGTGTGGACAGGCTGACAATAAAATTAGTTAAGGTAATGTCCCTCTCTCTGTCCCAGACTATATACCAGGAGCTTCTGCCTGCTAGTAAGAAGGTAAGGAGACAAGTGGACATGTGAGTGCTAGGGGACAGTCCTTAGAAAGCATGAAGCGAGCATTTATGCCAAGCACAGGGGTCTGTCTGCATAGTATGCCCTTAGTTGGCCAGCTTGCATGATTGGCAGGCAGCTTGACATGCATTCATGCCAGGCAGGCCTTCCAACTCCCCTTTCGACAGTTCTGGTTACATGATCCACATCAGTGGCCCACCCTTTTAGCCCGCCCATTGACTTCCTGCTTCACTGGACTGTTAGGGGTATGGATTTACTTGAAAGATGAAAACGAGAGATTAGCATTGGCGATCTGTTTTCTTATAGTTGCATCTTATTAGTTTCCATCTAGCATTATCTCCATCAGATACATGATGCTTGGGAGGTATGACTGTGTTTTTGGTTGATAAGATTCTGTAATTAGGCCTATCATAATTGTCAGCTCCAGGCCCACTGGGCTCTTAATCTGACCCTGTACTATGGGAACAACCCTGAAGGCAAATCGAAGGGAACCGCAATAATTATACACAAATCGATACCATTCTTACAGTCAGAGACCAAAACTGACAGTAACGGCCAGTATGTACTTGTTAAGGGTTCACTGGTGGAATAGAGCATCACCCTGGCCAACATCTATGTCCCCAACTCCAAACAAGGGAAATTCTTAAAGTCCACACTTAAGACACTAAAGTCGTTCACAGAAGGATTTCTGATCCTAGTGGGTGACTTTAACATTGCCTTAGAACAGGGAGACACCTTAACAGGCACATCAGCAATACCATAGCAGATCCTCCTGACAATCAGGCACACCCTCCGTACCCACCGCCTCATTGACTGCTGGAGAGCCATGCACCTGACCAACAGACTACACACACACACACTACTCCATACCCCACTCTAGATACTCCCACCTGGACTGCTTTTTTGTACCGTATTACCACCTCTCCTGGGTCTGCCAGGTAACCATAGTGTCATGATCTTGTGCAGGTTAGTGATGAGACTTAAGCTGGGGTTAATTGCAGGGTCTTTATTTGATATCTTAGATATACTAGTTAATACAGGATATCCTATAATTGTAGATATAGGAAGTATAACAGAAGATAAACCTATAAGAGAACTTATAGATTCTATATACAAGAGGAGAAATAGGAAAACAGAATTTAGGCAATATGCCCAAAGTTGCAATAAGGTCAACCTATAAAAGAACTTAGAGGAAGTAATAGAGATTATAGGTTCTATATACAGGAGAAAAAAAACAGGATTTAGGAAATATGCCCCAAAGCAGGAAATAAGAAAACAACTCAATAGAAATAGACAGAAATAATATAAATACTTAAATAACAGGTTTGTAGATGTTCAGTCTCTTTGGTTAAGAGGTTATATAGTAGTAGGTCCTTTGTGATAGATGCAAAGTAGATTGGAATATAAGTAAATCCGAAGAAGGAGTAATTAGATATCCACAAAGTAAATGAAAGTCCAGTGTTTATTTAAGCAAGTTTGATGTTCTGCAGGGAGATAGGAAGTCCAGGTAGGTTTGCTGAAGGGTTATTGATAAGGGTTGTACAGGTAAGTTTGGAGCAGGTTGTGAGTATTGCAGAATAAGTAGGCAATAAGGAAAATCCACAGGTTATCTCAGGAGCCAGGATATGAAGTATTTTCAGGTAATCATCAAACTTCAATTTCAAGGCCACTTGCTTTGTCGGGTGTGGCCTTTTATAGCTGAACTTGATTTCATGTTCTACAGGTGAGAGTTGGAGGTGACAATCGGCTAAGGAGGCCACTAGAGGAGAGAAACAAGTACTGGAATTTAAAGGAACGGTATCAAAATAGAAAAGTCTTGCTAGTCAGGATAGGAACCTGACACATAGGTCCCATGACGTGGACGGACCATGCACCGTTGACCATGCACCTCTCTCTCTCGACCCCACACCACTCACTAGCTGTCAGGATACTAGTTGATCCAGCCAGGGCCAGATTAAGAGCCCAGTGGGCCTGGTGCTGACAATTATGATGGCCTAATTATAGAATCATATCGACTAAAAACAGTAAAACACTCCCAAGCATCATGTATCTGATGGAGATGGTGCTGGAGAGAAAGAAAACAGCAGCTATAAGAAAACATATACCCTAGGCTAATCTCTCTCTAATTTATGTTTTCAGCTTTCAAGTAAATCCATAACCCCTAACAGCAACGTCCAATCAAGCAGGAAGTCAATGGGCACGGTAAAAGGGTTTGCCACTGACACAAATCACGTAACCTGCCAAAACGGGCAAACATGCCCAAAAAGAGGACATGTCTGCTCAAAGAATTAGAAGGCCAGCCTGACATGAATGCATGTCAGGCTGCCTGCCAATCATGCAGCTGGCCAACTAAGGGCATACTATGCAGACAGCACCCTGAGCTTGGCATAAATGCATCTAATGATGCACTCACTCAACGCTTTCTAAGGACTGACCCCTAGCACTCGCTGGTCCACTTGTCTCCTTACCTTCTGTAACGGCTACCTTGGTGTAGAGAGGGTACCAGCCGTTAGGGACGTCCTTTTCTCCCTGGCAGTCGCTGTGTAGTGATGGAGTCGCCTATTCCCTTCTGCTGGATCAGGAGTGGAAGCCAGGTGCAGCTCTGAAAAGAGCTAAGTGATTAAGCTGCAGAGATTCCCCTTTCAAGAACGAGACAAGGCTACGTTTTGAAGGGTCAAGAAGAACTAATGTTTAATGACACACACTCTGCTTTTATGAGATTCTGCCCATGCAAAGGAGACACCCACATAATTAGCAGAGTAACCAATCCATGCAATATACATTCGGTAAATTCCCTCCCCTCAGATAACCACATAACATAATTAAAAAGGAACAGTTTTTCCCCAAAGATTGGATGTACCCCAAATACTTGGTACCAACATATGAAAAAATCAGCTCAATCGGTTCAGCCGTTCGGGAGATATAGGACTTAGAAGTTTTGACCGACTGCACGGGTACAGTAGCCGAAAACAGTTCCATGAATGCTGGCCCTGCAGTAGGTCTAAGAATGTGGGTAAAAACTCCCGAACGGCCGGCCATCCGTATCCCATCCTGGGTTCGCTGAAATCCCCATCTGCTGTTAATCCTTTCTACCGAACGCCCGGTCGTTCGGTAGATTTGGTGATATTTTCCCGAAGGTATGGAGGTCTCAGTGGTGTTCGCCTGTTTGAGTGTCCGATTTTAGTTCCAGACATTCATCGGCAAACACCGCTGTTCGGGAGTTAAAATGGCCGCGAACACGTGTAAGTCCCAAAATAGTGGCTGAGCTTACAGTTCCCATAGCGTTCCTGTGGTTGATTCGAATACAATGCCCATCAACCAGGGAGGTAAATTGGCCATAATTAGCAGTCAGGGTGGCCTGTTAAGGCAGGTAAGCATTCGCATGGTGAATGCTTACAAAAATACCGAACGGCTGTATAATCCATTTGTCCTTTTGCAGGCATACTGGGCTTGTTGTTACACCTTCTTACTAGCAGGCAGAAGCTCCTGGTATATGGTCTGGGACAGAGAAAAGCTGTATGTAGTGAGTGTAGAAGAAAGGGAACATGCCACAGTGTTAGAGAGACCAAAGTCAGCATTACCGTAAAGGCTCACTATAGGGTCAGGAACACAAACATGAATTCATGACCCTATAGTATTAACACCACCATCTAGCCCCCCCTGGACCCCTCATGCCTCCATAAATATAGCAAAATCTATATTCAAGCCTGAAGCTGTAACTCTGCATGCTGTTAGACTCATAAAAACAAGCAGTCTGCTGACATCATTAGAAGTGGTGGCCTCATCCAATCACAGTGCTTCACCATAGGATTGGCTGAGACTGACAAAGAGGCACATCAGGGTCAGAGAAGGAAGGTTCAAACACAGCCCTGGCCAATCAGCATCTCCTTATATAGATGAATTTCATTAATGAATCTCTATGAGGAAAGTTCAGTGTCTGCATGCAGAGGGAGGAGACACTGAATGTTTGGATGCATTTTAGGCAGCCATGACCCAGGAAGGATCTCTAACAGTCATCTAAGGAGTGTCCAGTGAAGTTATCACTAGGATGTAATGTAAAGACTGCATTTTCTCTGAAAAGACAGTGTTTACAGCAAAAAGCCTGACGGTAATGATTCTACTCACCAGAACAAATTCAATAAGCTGTAATTGTTCTGGTGACTATAGTGTCCCTTTAACTATATTCATTGTCAGCCAGCCCACACAAGTTTTGTTCCCATACATCCCACTTAAGTTTCCATACTTAAGTAAGAGTATGTGAAAAGTAGTTAGGGTTGCCACCTTTCTTGGAAAAACATACCGGCCTTACTAATTTGCGTAATTAAATATGTATGGGTGACATCACATGATGTAAATCACAAGGAGTAACAAAAGAGAAAATGCTGTAAACCAAAAAACTACCAAAAAACTACTTAGTTTGATTCTGCTGTATAGATGGATTCCTGGCAGTGCCCCCATGTCTCCTAGTGCCCTCATGACTCAGTGCCCCATGTGTCGATTACTCCAGGTCTCAGTGTTCCTATGTATCAGTGTCTCAGCCATGTGTTGCGGCCCCAGCCCACGCAAAGTAAGCGTGCGGGGGGGGGGGGTCACGGATCAGTTTTCACACCGGGGCCCCATGGGTTGTGTGTACGCCACTGGTCAGATGTACTGAAAAGGTCTCCTACCTTTCCAGGAGGCACCTGAGGACTACAGAGCCAAGCCACACCACACTACCTCCAAGACAAGCCCATCCATTCCTTCCCTCCTTCCTTCCTTCCTTCCTTCCTTCCATCTATCTTTCCTCCCTCCAATTTAAATAAAGGGATATTTTTTATTGACTATTAGGTATTTACATTTTTGATTGTAGGATGGTTTACATTTCTAACTCTTTGTATAACACAAGCATTCTATTGCAATGTTAATACTTGTCAAAGTAATACTTGTCTTCTTTGCTGGATCTCTTCTATATTGCTGCTTACTTTGCAGCAACAAGGGAGTTGCTGAAAACTGTTTAGCTAATTATTTCTCTTCTATACAAACATTAGGCAGAAGCACAGGTGAAATTAAACTCATGTACATTTCACTAGCATAGATATACAAACTGGTTGAAATTCTTTTCTCTGGATGGGTATAAGTAGCTGGAAGATGAGGAACTGATCATCTCCAGATAATTTTGTGATGCGTATGATCGGTGTCAGATTCCAAACCTCAACCCAGCCATGACAGTTTAGCTGGTAAGAGTAAAGATGAAAAATAAAATATATTTAAAGGAGTTAGTTATCTTCTACAAATACATTAAAATCATAAATTGTCAATTTCTCTAAGTCAACAGTGTTACCATTAGCTCTACCTTGTAGGCTCACTGCCTAGGTGTTCTCTTTCATTCCTTATATCGAGTTGATTGCCAAATCCTGCAGCTTCCATCTCAGAAACATGGCGTGCATCTGCCCCTATTTAATGCCGGGCGATGCTAAGGTGCTGGTCCATGCAGCTATCCTCTATCACAGGGGTTCCCAACTCGTGGTACGCGAGAGGTATAATTCAGAGCCCCAGAGGGGTCGCAAAATAATTTTGTTAATGGCAGTCACATAGGTTGAGAACTGTCCTAGACTGGCCATCGAGCATACCGGGCAAATGCCCAGTGGGCCGCAATGGCCATGGGCCTAGGGCCATGCAGAGCCAGCCCTAAAACATACAGACACACACTAACCTTCACTCACACTCTGCATCCCTCACAAACACACAGAGCACCCCTCACAAATACAGCACACCTCACACATATAGAGCACACCCCTCACACACCTCTCACAAACAGAACCCCTCACTAACACACACAGCACCCCTCACAAACACATAGAGCACCCCTCACAAACAGCACCCTTCACAAGCACAGCACCCCTCACACACAGTACCCCTCACACACAGCACAGTATCTATTTGTCTGTGTGTCAGTGTGTCAGTGTATATGTCCGTCAGTGTGTGAGTCTCTGTGTCAGTGTGTGTATCTCTGTGTATCTGCATCTGTGTGTCTGTGTGGCAGTGTGTATCTGTGTGTTAATGTATATATATATATATATATATATGTGTGTGTCATGGTGTGTATCTGTGTGTCAGGGTGTGTATCCTTAAGTGTGTCATTGTATGTATTTTTGTGTCTGTGTATCTGCATTTGTGTCAGGAGGATCGCAGCTCCCTCGCTGACAACTTAGCATGGCCGCCCATCCGCCTGCCTCCAAGTCCACCCGCCTTCTCTACTTTCCGCAAACTGGAAGATGGGATATCTCTATCTTTCATTTTCTGAGACAAGTGTGTGTGCCCCTCTGAAAAACAGGGAGTCTGCATTACAAACTACATTGTAGATAGGATTTAGGGAAGTGAAGGATCCCCTTGTTTAATACATGATCCTGCAAAACCTCACAGAAATTAATATGTCGTTGTATAGCACAGTGTCATGATTACTAGTTGATCCAGCATGTAGGATTGTGTCACACAGAGGACTAATGGGTAACCTATTACCGGGCCTTAGAATGGCCGGACTTAACGCACCAAAGAATAGTCAGGATACTTGCCAAGGTCAGGGGACACAGAAGGAGATATAACAATAAGGGAAATCCAGAAGTCAGGGATACCAGAATACAGGGAAGTCAAACGAAGCCAAAGTCAAAAACTAGAAAATAGAGGGGGCAGGGCCTGGCTCGCAAGCGGGCCAGATGTGTTCACTGGGAGCTCCTGCCAGCACAAACTTTAAATCAACTAATACCACATACAAATAGTGGCAGAAGGCTCAGAAACTAACTCGACAGGTATCTCAAATGACAGCGATACACAGGATGCCAAACTACTTGCTCCTGAAAGAGTATTTTACCTTCTGGCCTTGCGGCCTACCAGGATTGCAGGTCCGACGGCTAGGGAAGTGGCCAATTTTGGACCTGCATAGCCAGCAGATCCAACACTCCCATCTCAGCTACCCAACTCCACCGCAGAAAGCAGAGGTCTGTCACGGCAGCATCTTTCCTTCCTTCCTGCAGCAAGGCAAAGCTACTGGGCGGGTGGCCGGTCAGGCAGGCGGGCGCGCGAGGGAGCACTCAGTGCTTCCTCTTCAGCTCCCTCGCGCGACGCTTTGGGATGCCGGCGCCGGAAGATGACGTCATCTTACGGCTCCGGCATCAGTGCGGTGCACGAGGGAGCTGAAGAGGAAGCACTGAGTGCTCCCTCGCGCGCCCGCCTGCCCGACCGGCCACCCGCCTGCCAGGTGTCAGCAGGGCCAGCCTCGGGGGGCCCTGGGGTGGCTGCCTCCTGGGCCCCCCAGGGGAAGAGGCTGGCCCAGTGGGTACACACCGGGTCGCAGGGGCGGCCGGGCCCCCTGGTGGGCCGGGCCCGGTCGCAGCCGCGACCCCTGCGACCCTGGTATGTACGCCACTGAGTGTGTGTATGCTTGTCTGAGTGTGTGTTTGTCAGTGAGTGTGTTTGTGGGTCTGTCACTATGAGTGTGTGTCTGTATGTATGTGTGTGTATGTATGTGTATCTCTGTGTGTGTCTGCATGTGTGCCTGTATGTGAGTCTGTATGTGTATCACTTGGTCTACATGGGTATCTCTTTGTCTGTATGTGTACCTGAATGTTTGTCATTAAAGGACCACTATAGTGCCAGGAAAACAAACTTGTTTTCCTGGCACTATATAGTCCTTAGGTCCCCTCCAACCTTGTGGCCCCCCTCCTGCTGGGCTGAAGGGGTTAAAACCCCGTCAGCACTTACCTTTCTCCAGCGCCGGGTTCCCTTGGCGTTGGGGATCTCTCCGTCCCGATCCGCCTCTCAGCTCTTACTCAATGCTTTCCTGTGGACATCCAGCGTCTTCTCACTGTGATTTTCACAGTGAGAATCACAGAAGCGCCTCTAGCGGCTGTCAGTGAGGCAGCTACTAGAGGCTGGATTAACCCTCAGTGAAACATAGCAGTTTCCATGAAAATGTTTTCAGCTGCAGGGTTAAAACTAGAGAGACCTGGCACCCAGACCACTTCATTAAGTTGAAGTGGTCTGGGTGCCTATAGTGGTCCTTTAAGTGTATGTGTTTCTGCATGCACTGGCGTACATACCGCGGTCGCAGGGGTCGCAGCATTGTAAGCGCCTGGGGGGGGGACCAACAGATCAGTTTTTGCTCCTGGGCCCCGTGGATCATGTGTATGCCACTGGCCTCCAGTATGTAGGTATGACTACAAGAAACCTCAAAACTAGACTGAGTGAACATTATAGAAACATTAAAGAGGGATATCTAAACCACTCAGTTTCTAAACACTTTTGCATGCATAATAATGACACAAAAATACTTAAATGCATAGGTATCAAAAAATGTGTGATTCCATGGAGAGGTGGGAATATCAATAACATGGCTGAAATGGAATGGGTATTCAATTTAAAAACAATTTTAACCCCCTCTGGTTTGAACGTAGATTTTGATCTGTTTAAATTTACTTTTTTATATGTACTACGCTACATGTATATATCCTCCTTTATATAATACCTATGCATTACCTACCTATGTTGGTCAAAGTATCTATTGTTGTGATTTATTATTATAATTTTAATAATATTTGATGTTTTTAGCTTATATACCACTTTTATCAGCCTCTCCTTGAGAATATTTTGTTGTCAGAGTTGGTTGCACAGTACAATTTAGAAGAATGTTTTTTTTTTTAAAGCTTTAAAAGGTATTTTGCTTTGCACCCACTATTTCAAAAATCATTATAAAATGTTATATCGCTGGTACCATGCTCCGTCTAGATTGCACAACATGAACAATATGTATTCTGACCGGTGTTGGAGAGACTGTGGGGGTGTGGGCATATGGCCCATATCTGGTGGTTCTGCCCTAAATTAACTAAATATTGGAAAATGATTCATGATCTAATTCTTAAAGTGGACAGAACCATTAGCATTTTAACTTCGGAACTAGCCTTATTTAAAAAACTCCCGGAGTCCGTTAATAGATCAGATAAAATAATCATAGGCCACATTCTGATTGCTGCTACATCCTGTTTACCTAGACATTGGAAGTCCCAAAATGTGCCATCTCTCAGAGAAGTTTTCAATTTGATTCTAGAAAACAAGGCACACTAATTATCGCATAGAACTAATATTCATGGTTTCCCAATATTAAAATATAATTGGGATAAATGGGAAGAAAAAAATCAAAAAAGTTCATGGTCTTTGATATATTTATTGTTAAAGTGCATTGATGTACAAAATTTTTGCCATATACATTGTTATGCCTAGTTCAATGATGGATGGATTTCCCCTTCCGTTCCTACCCCTAATACAATGTTTGTATTATTATTACTTGTTATACAAAAAGTTAAAACTTTTAATAAAAATTATTTGAAAATTATATTTTGTTGTTATCTTAGGGCTATTCTAATCATAGTTGTTTCATTAAGGCATTATGATTGAGAACACCCCTACCATAACCATAATCTCCCAATTTCTAAGATACTTCTAACAAAATAATATTCATTTTTTTTAAATGCATTTTTTTTAAATGGCCTTTTTTAAAAAGTCCTCTTTTACCCAATAATCTATTTAGCTTTTTTTATTTTACCAATTATTATAACTTTTAGTTTATATTACTCACTATTATGTACAGCAATCTTTTAATACTAGGGATGTTTCCCCCCCAAACATGCCGCTTAGTCTATTCCATCTGTAGTAGGCATTTGCTACCACTATTCTCCCCTACCAAGATGAACGCCGAGATTATTTTTTTATATAATTTACTTATTTCCCTATCAAACCCCATTTCCCCTATCATCTAATAGGACACTCTACATCCTGTTTTACTTATTTATTTCATTTCGAGGTCAGCAAATGTCGTTTTTCTGTCAACCTCGTAATCACACCACTGGGAACTACATTTTCCACTATACCTAGCGGACAGATAATCAAGCCGTGCACGTGACGCGCATCATGTGCTCCGGCTTCAAATAGCCAAAACTACCCACCTAATGCTTTTCTATATTAAATATATTATTATTGGTCCACAACCCAATATCTATCAATATGTAACATTGTTTGTCTTATTTATAATGTATATAATGATGTATGTTGATTGGAGGATAGCCTAGAATGTAATTTTGGCGCCAATTTTAAATTAATCTCTTCCCTATATAAACTCCTACTAGTGTGGTTGTATAGAAAAGGAGAGTGAATGGCGATTACACAGTAAAATGAGCACAGAACAGAGGTGAAGTAACAAAAGTGTTCCCCAACACCTCAAAAACAAAGTTTAAAAGTAAGGGGAATGATCAGATGCCAAATCCACATACCACTCTGTGTACCAAATTACAATGAATAAATGTAATACTTATACATATGCAGATGTATATCAGAGGTATTCCATATGGTGAATTCCTATAATAACAAAAAATAATACATAGTATAGACTGTATAGATAAATGAAAAATTAAGAATAATTTAATCCACTCACGGATTACAGAGCCGTGCCAGGCTCTGTGGATAGTGCCCAACGGTGCATCAATAGGCTAAACAAAGAGTCTCAGGAGATGTCCCCCAGAATCAGAAGAAGCAGCAATAGTAGTAAAAAATTAACAAATTTATTGTAGATAAAAAATATATAAAAAATCTGTGTTATTCTCATATAGTAGTACACAGAAATGCAGACGCGTTTCAACTCAGTCCGAGTTTTCATCAGTGCATAAGAGTTCATCTAGCTGCTTGTTCTTTTAAATTCGCCGCTTCTATGGCTGCCGATCACGTGGGCGGAAGTTCGGCTTGCCGGCGTCTGATGTCACTTCCGGTTTTCCGGCGCTCATTTCATCGGCTTGATTCACTTCAAAGTGTTTGTCCAGTTGAAGCAAAAACTTCCATGTTGTAAATGGGCATCTATTATAACTTATAAAAATACATGTATATACAAATAAAACAATAGTCTAACATAGTGTCAGTGATACAGATAATACCTATGGAAATCTCTTACAAACAGAAAATAAGAGAATATTGTGCAATGTCATGCAGATATTTATCACATGTATAGCAAATAACTACAGCCCATGTGAATAGGATTGGTTGGTCCAAGATCAATAAAGATAAAAATAATATAAATAGAAATGAAATTAATGGAAATAAATATAAATAAATAAAAATAAAAATGAAAATAAAGATAAATAAAAATAAATATAAATAAAAAGAAAATAATAATAAAATTAAAATAAAAATAAAAATAAATAATAATAAACATAAAAATAAATAAAAAGAAAATAAAAAGAAAGAAAAAGAAAATTAATAAAAATAAATATAAAAATAAAAATAAATATAAATATAAAAAATAAAAATAAAAAATATAAATAATATAAATAATAAATAAAAATAAAAATAAATATAAATAATAAAAAATAAAAATAAAAATAAAATACAATAAGAATAAAAATAAAGATAAATATAAATATAATAATAATAATAATAAAAGTAAAAATAAGAATAAAAGTAAAAATGAAATAAAAATGAATGTAGTGTGGTTGTATGCTTTTTATACATTTGAGAAATCCTATATTGGTGAAAAGCGTAATGGTTATTTTATATTTTGTGTATTTTAGATCAATTAAAGTTTTTTGGTTACTTTGCTGTGCCAATTCTCTTTTTATTGTATTTTTATGCACTCTTATTATTTTTACTTTCCTGGCTTTTTACTGTTGTTCTTGTACTCAAAGAAATCTGAGGTGGGGATCATACCACCAACGCCTTATTAATAGAGCAGTGTTTCTGCTCTATGCTTGTGGGTATTATTTTATTTACTTTTACTTAAACTTACTTTTATCCAATTGAAAGCACTATTGTTGCCTTTTTTTATTCCCCCTTGGAGCCTTGGATGACCAGACGGTGCTGATAGACGCACTTTCTTCACATATCCCATAAGCGGGGATTATACCGCTGTATGCCCTTCACACCAGAGCTGGCCATAAATGTGAGTTTTCTACCTCCTACTATTATTTTACACCTTGGATTTTAGACTTATTGCACTATTGGCTGCCTTTGTCTCTTTTTCTTCCATACTAACGAATACCCTGAGACATTAGGACACACCCATCCCCACTGAAGAGTCTATTCATCTACATTCCATCAAGTACTGTTGCTCTAGTGAGATTCTTTTGAACTATTTTACGTTACCTCATTTTATGTTGGTGCAGCCCTACCCCTTCTTTTTGTATTGCTTTATCTATCTGTTGAAGGATTTGAGGGGTCTACTTCATTTGGGTTGCTGCCCATTTACATACTGTTTGACTACCTGTTGTATTTTGCACAACCTGCATAGGCCTAGGAATGGCAAAAGAGGTCCTCACACCCAATGCTCACGACCTCATATCGCTCCTACCCAGCGTGATGTGAGGACACAGGCAATGGAGAGACCCGTGCAGGGCCAGCAGACAACACAACATTTCTGACAATCTACCTCCATATCTTGCAGCTGTTTCTCTGTGGGTCACACGCGAGGAGGCCAAGTCCATGCCCGCAAGCTACAAGGTGGTGTGGCACACACTTGGCAACACCGAACACGAGCACTGAGAGACTCTGGTCCGGCAGATGGTCCTTATCCTGTCAGTGCAGCGTGTCTTCCAGGGTTAACAGCCTGCCACTAAAAGGCATCGGCTAAACAGCCTCATGCAGGCCCTCTAGTGTAAAGTTTTATTTTAAGGGCTTAAGATAATTGATTTGTTGCTCTACCATAAGCAACAACTTTACTAGTCTTGATTCTCCCTCTATTTGACTTGTTGTGGTGGTGCAGCCCAGTGGTTCTTCTATCTTGCATTCTATATTACGGTATACTACTTTATATTATTCTGTTTTACTTTATTAAGCATCCATGTGAGCAAAATCCATGGGGTATAAGCAAAAATAATGATCTTTTAGTTTTTCATATTATGCCTACCATGAATGACAGCTCACATGACCTTTTACTACTAATCCTTGCCTAGCAACTGTTTAGCTATATATATTAGCATGTAATTTTGTAAGCTACTTATAAGCACTGTGTCTACTTCACCTAACATGCAGCAGCCTAACCTAACAAATCCCACACCTGATATATCTGGTCTAAGATATTTATGCTGACACAATCTTGAATGTTGAGACATACCCCTGTTCATAGGAGTGAAGCAACAGTTAAGCATGTATATGATTCTAATATAGAAACAGGTATCTCAACACTAGCGAGTTTCAGATTACATTTTTAAGCTATGATAGACCATGTTTAAATAACTCTTGCAAAAAAATCTTGATTGATTCAACTCTACATATGTTCATGCAAAAGTTCAGCATGTTTCTTATCTTTACATATGTTTATTATAATATAAAATTGTGCACGTTCACTCTACTACCCCAATTGTAAAGCTTGTTATGATGCCAGAGGATTGCCGTTGGGGTACCTCAGGCTTGTATAGGTAATCTTATGCACTGCAAAAATATAAAATACATTTTTTTTAACAGAAAATAAATGCTTAGGAACACACTCTCGGACAACCACTAGCAAAACCACGACAGGGCAATGAGAAAAAGTAATTTTGAGCTTAAATATGTGCTTTACATTTCTGATTGGCCGAGAACGGTCTTTGACCCCAAAACATGCACATCGACGTCGTCACCAACGTGGGCGGACATGGGGGTATAATTGTAGATTATACTAGCTTTATTGTAACTATAATCTTAATTTTATTAATGACAGAAGGCGAATATTTGCTTAAGTCTCTCTTTACTAGAACTCCACAGCAGCACATTCACATAGAGAGAAAAACACCAGAGACAAAAAACTCAGGAATCCATAAAAGGCTTCTCCCAACCTACTAATTCCACGCTGCGACAAAATAAAGTACATGAACGATACACCACAAATACAATAACAAGAGAAACAACATAAGATAAAGATGAATGCCATCAGAAGTTGGAAATGTGGAACCAGTGGATGAAGCCTTGACCTTTATCCTGTAGAGTAGTCGGATCTAAGAACTGTAGCCGAACCATTAAACTACAACGTGATAAACACTGATTAGCGAATGAAATGTACTGAGAAAAACATGAATCCCCACCGTCAATACTGACAGTATAATATCCAAGATATTGAGAAAACATGAATGACCATCATAACATACTGACAGGACCATATCCCAGATAAACCCCAACTCCCCCAGACTGACAAACCTAGCCCAGGAGACCAGGAATAAACAAAAGTCAGTCAAACCAACCAACAAACCAGGGAAGGGAGAAACTGGGAGGGAAATAATCGCCTCCTGTCATTAGTAAAATTAAGATTATAGTTACACTAAAGCTAGTATAATCTACAATTCTATAACATGACAGGAGGCTTCATATTTGCTGTTTTAATGCTCGGACAGCAAAGCCCAAAGAAACACGATCCATCGTACCAACCTAACTTAGCGAAGATAGTTCCCGTAACTGGCAGCAAAGTGTACAATGTCCTGGAGAAAAAAGCCTGCCATGACGGCGCCTGAAGTCACCGAGTACCGACTGAAATGAACCGAAAGACCAATACGCCTGCCAATGCCAACAACCACCGGGCGGTACATGAAGGGAGAAGAAAAGGAAAAAAAACATCTAAACAAACGGTGGCATCGACCGCAACATAAAAAAGAGGGGCGCGCAACCAAGACAAGAGTATAACCCTCGGGTCCGACTAGAGCCGATAGACAACTAAGGTCCGAATATCCGAACCCATCTGAAAGAAGAAAAAAGGGCATGATAATGTGAACAAATCCAGAGTCAGAGATGGAGAAAAACCGACTAAAACCGGCGATTGAGGCATGACAAACAACGCGTGTACCCCTTGGGGAAATGAATACCCGTCCTCGGGAATCGTGAGGACTCACACCCCTATGAACCAGCATGTCTAGCTAGAAGGGAGATACCAACAGAGTGAGGTCTGCCGAAACAGTCGTACGCCCTACCTAATCTAAGTGATACAACAATCCCCGGTCAATAAAACGACCAAACAATAATCAAACACTGTAACAGTGTTTGCAAAATTTCTGTTAATCTGTACCAGACACAACTCCGTCATGGTCGCCCTGCAGGCAAACGTCTTACAGTCCCCGAGATCAAGTGGGACAGGTCCAGGGAATCCGGGCACTAGTCTCGACTCGGCCAAAGCGGAGGGCATAAAATCAAGGTACCAGCAGACCGAGACACTTGCAGTAAGGTCCTGGAAACAACAATGGAGGGGCCTCCTCAGCTTCTCCGTGTTGAACACCCCTGGAGGGAAACAGCCATCACTGAGCAAACCGGTCTGTATGCCGGCTGAAACAGAACAGGGCTTAATGGGTCCTCCTCCGTGGGCTAAGGTCTTGACACTGGGTCTTCCCGGAAAACTATTCCAACTGTATGAGAAACTCGGATAGGGGGAAAACGTAGGAGGTACCCCCTTGCATCCGATTCGCCCTCCAGGACTCTACACCTCGAGCCACAGAGGGGGTCAATATTTCTTGTTTGAACACGAACTCCAGGGACCCAAACAAGGAAAATGCAGATAGCATCTGTCCCTTCAGTCTGGGGGTGGCCACTCGCCGAGGATCCAGCCCGCCCGGGTAGACCGTCCCGCGAAACGTCCTCATGGAAAAAACGAGAAGGATCTCTTTGGATAGTTCTAGTATGCCCGAATGTCCTAAATTCATCCAAACCTGCCAGCCAGGCTGTATTATCATCCAAATGAATGATGCCCCAGGTCCTTATCTCGCCAGGGAGAAACTTGAGCCCGCCTTACTAGGAATGGGCCCCGCGTTCCTGGAAGTTCCCTGAGGACCGCGTCTAATTCAAAGTAACTAATGGCTATACCTTCAAGCGTAGTCTCGTGCGGGCTCCAAAGGCCTCAGATCCCTTGATCCCAAGCACCTCCAGTGGTCTGAATTGACAAAGATAGGGTCTCCTGCAATCCCCAGGTTCGAGGAATCTGTTATGTCATCCGAAGGTGGAGGCAACTGTGACATTCTGGGCCCAGAGTCCAATCCCTTATAACAGGTATGGGTTGGAGCTTTAGATCGATAACGTTTTTTCATATGAAAACTGGGACCCAATATTCTTCCCCGTATGTCCCGTAGGACAACCCACTCGTGTGGGGGAGAACCCTTGGCTTGTCAGTGCGGACTGAAAAGTAGAGTATAGGCACCGCAGCGGGCCGTACACTGGATCTCCTGTATACTAGACAGGCGTTGCCACCAGGAGAGCCGTAGCGCCCCATCGGGGTCCAAGTCTGGGTACGAGCCTACTTTGTTTGGGAGCCCGGCTGGGTACACGACTCCAAGTATCTTGCAGGCTTCTCAAGTCAGTGATCTATGGTCCCAGCAACGCACCAATGGTGCTAGCTGCCTGGGCCGAGACCCTTCCGAAGAAATTAGCAATTGGTCGAGGGTCACACAGGGGTTCGTTTAAGGCGATCCACGAGACAACCTTTTCTTCCACAGTCATTGGAGCCCCCATAGTGGGCTTGTTCTCATCATAGTCCACCCCCCATCGTCCTTTCCTTCCAAGAGGGACCGGTCCGCCCGCCATTCAGCTAGGGCGACCGTGGTGGGGGTGGGATCACGAGGACTACCACCCCTGTGCCACCTAAGCAGTGTAGTCTGGCCGAGGCCGATCATAACGGGGTTAGACAATCCTGGTTTAGGGCCTTCACCCCTCCAGTAGCGCTTGTGCGCACTTGCTTGCTCTCTTCTAGGAGAGTCTGACTCATTCAAGTCGTCTGACTTTATTAAAAAGGTGGTCACTGCCGTGTCCGAAGGACACCGCCTCCCTATAGGCAGTGCCGTCCAGCCCGATTGCATCGGGGTTAGACGCTTCTCCGGAGTCTATCTTCCGGGCGTCTGGTTTAGGGCCTTCACCCTTCACTTATGCGCACTTGCCTGCCCTCCTCAGGGGGGTCTGATTCCTTCAAGTCTCCCGCCTTCTTTAGAAGGTGGTCGCTGCCGTAGTAGGCATCATCTGTGTGCATTCCCCCGAATGAAGGGTTGACTGTGGAGCGGTCTGAGGCAAGGCGACCTCTAGGGGTATAACGGACAAGTGTCACCAGCAGCAGCATCGGGGCAGCACCCCATCTAGTGACAGAGGCAAATTTCGCAGCGCATGCAATGTCCAAGCGTGAGTATATAGTCGCAAGGCTTGGCATGCAGATATTCTGGCACAGACAACGCAGGCCAGATCAATGGGGCACAGACAAAGCAGGCCAATCAATATGGCTCGGACAAAGCTGGCCAAATCCTGGGGCCCCCTACGGGGGTGCACAGGCGATAAACTGCCCTTCCATTCTTCTGATTAATTCACTCTTCGGAGAAGATGTACCTAACACTTCTTGTGTAACTGTAGTTAACACTTTTCTGTGTAACTGTACATAACACTCTTCAGTGTCACTGTACATAACAATCTTCAGTGTCACTGTACATAACATTCTTCTGTGTAACTGCACGTAACATTCTTCTGTGCAATTGTACATAGCATTCTTCTGTGTGACCGTACATAACATTCTACAGTGTAATTGTACATAACATTCTTCTGTGTAACTGTACATAGCCTTATTCTGTGTAATTGTACATAACCTTTTTCTGTGTAACTGTACCCAGCATTCTTCTGCGTAACTGTACATAGCATTCTTCTGCGTAACTGCACATAGCATTCTACTGTGTAACTGTACGTAGTATGCTTCTGTGTAACTGTACATAACCTTCTTCTGTGTAACTGTACCCAGCATTCTTCTGCGTAACTGCACATAGCATTCTACTGTGTAACTGTACGTAGTATGCTTCTGTGTAACTGTACATAACCTTCTTCTGTGTAACTGTACCCAGCATACTTCTGCGTAACTGTACATAGCATTCTTCTGCGTAACTGCACATAACATTCTTCCGCGTAACTGCACATAGCATTCTTCTGTGTAACTGCACAAAGCATTCTACTGTGTAACTGTACATAGTATGTTTCTGTGTAACTGTACATAACATTCTTCTGTGTAACTGAACATAGCATTCTTCTGTGTAAATGTACACAACATTCTACTGTGTAGTTGTACATAGCATTCTACTGTGTAGATAACTCTCTTCAGATGAATACTGCCTAACACTCTTTGTGAACTGTAACCAACTCTTCTGTAACAGAGAGTGAAAGAAGCAGCTTTCCATAGGGAAACAGAGAAAGGGAGGTTGAAGAGATGAAGTGCCTTACTCTAAAGGGCTCAAACCGAACACTCCAGAAATATATTTATAGTAGTGACATTAGAATTTCCAAAAGGCAAACTCTTACAACCCGCCTCCCCACTGCCGCCCAGACCGAGGGCCCTGCGGTGTGGGGAGGAGAAATGAGGTCGGGAGCCGTCCCTCCCACGTGGCCAGGAGCCGTTGCTCCCACGTGGCTGTGAGCCGTCGCTCCCACGTCGCCGGTCATCCGTCCCACGCCACCCGCGGCCGCAAAAAATAACTGCTTCCCAGTGTGGGAGGGAGACAGGCGGAGGGGCAGTTCCCGCGCGCCGCAGTCGTTCTTCGCGGTCCTGGTGACTGGACAGGATAGGAGGCGGTACTGAACCGCTCCTCGCCGGCCGCTAGGAAAACAGAAAGACAACAGGAAGAAAACAAAAGAAAGCCAGAAAGAACCGAAAGACAACGAAAGTAAAATGCCCGCAAGGAGAGCAGGGAAAAATAGAGGGAGAAGGGTGGAGGAAGGCACCCATACAGACTCCACAGAAAGAGGGGGGGAGGTAGAAAGAGCAGGCAAGAAGAAAACACCTGCAAAAGGCATAAAATAAATCCCAAAATCAACACACGCTATCAAATCATGAAAATCAAATCACACAATCAAATCATGGAATTTAAATCATACAATTAAATAATTAACCTCAAATCCTAAAAGCAAGTCATACAATCAAATCCTGAAATCAAATCATGAAAACTAAATCATACAATCAAAGCATGAAAATTAAATCATACAATTAAACCAAATCTTAAAAACAAATCATAAGATCAAATACAAGTAAAAGTATATATCCCACAACCACCCATATAAAACAGGAGGCAGTGGTACTCTGACCTGTACTGTCTGCAGAGCAGCAAAGAAAGAGGAATTAGTTGGTTGGGAGAAGCCTTTTATGGATTCCTGAGTTTTTTGTCTCTGGTGTTTTGTGCTGCTGTGGAGTTCTAGTAAAGAGAGACTTAAGCAAATATGAAGCCTCCTGTCATGTTATAAAATTTGGCGTGGATACGCAGCGTCCGGCATCCATTAACATGTTGCAAGAGTCATTAGTACAGACGTACGGCCGCTGGGAGCTAATACCGCAAGGTGAGGTGGAATATGTTATACACAGAGTGGGAGAAAAGTATGGGCTAGCAACTTGCAGTCTGTTATCTACTGTGTATTACTAACCCAAACCCTACCACATTTTCAGGTGTCAGATTGGGATAATTTAGCTGTGGATAATGTGGGTCCTTGAGACCTTCTTCTAGGTATAATATTTTTAAACAACAGACTGAGTGTAATAAAATTTGTCAAGACTCAAATCTCAATTCTCATTCCATACACAACAATTTAGAGAAGCGTGTGTGTGTTTGTGTGTCAGGGAATGTGAGTGTGTGTGTGTGTCTGTGAATGAGTGTGTCTGTCTGTCAGTGAATATGTCTGTATGTCTGTCAGTGAGTGTCTGTGAGCGTGTGTCCAGTGAATGTGTAATTGAGTGATTCTGCGTGTCTGTCAGTAAGTGTGCCCGTCAGTGCTTATGTGTGTCTGTCAGTGAGTGTATGCATCTGTCAGTGTGTGTCTGAATGATTGTATGTGTCTGTCAGAATGTGTAAAATCAGTGAGTGTATGCATGTGTGTGTCATTGTATCTGAGAGTGTGTGCAGGTCCATGATTATGTGTCTGTCAGTCAAAATGTGTGTTAGTTAACAGGAAGAGGTCTGGCCTTGGCAGGAAGGGGCACGTACATTTTAATTAGGGGGTGCCCAAAATCTGTCATGCCTAGGGCAGCCCCATTTCAAAATAAACCACTGATGTCAGGGTGTGTATCCTTAAGTGTGTCATTGTATGTATCTATGTGTGTGTCTATCCCCTTGTGTGTCAGTGTGTATCTCTGTGTCAGAGTGTGTATCTCTGTGTATCTGCATGTGTGTCTGTTAACTGTGTGTCAATGTGACTGCGTGTCAATGTGCATATCTGTGTCTCAGGGTATGTAACTGTGTGTCAGGATAAATATCTGTGCATGAGGATGTGTGTCAGTGTCTGTATCTGTGTATCTGTATGTGCATGTGTGTCAGGATATGTATTCTTAAGTGTGTCAGTGTATGTATATATGTGTCTGTGTATCTGCATGTTTGTCAGTATATGTTTCTCTGTAACTGCATGTGTGTCTGTTTCTCTGCATGTGTGTCTGTGTATCTGCATGTGTGTCTTTGTATCTGCATCTGTGTCGGGGTGTGCATCTGTATGTCAGGGTGTCCATCTGTGTGTCTGTATATATATCTGTGTTTCATGGTATATATATGTGTGTCGGGATGTGCATCTGCATGTGTGTCAGTGTCTTTGTATCTGTATGTGTTTCAGAGTATGTATCAGGGTATGTATCTGTATGTGTGTCAGAGTATGTTTCTGTATGTGTATTTGCATGTATGGTTTTGTGTGTCTGTGTATGTATGTCAGTGTTTTTATCTGTAGGCTTGTGTATTATTGTATCTGTGTGTCTGCACACCTGTACCTGTATGCATGTCAGTGTGTGTATCTGCATGTGTGTCAGTGTTTGCACCTGTGTATCTGCAGATGTGTGTGTGTCTGAAAGTGTGACATTTTGTGTGCCTGGGGCTTGAGGAGTAGCAGGGGGAGTCTAGAGCAGAGGAGTAGCAGGGGGAGTCTGGGGCAGAGGAGAAGCAGGGAGAGCCTGGGGTGGAAAGAAGCAGTGCGAGCCTGGGGTGGAGGATAAACAGGTAAAGTCTAGGGCATAGAAAAAGGTGAGATGGGGCAGAGAAAAACTTAGAAATTTGATATAAATGCAACTATATTAATTACAAATCTTAGGCATGTGGAGTGTGACGATGAAAATGTGGAAGCTTTATGGGTAGATATCTGCTTGGAGCAAATGAAAGGAAATCAATTATTGGTTGGGATATGTTAAAAACCACCTAATGTAAATATTAATGAGGAAGAACAGCTGTTAGAGCAAATTGGGAAAGCTGCAAATCGGAGTAACATGTTAATTATTGGAGATTTTAATTACCCGGATATAAATTGGGATAGAGTGACTAGTACTTCAGCAAGGGGAATCAGGTGTTTGAATGTGTTAAATGACACCTTTATGTCACAACTGGTACAAGCACCAACTAGAAAGAATGCTTGTCTGGATCTCATTATAACAAAACGTATAATTTTTAAAAAGCAAATTTTAATAAGATTAGGGCAGCTCTACAACATATCGACTGGTATGAACTCCTTAGTGAAAAAAACACTGGGGATAAATGTAAACTATTCAAACAAATATTAGAAAAGTACATTTCTCAGTATGTAGCATTGGGTAATAAATATAAAAGAAACAAATTGAAACCAATGTGGCTTAATAGAGAAGTAAAACAAGAGATTAAACATAAGAAAAGAGCATTTAAAGCATTTAAATCAGACAAATCAGAGGCATCCTATATAAGATATAAGGAAGTCAATAATGCTTGCAAAAAGGCAATTAAAGTGGCTAATTAGAGAATGAGAAATTGATAGCTAAATAATGCAAAACCAGCCCCAAAAATTTTTTCAATTCTAAATCAATCTAAATCAATTCTAAAAAAAAAAAAAAAAATGAAAGTCTAGGTACACTGAAAACAGAGATGGGTCTGTTAGCTAATGAAGACCAGGAAAAGGCAGATATTTTAAATAACTATTTTTCTTCAGTATATAGTAATGAGGATTCTATGCCAAGAGATATGCAAAAAAAACCTTGCAGATATCTTGTGATTGGATAACTCGAGACAAGGTGCTACACCTGTTAAAGAAAATTTATGTAAATAAAGCTCAGAGGACTGACAGTATTCACCCTTGAGTACTTAAGGAGCTAAGTGGGGAAATAAATGAACCTCTGTATTACATTTTTCAATATTCTTTTGTTTCAGGTATTGTACCGGAGGATTGGAGGGTTCAAAATCATTGTCTGGAAATTATAGACCTGTGAGCTTAACTTCTGTGAGTGGGAAAATATTTGAAGGGCTATTAAGGGATAATATTCAGGAATTCATTGGGAAGAACTTTGTTATTAGCAATAATCAGCATGGCTTTATGAAACATAGGTCATGTCAAACTAACCTAACTGCATTCAACGAAGAAGTAAGTAGAAGTATAGATCAGGGTGTTGCAGTGGATGTGATCTACCTGGATTTTGCCAAGGCATTTGATATGGTTCCTAACAATAGGTTAGTCTTCAAACTAAAATAAATTGGTCTAGATGATTATTCTTGTTCTTGGGTAGAACATTGGCTTAAGGATAGAGTACAATGAGTTGTCATTAACTGTAAATTTTCAGACTGGACAAAAGTGGTAAGTGGTGTCCCTCAGGGTTCTGTTTTGGGACCGCTTCTATTTAACATATTTATAAATGATCTTGAAATAGGCATTGAAAGCCATGTTTCAGTGTTTGCAGATGACACAAATCTTGTAAGTAATAAAATATGAGCAGGATATTGCTTTGCTGCAGAGGGATTTGGATAGATTGGGGGACTGGCAGATGAAATTTAATGTGGAGAAATGCACTTCGGGGTCAAGAATGCACAAGCAACTTAAACCCTAAATGGCAGTGAATTAGGGATAACCACACATGAGAAGGATTTGAGAATTGTTATAGACAACAAATTATGCAGCAATATGCAATGTCAATCTGCAGTTGCTAAGGCCAGTAAGGTTTTGTCATGTACAAATTGGGGCATAAATTCTCGGAATGAAAATATGATTTTGCCTCTTTATAAATCGCTGGTAAAACCACACCTTGAATATGCTGTGCAATTTTGGACACCTGTTCTAAAGAAGGATATCATGGCAATAGAAAAACTGCAGAGACGAGATACAAAATTGATAAAAGGAATGGAGTATTTTATTTACGAAGAAAGGTTAAAAAAATTAAATCTCTTTAGTTTGGAAAAACGGCACCTCAGAGCGAATATGATAACATTATACAAATATATTCGGGGCCAGTACAAACTATTATCTGGAAATCTATTCATAAACAGGGCTATACATAAGACACGAGGTCACACATTTAGGCTGGAGGAAAGGAGATTTCATCTAAGGAAAGAGCAGTAAGGATATGGAATTCTCTGACAGAAGAGATGGTTTTATCAGAGTTCATACAGATGTTTAAACTGCAATTGGATAAATACGTGCAAAAACAAAACATACAGAGATATAATTTCTAATTAGTGGGGTAATAGCTGCTTGATCCAAGGAGACATCTTTTGGGGTCAAGAAGGAATTTTTTCCTAGTTTGTTGCAAAATTGGAAGAACTTCAGACTAGATGTTTTTGCCTTCTTTTGAATCAACAGCAAAAACATATGTGAGGAAGGCTGAACTTGATGGACACAAGTCTCTTTTCAGCTGTGTCACTATGTAACAAACATTTGTTTATGGGAGGGGTACAAATTATGTAAATAGGTTGCCAAGGGGTACTCAAGTGAAAATAGGTTGGGAACTACTGCTTCAATACTGCAATCCGCTCAGTAGTCTTAACTTACCCCATTACAGTCTATAATAAATGTGACAGCAAGGCTCATCTTCCTGTTCACCTGCACATCCTACGCCTACCCCCTCTGTCAGTCTCTACAATGGCTTCCCAAAAGATATACGGCTCAATTTAAAATGCAGGTGCTTGTTTACAAATCTCTGCATATTGCTGCTCCAACTTACCTATACTCATAAATACACAAGGATGTCCCGTCTAGGCCTTTACACTCTGCCAAAGACATACGTCTATACTCTGTTTTTACTCCCACATCTGATGTTCACCTTCGAGACTTCACTCGTGTTGCACAATTCCTATTAAACACCCTTCCCTTCTTTGTTAGACTTTCACCCAGTCTCCATTCCTTCAAGAAAATCATGGAAAACTCCCTTCTGCAGGACAGCATATCAATTAAACTGTCATTAGCTTTCCCTCCCAGCACCCCGATTCATCTCCTGCAACTATCATAAACCACCCAAAAAAAAAAAACAAGCCCCAGTGAATGCTATTCTAGCAACCTACGTTTCTACCCTACCCTTATCGTTTGTGTCACTATTCCCCACTCCCCCTAGAATTTAAGCTCATTGGGCAGGATTCTCAACCCCCTCTGTTCCTGTGTGTCCAACTCATCTGGTCACAAATATGTATCTGTTAGTCCACCCATTGTACAGTGTTGCAGAATTTTTGGGCACTTTATAAATAATAATACAAGGATATTAAAAATTCAGTAGAAAAAAAATAATATGTATCATACTTTTTGTATGGTCACTTGTATATCTTTTCAGAGGAACTGTCCCTACTGTGATTTTTTTTTTTTTAGAAATTGCTTGTTTATAAATGTGTTCATACAGTGATGCATTGTTGCTAAAACAGCTTTGATATCTATCCTTCTAATACTAAATTCTTCTCCACAAAGTGAAATATGAAACAGCAAACAAACATTATATCTTATTTGGAATATATATACAAACACAAGGCTTTAGGATCTTACTTATAGCTTACTTCACCCAACAGGTTCCAAGTTTTGCCTTCACAAATCTGTATGCTCTGGAAAAAAAAAACTGGGCAGTTAGCATTTTCGAAATATTGTCTTTTTTTAGTATTCAATGTGCAGGCAAGCTATTCAGATGTAATATTAATTGTAATATTTAGGAATCTATTAAAATGTTGCAATAGTTATAAAAAGAACTACTGAGTACAATTTAGTAACGTATTAGAAAGTGTGCAATAATTGAATAGTGACACTGGGGGGAGATGTTGTACAGCTCTTGAAACAACAATGCATACTGTTTTGAGAATGGCAAAATTACAGATAGGGTTCATTGCCCTGTTGTCCTTTGGGATATCAATGTAATATAATCTTGAGTGGTACATTGTTTAACTGTTAACAAATTAATATAAGATGGTTTCAAGTTTTCTAGACATGTGTTCTGCTTTGTTTTATTACTGTATTGCTCATAAAAAGTGTAGATAAATAAATCTAGAACTAATAATAAAACAAGTATGTAAAAAGGTAGGGCTCAATTGTATTTTTTTTTATTACAACATATTCTAAAGTGCAGTGCATTTAAAGTTATATTCCAAAATGTCTATGTCTTTACTCCTTCCTGTGTTCCATAAATTAATAAATCTATACTTCCTTCTCTGGAAATACATATATATGTACCCATGTGCACAAGTTCATGTCATTTTCAATCCTAACCTTCCTTTTAGGGCACTTTGAAAAATTCGAGTTATCATTTCAGTTTGCACAAAAATAGTAGAAGAAAGGTAGAGTGCTGGAAGGTCTAGTGAAGGCAGACCGAAGGCAGCAAATTCTGAAATGGGGGACTCTTCTGAGCCCAAACAAGAAATAAATAAATAGTACAAACAACATGTTCCGCCATTATAAAAAAACTAATAATAGAAATTACTTGATAAAAATAGAATATATATATTCTATTGTAATATATAAATGATGTATAAAATAAAGTACAATAAAATAAAATACAAAGAAGGAATAAAATAAAGCCCAGAATTGGATTAAAGACACAACAAAGTGCTTAAATGCCTATTTACATTTTATGGAGCTTACATAGCTCCAGTAGTAATATGTAGTGGTATTACAAGCACTATTGAATAATGCTGTAGGCAGAGTCAGTCTTGTTGGCCCCAGTAGAACATGAAATAACAGAGTAAAATCCAAATATTTGTCATTTCATCCAATCGTGTAGCAACACACGGTTTGTGTAGGTCACAACTAACCAATCGTTTTTTTGTTGTTTTAATTTTTTTATTTTAGTATTCTTATTTATGATGAATTTACAATGTTTGTATTTTGTTATTGGTATTCTTTTGCTATATCATCTCTGCTTTGCTGAGCTGGTGTTGTTGGAACTTCCCAGTGCCTTCTGTATTATTTTGTTGTTTTCTTTTAAGCATTTTATTTTCTCACCATGATATTTTATTACATATTTTTAAATAATATTTTGTATTGGCAACTTATATAGAGTTTGCTGGTTGCTGGTCACCTCTTCCTCTGCAGCCCAAAAGCTTCTGAAGTGGAAAGCCAGCTCATTGGGTGAGTGCATCAGATGAGGATTCGCATACCTTAATCAATCTCTTATTTTATCTCTTATTTTAGACCAGTGTAAAGAGATTAGTATGGACATTGGCAAGAAAGGGATGGTGGTTAATGGAAAGGGTGGGGATTGTGCATTAGAACAGTAGTTTCCAACCCAGTCCTCAAGTACCCCCTACCAGTCCAGGATTTAGGGATTACCCAATTGTGTCTAAAGTGTTTTTAGAAAAAAAAAAAAATAAAACACTTTAGACACAACAGGATTGTAACGGATCACCTGGCACCCCGACTGGGCACCTCCATCAACGGATGATTCCTAGCTGACACTGAGGACCATAAGCACCGCACACCACGCAACACAACCACAGCAGACCAGACTCCACAACTGCCGTAGCTTAACTGGAATCTCGCCGTCTTCCTTCTACCCTGTATGAACCTCTGACATCCAGGACCGTGTGGGAAAGACCTTTCTTAAAAGAGCTAAGTGATTAGAACCCAGGGGAGTATACAGAGTATATCAATCCCCAGTGTGATTATAGCAGTTCCCCTCCAATCATGAGACAAGATTACGTGTTGAGGGTCAAGCAGGAACTCTAGGTTTAATGGGGCACACTAGCCTTTTATACAAGTTTCCCAACAAGGTTGATGCCCAGGTGGACCTTGTTGAGCCCCGGATACAAAACATGCAAGCCAATAAAAACAGTGCAACAATGAACGACACTCCCACATACATTACACAATCCCTCCCCTCTGCCTGTGATACAATTAAAGTAGATAAAACAATAACCCAATTATCTACAGGCAGAAAAACACACAATTTCCACAAAGTACAGAAAACACCCCAAAACATTACATATCCCCATAAATATTACATATTTAGCCCTGATCTGGGTGAACAACATATCAAAAAATCACCCAGATCAGAGCAGGGCTTCAGGAAATTCCTGGAAGTCTCTTTTGACCGACCGCACGCATGATTTCATGCCTAAAACAGTTCCAGAGAATCAGGGCTTGCGGCCGGTGTAGTTCGGTAGTTTGCAAACGAACAAACAAATTAATAAACTACCGAACTGAGTCAATAGTCTTACCCTGGAACTTTTTCCCTTCATCCAGATGAATGATCTCACTGAACAGTGCCCTTCTAAGCCGAATAGAAACTAATGCAGGCGATGATGGAAGTTCAGCGGTGTTTGGGGGTTTCTGTACCCGATTTCAGTTCCATGAGATTCTACTCAGCAAGTATTAGGGCTGTAAATATCCTGTATCCTTAATTACCCTGTGCCTTCAAGGGCACCTGTCTCTAGTCCCACTTGCTGCTAGACACTAAATCCTAATAAACAGAGATCATATTGAATGAAATAAAAATGAAGTAAATAAAGTAAATATTTAGCTAGATGGCGCGGTCGCAAGTCCATGTGCTAAACTCTAAATCCATAAGAGTAGCACACTGAGACCCCTGACGAGGGCTTTTCGGCCAACCTGGCTCGTCCCCTCTGCAGATTTCATACGCAGTGTCAAACGGACTATTTAGTCTGTACCATTGGAGCATTTGTTTCTATAGTATTTAGGTTACTCTTATCAAGGGTTTTTAGCACCCATTTTTAGGTTCACTTGTTTCTTTTTTGTGTGTACATTAGCACTTTTGGTTTTCTTTGTCATCATATGTATTCATAATAAAATTTATTTATTTTTTCAGTTTTATCAGTAGAGTACTTTGTCTGATTGATATTCTCCTTGTAGACTTAGACATTAATTCTCGTACTCACAGTTTATTATTTTCCTAGGTACACTATTTCTTGCCTTTCTCTCTCTCTCTCTCTCTCTCTCTCTATATATATATATATATATATATATATATATATAAAACAAGAGGGGGTTGGCTGCACTCACCTTAACATGCATAAATGGGGGTGCTGCTGGGGGCCAAATAATACAATACACAAGATCCAGCGCACTCACCTATCCACTAAACAGCAACTTCAATGTTGAAAGATTTTATTTGTTTTTTTTAAAACACCTAATCTAGGCAAAAATAATGGGGGTTTAGTTACATTATATGATCATACATTGCATAAGCCTGCCACAACGTCAATGTACCCCATCTTTGGCAGGTCCTACACTAACAGCCTAATGTCTGCTCTTATGAGATTAACCTACTTGGGGAAAAAAAATTCCATCTGGGGCTCTCTGCAGTACAAGGCTAAATAGGGCCCTGGGATGAGGCACCTGTGACAGGGAGGGGTGCAAAACCAAGGAGTTGGCTAGACTCCCAAATATATATAAAACAAGAGGGGGTTGGCTGCACTCACCTTAACATGCATAAATGGGGGTGCTGCTGGGGGCCAAATAATACAATACACAAGATCCAGCGCACTCACCTATCCACTAAACAGCAACTTCAATGTTGAAAGATTTTATTATTTTTTTTAAAAACACCTAATCTAGGCAAAAATAATGGGGGTTTAGTTACATTATATGATCATACATTGCATAAGCCTGCCACAACGTCAATGTACCCCATCTTTGGCAGGTCCTACACTAACAGCCTAATGTCTGGATAGGCGAGTGCGCTGGATCTTGTGTATTGTATTATTTGGCCCCCAGCAGCACCCCCATTTATGCATGTTAAGGTGAGTGCAGCCAACCCCCTCTTGTTTTATATATATTTGGGAGTCTAGCCAACTTCTTGGTTTTGCACCCCTCCCTGTCACAGGTGCCTCATCCCAGGGCCCTATTTAGCCTTGTACTGCAGAGAGCCCCAGATGGAATTTTTTTTCCCAAGTAGGTTAATCTCATAAGAGCAGACATTAGGCTGTTAGTGTAGGACCTGCCAAAGATGGGGTACATTGACGTTGTGGCAGGCTTATGCAATGTATGATCATATAATGTAACTAAACCCCCATTATTTTTGCCTAGATTAGGTGTTTTAAAAAAACAAATAAAATCTTTCAACATTGAAGTTGCTGTTTAGTGGATAGGTGAGTGCGCTGGATCTTGTGTATTATATATATATATATATATATATATATATATATATATATATATATAAAACAAACAAATAAAAAGCAAGTGGGTACACTGTATAAAATCTTCTCTTTTTTTTTTCTCAGTTAGCGACTTTGAAGTCGGACTTTTGATTTAGCTAGTCAGTAGAAGGCTTCTGCTGATATATATATATATATATATATATATATCTTTTTGTTTTTACAGTGCCATCGTAAACCCAATCTCTTCAGGTAGCAGTTGGTGTTGTGATACTGTTACACTGGATATACATGATTTTATACAGCTTACCTATAATAGTGACGTGGATCTATAGGGCTTTTTATTGCCTATTTGCTCTTTATCATAGCTACAAGATGTTAATTGCAGTGGGTATATTAACTCAATGTCTGTAACATTTGTCCAGGTATCAGTTGGTGTTGACACACTGTTACATTTGATTCAACTCAGTTTATGCATAAAAGTGGTGTTATACACAGGGCTTTTTCTTCCTTTTTTTGTTGTTGCCGTTTATTATAGCCACAGCAAGCTGACTGCACTTGATATACAAACTTCATTGGGCCCTAACTCCCATTCTTATTATCCCCAGCCAACACCCCATCCAGTCCACTTATCACATGGAGCCTTTATTTATTATTTTTTTGTTGCCCTTTTTTATGGGTTTATGCAATATTTTATATGTCTTGTCTCTGAATATCTAATAAAATGTATTTATATTTCTATATTATACCAGTTCTATATTTTTCAAGGAACCTTTTTGTGCCCATTGGATTTTCTATCCTCTGGACATTTATGCATCTCATTTGTTTTTGAATATAAAAACAATCTAAAACCAAAAATAATTGTTATTTAAAATGATATTGGGGGCAGAGCCTAGCGACTGAACGAGATGGACACATGCAAACCGAGCTCCGTAAACGATCCTAATATAACACCGAATTTTGGCTACCACAGAAAGTTGAAAACATTGATTCAGACCCCAAACTTACCATGGGCAGAAAGACAAAAAAGCAGAAGCCAGATAAACCCCGGTTGGGCGTGAATATAGGGAAGCTTTTCCGACAAGCGCAGTGAGCATGTGGGCCGCTGACTTTGGAGAACTCACTGACTCCTCAGAGGATCTGTCCCTGGATGACAGCAACGTAGGGCTCCCTCAATCACTGCAGCCACAGTCAGCCCCAAAGACCTCAGCACCTGTAACAACTGCAACCCTTAAGGCAATGCAAGGGGAACCATACTAGCCAATGTGGAACTGCTCTGCACAGGCCTCAAGGGAATGGTGAGCCATCTGGGCAAGGTGGAGGCCTCTATGAAGACCACAACTCAATCCATAGTGGAGCTCTGGATCGGAATAGCCGGGCTTAAGAAACAATTAGACCTAACAGAGCAATGCTTCGCAATGCTAGACGACATGAGACGGCGCAACAACCTTAAGGTACAAGGTGTATCAGACCAGGTGCCAACAAAGGAACTCCCTCACTTGCTGTGGAGGCTGATAGGGGCCTTACTAGCACCTAAACGGGCGAAAAGCGTGATACCAGAGGGGGTCTTTCGCATACCTAAAGCTCGAAAGGCACCAGACACAGCGACTTGAGACCTGGTGGTGAAATTCCGCAATAGCGCAGACAAATGGAGTACTCAAGGGGATATCTCCCCACTCCTCCCTAATATGGCCCTCACTTTTTACGCTGACCTATCAGGGGATACTCTTCAGTGGAGAAGAGCGATGAGGCCCTTTACCACTCGGCTTCAGGATCATGACATCCGCTACAGGTGGCGCTCACTACGAAAACTGCAAATCCAACAAGGGGACACCGTCCACTCTGTGCAGAATATGCAAGAAGTAGAAGCATTACTGCAGATCGTGGGCATCCCAGAAGAATCATTGACATGAGCTGGAGTCAGGGACAACACCTCCTCGACTAGCAGATGGGAGATAAAACTTTTTGAGATAAGTTAAAAATGCCATGTTCTTTTTCAGTTTTATCTGTTTATGTATTTCTAGTCTCTCCCTGTTGTTGTAATCTTCTTCCATCTCTCCTTCCTCTATGCTGAAACTCGTTTTTTCTTGCCCTTGCTGGGTAAGGAGTTTGGACAAGTGAATTGGCATGGGTTCTTATCTCTACAAAATGCTCCTCATTTGAACAGATCAATTTTATTATAGAAGGTAGTGATATTTTAACTAACAATTATTTTTGGTTTTTAGATTCTTTTTATATTCAAAAACAAGGTACAGCAATGGTGACCAGGTTTGCCCTGAGCTAGGCTAACCTCTGCATGGCCAATTGGGAATCCATGGCCATCTGGGGCCAGCATGTTTGGAGGACATTATTTGGAAAGGCCCAGGTGGATATTTTAACTGTTTGCATTTTACATTGCATTTTAATAAAGGTATTTGGCCTCTTTCCACTGTCAGTATGTCATTTTACTTTTTTATTATATTCTACCTGGCATCCTATTTTAAGTTCCAGTGAGGATTACTCCAAAAGAATCCACGGTGGAAATTATAACACTTATGCCTACACGTTGAGCAGTTAGTCTGCCCAATTAAATGTGAGTACCAATTCATTATTCTATACTCCTGGTACCTTTTATACTGTGAGCACTATTGCTGTCTCTTTTATATTTTTTATGATCTTCACCGTCTCACATATCAATGGCACCGTCTCACGTATCCTATAGGTGGGGATTGTACTACAGTATGCCATTCAGACAAGAGCTAGGTTAAGCTCGGTTAAGCTCCATCAACTGTAAGTAGGACCGTAGACGTTTTATTTGCTGTTATGTTATTCTGGGATTTTCTGCACCTCTGTTGTTTATAAGGCTTAGAGTGAGCCTTATGTTTTAAGGTGTGTCGCCAACTTTAATTTTTTTTATTTTTAAATATATCTTTTATTTAGGTATATTAGAGCTGATCATTTTTTATCCTTTTGACTAACCACTGAATACCGGGAACACCCCACAAGACTTTCCATTTTGGAGATGATATAATACAGTCATCTTGACATCACTATTTGGCCCTTGTCAAAGTCACTTAGATATTTTTGCTTGCCCATTTTTCCTGCTTCCAACTAATGAAAATCAAGAACTGACTGTTTACTTGCTGCCTTATATATAGATTAAACATGAGGCTTGAAGGATAGGTCGGAGTCAAAGAGAACACCTAGGCAGCGAGCCTGCGTGGTGGAGCTGATGGTAGCACCGTTGGCTTGGAGGGAGACAGACACAGGAGTAACAACACTTGAGGGAGGAAAGACCAGAATTTCAGTTTTGGTCAAGTTTAGTTTAAGGAAGTGGGCAGCCATCCAGTTAGAAACAGCAGAGAGGCAGTCAGAGACACTAGTCAAGAGGGACAGGGAGAGATCAGGAGAAGATAGGTAGATTTGCGTAACATCTGCATAGAAATGATATTGGAAGCCAAAGGAGCTAATGAGTTTACCAAGGAAGGCAGTATAGATGGAGGACAGTAGGGGACTAACAGTAGGGGACCAAGGACTGAACCTTGGGGGACACCAACAGAGAGGAGTTGGGGAGAAGAAGCAGAGCCAGAGAAAGAAACACTGAAAGAGCGCTGGGAGAGATAGGAGGAGCACCAGGAGAGAGCAGTATCTTGTAGACCGATATTGCGGAGGATGAGAAGAAGCTGTTGATGATCAACAGTGTCAAAAGCCGCAGACAGGTGAAGGAGAATTAGGATAGAGTAGTGACCACGTGATTTTGCAGCGAGTAGATCATTGGATACTTTGGTCAGTGCCGTTTCTACAGAGTGCTTAGCGCGGAAACCAGACTGAAGCGGGTCTAGCAGAGAGTTGGACTCGAGGAAGTCTGTCAATTTCGCATACACAATTTTTTCAAGGATCTTGGATGCAAAAGGCAGTAGCGAGATAGGACGATAGTTGGATGGGGAGTTAGGGTCAAGATTGGGCTTCTTTAGAATTGGGGTTACAGTTGCGTGTTTGAAGGGCAATGAACAGGGCTGGACTGGCCCACTGGGATACCGGGAAATTTCCTGCTGGGCCGTCGGGACCTGGGGCCGGGCAGCCAGCTGGCTCACCTGCGGCCGCAGGGTTTGCTGGCTGTTCTTGCGGCCGCAGGGGGAGCTGGTTGTTGTGTCTCTGCTCCCCCTCCCCTGCGCGCCGCTTAATGAGACCGGGGCCAGAGTATGACGTCATATTCCGGCCCCGGTCTCATTAAGCGGCGCGCAGGGGAGGAGGAGCACAGCCGCAAGAACAGCCAGCAAACCCTGCGGCTGCCAAAGGAGCTCCCTCTGCGGCCGCCAGAAGAGCTCCCTACAGGTAGAAATTTTGTATGTGTGTGTGTGTGTCTGTGTCATTTGTGTGTGTGTCTGTCTGTCTGTCATGGTGTGTGTGTGTCTGTCTGTGTCATGGTGTGTGAGTGTCTGTCTGTGTCAGCAATGTGTGTCTGTGTCATTGTTTGTGTCTCTGTGTCATGGTGTGTGTGTCACTGTCTGTCATGGTGTGTGTGTGTCTGTCTGTGTCATTGTGTGTGTCTCTCTGTCATGGTGTGTGCATCTGTCTGTGTCATGCAATGTGTGTCTATGTCATGGTGTGTGTGTGTCTGTCATGTAATGTGTGTCTGTCTGTGTCACGGTCTGTGTGTGTCATGGTGTGTGTTTGTCTGTGTCATGTAATGTGTGTCTGTCTGTCACGGTGTGTGTGTCTGTGTCACGGTCTCTCTGTGTCGTGGTGTATGTGTCTGTGTGTCACTGTCTGTCTGTGTCATGGTGTGTGTGTCTGTGTGTCACGGTCTGTCTGTGTCATGGTGTGTGTGTCTGTGTCACCGTCTCTCTGTGTCGTGGTGTATGTGTCTGTGTGTCACGGTCTGTCTGTGTCATGGTGTGTGTGTGTGTGTGTCTGTCTGTGTCACGGTCTGTGTGTGTCATGGTGTGTGTGTGTGTGTTTGTCTGTGTCATGTAATGTGTGTCTGTGTCACGGTCTGTGTGTCTGTGTCACAGTCTCTCTGTGTCGTGGTGTTTGTGTCTGTGTGTCACGGTCTGTCTTTGTTATGGTGTGTGTGTGTGTGTCTTTTTTAAGGTGTGTGTCTGTCTGTGTCATGGTGTGTCTGTCTGTCATGGTGTGTGTGTGTTTCTGTCTGTGTCATGGTGTGTGTCTGTCATGGTATGTATGTGTGTTTTTACTCACTTTTTTTTTCTTTTTTTAACGTTATGCTGGTCTCCCCTCGCCTGACCCTGCCTCTACGGCTGAGATCATCAAGCTTGATGATCTCAGCCAATCCGCACTGACACAGGAAGCACCTCTAGTGACCGTCTGAGTGTCTGTCACTAGGAAGCAATGTAAACACTGCCTTTTCTCTTAAAAGTCAGTGTTTACATTGAAAAGCCAGGCTGTAGACACCAGTACCACTACATTAAGCTGTGTGTGTGTGCGCGTGCTTGCTTGTGTGTGTGTGTGTGTGTGTGTGTGCCTGCTACTGAGTGAGCTTGTGTTTTTATGTCAATAACCTTATGTATGAGGCTGTGTATCAATCAGCTTGTCAATGAGATTGTCTGTGTATGCATGTGAGTATGCTTACTGTATAATTAAAAATTTTACTCTGAAAGGACCAATATTTTATCTTGGAAAAAGATATATATATATATATATAATATTGCCAGAGATAGCACTCCAAGGACTAATATAAAATATAACTTTTATTACCTCCACTAAAACAACACAAGGTCAACGTTTCAGCTTGATCCCCTCAAGCTTTCGTCAGGAGATGTCCTGACGAAAGCTTGAGGGGATCAAGCTGAAACGTTGACCTTGTGTTGTTTTAGTGGAGGTAATAAAAGTTATATATTTTATATTAGTCCTTGGAGTGCTATCTCTGGCAATATTTTTTGCATTTTTGACAAGCACCGGGCATTGAATATTGAATTGGTGGAGTGCAAGATCCGTTTGTTTTTATATATATATATATATATATATATATCTCAATCATCTAGGGTTGCAAGACATAGCCTTACATATTACATGCGACAATATATGGCGCAATGACTTATGGGGCTGGCATAGATTTTTTTTCCAGGGCTGCTTTGGAATCCCCAGTCCGGCCCTGGCAATGAAAATATACCAGAGGAGAGATACAGATTGAGAATTTTAGTGAGAGGTGGAGAAAGAGAAGAAGACAGAGTACAGATGAGATGAGAGGGAATTGGATCTAGGGAGCAGGTGGTGGGGTGGGAGGACTGGAGCAGAGCAGAAACCTCTTCCAATGTAGCAGGTGCGAATGAACATAGAACAGCAGAGGGACTGAAGTTAGGGGAAGTATTGTAAGGGGAAGAAGAAAGATGAGATATCTCATCTCTGATTGTAAATTTCTGTTCAGTGAAGTGCGTTGCAAAGTTGCACATAATCAATGTTATTCACTTTATCTGTCTGTGTTTTTAATGTTGTGGCTGATCAGTGTATATACCCATGTTTTCATATTATTGATATCATACCATTATAGCACAAATATATTTTGCAATACTTTGCAACTAAATAAAGGAAATATTAGGTGTGTGCAGATATACTGACACAGTTTGCAGTTTGATTTTTTGCATGACTTATCTTAATTCATCCTCTACCAAACGCATCCCAGTAGGAAGCATTCTGCTAAAGCATTCTGTCGCACTCAGATTCTTCCAACAGACTGCCAGATAGTGAAGCATGATTCATCACTCCAAAAGAGACGGTTCCACCGCTCCAGAAGTGCAGTGGGGATGTGTTTTGAGCAAGCCCAGCTGATGCTTGGCATTGCATATGTTGATGTAAGACGTCAATACAGATGCTTGGCCATGGAGATCCATTGTACGGAGCTTATGATGCACAGAGTGCTGATGTTGCTCTTAGAGACAGTTTGGATCTCTGTAGTGAGTGATGCATTTTTCAGACTACATGCTTCAGCACCTGGCTCCCCTATCCTGCATGTATTTATTTTTCATTGTGGATTAGCTGTTGTTGGTCCTAAATGCTTCTACATCACAATAATAGCATTTACATTTGTATGAAGGAATAGCAGAGTAGTAAAGTAGACATTTCACAAACTAACTTGTGGAAAATGTGACTTCCCAGGACAGTGTCATGTTTAAATCACTGAGCTATTTAGCATGACCTATTATATTGCTAATGTTTGTCTAAGAAGATTTGATGGCTATGTGCTTTTTGCACAGTACCATTGGTTGCAAACACCTCAACTTGCCAACGTAAGTATGGATGTCCACAAACGTTTGGCCCTATTTAGATATAAATTGACTATTGCTATTCTTTATATATTCCTTAATCATATATAAATTGACTTTCTCACTTCTCAGGGTTGTATTTTTGTGTATTCCTCATTCTTTGTCCTTTGCCTGTACAATATCTTAGCTGT
Source organism: Pelobates cultripes (assembly GCA_933207985.1). NCBI lineage: Eukaryota > Metazoa > Chordata > Amphibia > Anura > Pelobatidae > Pelobates > Pelobates cultripes. The sequence continues at coordinate 239,507,511 of OW240914.1, read as the reverse complement.
TCCTTGAACGGTACTTCTGGACAGGACAGAGATCTCCAGACAGAGTCCCACCTGGATTTTGCTGAAGCCTCTCTCCCAATTTAGGGGTTACATATTCAAGAGCTCCTATCACAACTGGGACTTCTACTGCCTTCACTTTCTAGATCATGTCCAGTTAGTATTTCTGTCCTTTTTATATATGTCCACCTTCTCATATTCCTTCTTTTGTATTTTATGGTCCCTCAGTATTGCCACATCCACCACCACTGCAGTATTTAGTTCCTTGTCTACCACCACAATGCCTGGTTGGTTGGCCAGTGCTTGATTTTCTGTCTGGATTTGGAAGTCTCATAGGATCCTAGCCATGTCATTCTCAGCTACCCTTTGTGGTACCTCACATATGGAGAAAGACAGGTCCAGCTCCTGTTTGCAGTTGTTTCAGTACAGAATCCCACTAACATATCTATTATCTGCCATTGGTACATCCCATTGAGACATTTGTTTTGCCATGGAACCCCCTCCTTCTGCATCCTCTATTTGCTGT
>OW240914.1:239419488-239501988 GCA_933207985.1 Pelobates cultripes | reverse complement strand
AGAAAGACAATTTAATGGTGAAAAACACTGTATATAATATGTGTGGGTGCAGTAAATGAGTAAGGGGAAAATTACAGCTAAACAGAAACACAGCAGAAATGTAAAAACAGCCCTGGTCCTTAATGGTAAGAAAATTGAAAAACGGTCTGATCACTAAGTGGTAAAATGTTGCTGCTGCTCATTTTAAATGTCAGGCTGAAAAGCAGCATGGTGCCATGCCTGTGTACCAGGTTGGTGACAAAGTCTGACTTTCTTCACGACATATCAGGTTGAGGGTTCCCTCTATGAAGTTTGCACCCATATACATAGGCACTTTTCATGTCCTTTGCAGGATCAACCCTGTTTCTTACTCTCTTGCCCTTCCTGCTAATCTTCATATTGCAAATACCTTACATGTCTCCTTGCTTAAAGCTTTGGTTTGCAATAAGTACACTACTCCTTCGATTCCTCCTCCTCCTTTGGTTTTTGAGGAGTACAAAGTCAGTTCTGTTGTTGATTCCACGTTGTCCCGTGGTTCTCTTCAATATTTAGTTGACTGGAGGGGTTATGGTCCCGAGGAAATGTATTGGGATCTTGCAACTGATGTTCATGCTGGTCGTCTGCTCCGATCTTTTCATGCCAAGTTTCTTCTCAAACCTGGTCCGGCCCGCCTTCAAGTGGGGGGTACTGTCATGGCACAGGGCGATGGTATCAGTGTGACCGCACATGATCAGTGCGGTCACGCCGATACTACTAAGACTATTAAGTCCCCAATCAACCCGGTCGCACATGAGCAAGGCACCGAAAAGAGAAATAAAAACTTACCTCGATCTTGCAGCCCGATCCTCCAAGAAGTGGTGTCCCGGCTGGTACAGTGTTCTAAGAGACGCAGACTGCTGCGGTCCCGTTCTTGCTGTAAAAGGTCACACTGCATACATTAAAGACTGCACTGGCATAAGTGTGACATCACGATATTTACGCACACGCATATTTTCGGGTCAAAAGCCTGGTACTAACCAATCACAGCTGAGAGGCATATTTAAACCCTGTAATGCCTTTTCTCAGTGCCCTGTCATGGTTTCCACTTGTTGTTTGCCAGAGAGCTTGTTCTTGGTAATATTTTCTGTTTTTTTACTTTGGCTTATGTTTTTGACTTTCCCTACTTCTGGTATCCTGACCCTCGGCTTGTTTATTCGTATTGTCTTTTTCTGTATCCCCGACCTTGGTTTGTTATTTGACCGTTCTTTTTATGTTAAGTCCGGCCATTCTAAGGCCCGGTATATATGTTGTTTGTGTTAATACAGTTTTGCGTGTTGTGTCACACAGTAATCGTGACAGCCATATGATGCCTAAATTGTTTCTTTAACTCTCATTAATCTGAAATGTTTACTAATATTTCAAATTAAAGAAGTCTATATATTCTACATATGCTTCTTCGGTTCATTTTCTCTTTTAATTAACTTTCAAATGATAAATAATGTTATCAAATATATCATATAAAATAAGAGAGAAAAGAATGTATTCTTACGATTTGGAGTTCCATCCATGTCACCAAAAAAAAAGGTAATTAAAGTGGATCTGACACTTTTGTGGGTCTTTGTATTTTAGTTTGGGGATCCATTTTCATCTTGGGGGGAACGTAACAAAATTTGGGGGGATGATTTGTTTACTTTAGAAAAAAAGCAACTCAGAGGGGATATCATAACATAATGCCAACATATACAGGGTCAGTACAAACAGCCTTTTTGGTAATTTGTTAACAGGACTATCTAAAGGACAACAGGATTCCCATATAGAAGTGAAGAGAGAGGTTTTCACCTACGACATAGAAAAGGGCTCTTTACAGTAAGATAGTGTGATATTCTCTGCCTAAATCGGTTGTTTTAAAGAGAAACCCTTAAATTACATTGGTTCAAGTACATTGGTTCATAACGTGAACCTCCGTCCTTAATGGGTTAATATGTGGGGTAACAACCTGCTGATCCAACGAAAATCTGACTTCCTCATAGGAGTAAAGAAGGAATTGTATTTGTGGCAAAATTCTAAATCACTTAAAATTGAGTTTTCATCTTCTTTTGGATCAACAGAGGTAAAACAGATATGTTAAAGGAACACTCCAAGAAACGTAACCACTACAGTTCACTGTAGTGAGAAGTGCCCAGACTCTACCCCATTGTAAAGAGTCAAGTTCCTCAGCAGGAACTTCCTTTAGCACTCCAGATTACTACCGGGCTTATTGGTTAAGAGTGATCAGCGGGCTGTCGTGGCTATAGTGCTTGAATCATTCCTTAAAACGTTCCTAAAGTCCAAAAGTACATGATAACCACAGCCACTGTGGAAATTTTTCCTGTAATTTGATTTCATGATTGGTAATTGGGGCTTCTGTATGCAGGATTCATTCCTTATACTTTTTTTACTGTATTCTTACCAAAAAGGTTGATGGGTTGATTACTTTTTAAAATAAAATTATGTGATTCTTATTGTTTAATGCTTTATCTAGATTTATGTTTTGTGTGTTAGAAGCATAATAATTAATTATGCTACAAGAAATAATAAAATAAAATAAAACAAAATTAAACTCTTTGGGTTGAACATCTGTGCATACGTGAGAAATAGGGTTTCTGTTCATGCGTTGAGAAATATGGTATTCTGTGCATGCATGACAAATATAGTATTCTTCCAAGAAAAAAATAAACATAATGCTAAAAAAGTTAATATGATATATTCATATATAAAAAGTTAATAAGATATATTCGTATATCAATTCATGATATATGTGCTATTAATGATACTCTGTATGAAAGCAGTTTGCATCTAGAATAGAAAAAAATAAAACCAAATTTAACCAAAGCTACAGTTATTTTCATTGACACACTAGCCTTACTAAAAAGAAATAACTAAAAGGTAAGCCAATTTTCAGCCCACTAATATTACATAGTTACATAGTTACATAGCTGAAAAGAGACTTGAGTCCATCAAGTTCAGCCTTCCTCACATTTTTTTTTTTTTTTGCTGTTGATCCAAAAGAAAGCAAAAAACCCAGTTTGAAGCACTTCCAATTTTGCAACAAACTAGGAAAAAAATTCCTTCTTGACCCCAGAATGGCAGTCGGATTTATCCTTGGATCAAGCAGTTATTACCCTACATTGAAAGATTATATCCTTGAATATTCTGTTCTTGCAAATATGCATCTAGTAGCCGTTTGAACATCTGTATGGACTCTGATAAAACCACTTCCTCAGGCAGAGAATTCCACATCCTGATTGTTCTTACAGTAAAAAAACCTTTCCTTTGCCTTAGCGAAATCTTCTTTCTTCCAGTCTAAACTCATGGCCTCGTGTCCTATGTAAAGTCCGGTTTGTGAATAGATTTCCACACAATGGTTTGTATTGGCCCCGAATATATTTGTATAATGTTATCATATCCCCTCTCAGGCGACGTTTTTCTAAACTAAATAGGTTTAAATTTGTTAACCTTTCTTCATAGCCGATATGTTCCATTCCTTTTATTAATTTTGTAGCCCGCCTCTGCACTTTTTCTAGTGCCATAATATCCTTCTTTAGAACAGGTGCCCAAAATTGCACAGCATATTCAATATGGGGTCTTACCAGTGATTTATAAAGAGGCAAAATTATATTCTTGTCCCGAGAATGAATGCCCTTTTTCATGCATGACAATACCTTACTGGCCTTGGCCACTGCTGATTGACATTGCACATTGTTGCATAGTTTGTTGTCTATAACAATTCCCAAGTCCTTTTCATGTGTTGTTATCCCTAATTCGCTTCCATTAAGGGTATACGTTGCTTGTGTATTCTTTACGCCGAAGTGCATAACTTTGCATTTTTCAACATTACATTTCATCTGCCATTTAAGTGCCCAGTCCCCCAGTCTATCTAAATCCCTCTGCAGCAAAGTAATATCTTGCTCACATTGTATTGTTTTACAAAGTTTTGTGTCATCTGCAAACACTGAAACATGACTTTCAATGCGGTCTTCAAGATCATTTATAAACATGTTAAATAGAAGGGGTCCCAGAACAGACCCCTGAGGGACACCACTTGCCACCTCTGTCCAGCTTGAAAATTTACCATTAATGACAACTCTTTGTACTCTGTTTTTAAGCCAATGTTCTACCCAAGAACAAGCATTTTCATCTATACCGATTTCCTTGAGTGTGAACACTAATCTATTGTGTGGAACTGTATCAAATGCCTTTGCAAAATCCAAATAGATCACATCCACAGCAACACCCTGATCTATACTTCTACTTACTTCTTCGTAGAATGCAATCAAGTTAGTTTGACATGACCTGTGCTTCATAAAACCATGCTGATTTTTGCTGATAACCATGTTCTTCTCAAGGAATTCTTGAATATTATCCCTTAATAACCTTTCAAATATTTTACCAGCCACAGAAGTTAAGCTCACAGGTCTATAATTTCCAGGCAAGGATTTTGAACCCTTTTTGAATATAGGAACCACATCTGCCTTCCTCCAATCCTCCGGAACACTTCCTGAAAGAAAAGAATCTTGAAAGATTAAAAACAGAGGTTCACTTATTTCTGCACTTAGTTCCTTAAGTACACGTGGATGGATACCGTCAGGCCCTGGAGCTTTGTTTATATTAACTTTCTTTAGTTGCTGCAGCACCTTGTCTTGAGTTAACCAATTACAATTATTCTGCAAGTTTTTAGTAGCAATCATTTGCACATCTATTGCCATGGGTTCTTCCTTAATATATACGGAGGAGAAATAGTTATTTAAAATTCCTGCCTTTTCCTGGTCTTCATTAATTAACACCCCCGTTTCAGTTTTTAGTGTACCTACACTTTCATTTTGTTTTTTTTTAGAATTTATGTACTTAAAAAATGCTTTGGGGTTGGTTTTGCTCTCTTCAGCTATCATTATTTCATTTTGAAGTTTAGCAAGTCTAATTGCCTTTTTGCACGCATTATTTGCATCCTTATATCTTTTATAAGATGCATCTGATTTGTCCGATTTAAATGCTTTAAATGCCCTTCTCTTAGTTGTAATCTCTTGTTTTACTTCTCTACTAAGCCACATTGGTTTTAATTTGTTTCTTTTATATTTATTTCCCAATGGTACATACTGAGAAATGTACCTTTGTAATATTTGTTGGAAGATGATCCATTTATCCTCAGTGTTCTTTTCACTAAAGAGTTTATGCCAGTCAATATATTGTAAAGCTTCCCTTAACTTATTGAAATTGGCCTTTTTAAAATTATATGTTTTAGTATTCCCCATGTGCTTTTGTTTTTTTGAGTTTATTTCAAAGGACACTATATTGTGATCACTATTTCCCAAGTGCTCACCTACTTGAATGTTGGTTAAAAGATCAACGTTGTTTGTTAAAACCATGTCCAGACAAGCATCCATTCTAGTTGGTGCTTGCACAAGTTGTGACATGAAGGTGTCATTTAACAAGTTTAAAAACCTAATTCCCTTTGCTGAGGCACTAGTCCCTCTGTCCCAATTTATATCCGGGTAATTAAAATCTCCAATAATTAAAGTGTTACCCAGATTTGCAGCTTTCTCAATTTGCTCAAACAGCTGTTGTTCCTCGTCAATATTAACATTAGGTGGTTTATAACATATCCCAACCATTAGTTGGTTTCCCTTCTTTTCCCCCAAGCAGATATTTACCCATAAAGCTTCCACATTATCCTCCTCGCATTCCATTTGCTTAACATTTGGCTTTAAATCATGTTTGACATACAAACATACCCCACCACCCTTCTTGTTTTTCCTATCCTTCCTAAATAACATGTACCCATTTAAGTTAGCTGCCCAGTCATGTGTCTCATCCCACCATGTTTCAGTTATGCCTATTATATCATATTGTTTAGTGTATGCTAATGCCTCTAGTTCCCCCATTTTGTTATTTAGGCTCCTTGCATTAGTAAGCATACATTTAATATTATGCGTCACTTGTATATTTTGTGAATTTTCAACATTACACAGCTTCTCTGTTCTGAGCTTGCCCGTCCCCCCGTTTCCACCCCCCTTATACTGTGCTAAAGCCCATCTCCTTTCCGTCTTATCTCCATTTTGTAGATTGCTATGACCCTCCCCCCTACTACTAGTTTAAAATCTCCTCCAACCTTCTAGCCATCCTATCCCCCAGCACTGCAGACCCTCTCCCGTTTAGGTGCAATCCATCACCACTATAAAGGTTGTGCCCAATCGCAAAGTCGGCCCAGTGCTCTAAAAACCCCAAACCCTCCTTCCTGCACCAAGACTTAAGCCACACATTGACCTCTCTAATCTCCCGCTGCCTTTCCACTGTAGCGCGTGGCACAGGTAATATCTCAGAGAATACCACCTTGGAGGTCCTTTTCTTAAGTTTGCTACCTAATTCCCTGAAATCATTCTTTAGGACCTTCCATCTTCCTCTTACTTTGTCATTGGTACCAACATGGACCATGACCGCTGGGTCATCCCCAGCCCCTCCCAATAATCCATCCACTCTGTCAGCAACATGCCGGACCCGAGCACCCGGGAGACAGCAAACTGTCTGGTTGAGCCGATCAGAGCGGCAGATTGCCCTATCTGCTCTCCTAATGATAGAGTCCCCTACCACCACAACCTGTCTTGCCTTCCTAACATTTTGATCCCCACCCGTACTAGGGGGGCTGTTAGCTCGGCTGTTAGAAGTAACAGCTTCCTCTAATACAGCTACTCCTGAGCTGATGCTCCCAACATCTTCCCTCAAACTGGCAAATCTGCTAGGTTGCACCAAATCAGGACTAGCTAGCCCTTTCCTCTTCCCTCCCCCCCTGCTTCCTCGCCCCACTGTCACCCAGCTACATGCCTGTTCCCCATCTGTCTTATCTCCTCCCTCTCCACTACCTGTCCCCACTAAACTCTGCTCAGTGAGCAGTAGACTCCTCTCAAGATTGTCAATCTCCCTCAATGTTGCGATTTGCTTCTCGAGATCTCCAATCTGAGCTTCCAGAGAAGCCACTCGCACACAACCATTACAGAGGTATGGACCCTGGACGGGTACATCCAGGCATCCATACATGCAACAAGATGTGCATTGAGTTAAACCAGCAATCTTGCTAACACTCATATCCCCTTTAAACAGAAAATAAAAACAATTACCTTGATAGTTTGAACCCCTTGAAAGAGTCTACTTAACCCCTCTAGGAGTCAATAGTACATGTTCTGATCAAAACATAATGTAAACAAAAACTGGAATTTGTGCTATATGTCTGTTCAACCGTAATTCACCTCTTTCATGTTAAGTGCCCAAACACTTATGATATATCATTTTGTTCAGGAGAAACAGTGTTTTAATTACTTTATGAATTATTCATATATGAAACATAATTTATTCTGAATAAAATAAAAAACAAATTGAGAAATTAAGATTTTTAAAAACAATAGTAGTTCCGTCTGACATTTTAGCTGTAAATGTCATAATACTGTTAGCTTTTACTGCAATAAAATGCACATATTTGTATTCAGCAAATTCTCATGAGTACAATAGTAACCGCCATTAACAGATTTTACAGTGTTTTGGTGAGTTACAGGGTCAAATATAGAACATTCCATTTTTCATTTTTTGTCACATTACATTTTTCCAGATTAGTAATGTTACCTTTGAGACCATGTCTCCAGGAATGAGAATTACCCCCATGATGGCATACCATTTGTAAAAGTGCACAACCCAAGGTATTGCAAGTGGGGTATGTCCAGTCTTTTTAGTAGCCACTTAGTCACAAACAAGTGGCTACTAAAAATGACTGGACATGCCCCATGTGAATATACCTTGGGTTGTCTACGTTTGCAAATGGTATGCCATCATGGGGGTAATTCTAATTCCTGGGCTACCATACGGTCTCAAAGGCAACATTACCAAATTGGCAAATTTCAGTGTGAAAAAAATGAAATGCAAGCCTTATATTTGACTCTCTAACTTTCCAAAACACCATTAAACCTGTACATGGGGGGTATTGTTATACTTGGGAGACTTCACCGAACACAAACATTAGTTTTTCAAAACAGTAAAACATATTACAACAATAATATCGTCAGTAAAAGTGACGTTCATGTGTAAAAAATGCAAAGAAACTTCACTTTTACTGAAAATAACATTGTTATAATACAATTTATCATTTTGAATCACTGATATTTGTGTTCAGCGCAGTCTCCCGAGTAAAACAGTATACCCCATGTACAGGTTTTATGGTATCTTGGAAAGCTTTAGGGTTAAATATAGTGCTTGCGAATTAAATTCTCTGCACTTTCTGCCTGGGTTGTCAGGCACGTCAATCAAATTTGAATCAATTAAATCACATAATTAAGTTAAAAGATGACTTAAATAAATATACATATATATGTATTTAAATTCTACGTGTATACTTATATAATCATTTATGTAATGATATATATTTATATATATATATATATATATATATATATATATATATTTGCGGTTATTTGTATTTTATATATAGATAAATATATATAGAATGTAATTCTAAGTGTATTTTGTTACCAATATAAATATATATATATTAATAACAAAATACAGTTAGAATGAAATTATATATGTATATATAATTTATTTGAAATTTTTTTCAATATTTTATTTATTATTTTATTTATTTATTATTGTAATTTTACATATATATATATATATATATATATTAATATAAAATACATATATATGTATTATATATATAAGATATATATATATGTATATATATATTATATATATATGTAACTTCATTCTAAGAGTATTTTAATACTAATATATGTAATTATATTAACATTAAAATACACTACGAATGACGTTTTATATATATATATATATATATATATATATATATATATATATATGTATATATACACATTAAATTTATTTTTAACATGTTTAATCATTTTTTTTATACTTCCCACCAGCAGGGGGACTGTCTGACAGCCCAGACAGTCTCCCTGCTGGCAGATCCACAGCCAGCTATAGGGGGCCATGTGATAGGTCTTTGAGAGCGATCACATGGCCCCTGGGGGCTGATTTGCTGGGGGAGGGCTGCCTGGGCTGTCAGGCAGTCCTCCCGAAGGGGATCACAGCAGAGGTAAGTACCGCGGACCTCCAGGGGTAGAAAGCCGTTACAGAATTCTATGCCACCGCAACGACTTTAAAGCCCATTATAATGGGGACGGCATAGAACGCCGTAATGGCGTTTAGGGGTTAAAAGAGTCTGCTTTCAAGCAATGTGAGTAAGCTCAGTGAGTTAGGGGTGTGCTTATATGGGAATACAAATCACACACAGGTGGCAATTAATGAACACTCCCCCAATTAATCAACCAGGAGCACAAAGGAGGGGAAAAAAACAGAACACAGAAATATATATTTTTTGTTTTACTTTGCTAATAAGTCAGATTAAACAAAAATAAAATACAAACCACTCTTCACAGTATACAAACCACTCTTCAATGAATTCCTGGTTTTCTAACTCCTACTTGAAAGAGTCTACTTAATAGAGTCTGCTTTCAAGCAATGTGAGCAAGCTTAGTGAGTTAGGGGTGTGCTATAATTTTTCCTCTCCCTCAGTCTCTCCCTATCTCTCTCTCTGTATCTCTCTTTTATAGTTACTCTGTCATAAGCTACCAGTATATATTTACAAAATAGCCAAAAGAATCCATCTTGTATTTTAATACACCTCATAGGATGAGGTTTTTCAACTAACATTATTTGTGTGTTTAACTGAAAGAGCATTGCAAACACTTAGGCCTGTGTTTATACAACACTTTGAAAGCAATGTTATTACAAAATAAAATAGGTATTGTATATCTAACTTGCAATATTCCATTAATGGCATTCAAGCTGCCTCTTTTGTAGAAGTCAAAGCAGGAGAAATGGTCTTATGAACAATTTTGCCAAACTAATTTGGTAAATCTCAGAAGATTGGCACTAACATAATGTTAAATAGGATGACATTTGAAAACAGCGTATTTTACAAAAGGTATGTATGTTTACCTTATACCTTGCATTTAACCTTTTAACTACCAGAAATGTGCCTAAAATATTGCAAATCATAGAGTTACCCTTTAAGGATCAATAATATTTAATACCTTCATCAATGTTTGGTCCCTAAAGACCATATTCCAGTAGAACATTGTACTTACTTAGCATTAGCTTTAATTAGACCTGCTACCTTTAAATGAAAGGGATATTGCTTTATGATCTTTCAAGGCTAGTTTGTTAACAGACTTATTCTGTCATTGATCCCTAAGGGTCAATATGAATGTCAGACATAGTCAAAGAGGGACGGTCTGGTATGATAAGGAAATAAAAAATATATTTTATGTGGAGTTAAGCAGTTCATTATTTGTCACTTATGACTTGTCCCTCTCTGTTTTCTGGGTAAGAATGGGAAAGTATATTGTCTTAGGTCACAAATAGTGAAGCTGGACAAAACAAATTCCATCACAAGTATTTCAAATTGATTTTTGTAAGTCAGATCTCAATTCAGTAGAATGCATTGTTTAAACCTTTGAGGACCAATGATGCCTCCCCTTATGGACACATGACATGTGTGACATGTCATGATTCCCTTTTATTACAGAAGTTTGTTCCTTAAGAGGTTAATGATGCTTTTCTAAAATGGAATGCCCTATTCACAAATAACTGTTAAATGGAGCTGCTGATCCCTATCAATCAATGCATTTCATGCTGGCATTAGGCTTTTAAGAACAAGATTAAGATATCAAAGCATTGCACTGGTTTTGAGGAGTTAATGACAAGTTGAATAAAAGTATGTCTTCAGGCACATACTGAAAAATCTATTTAATTTTATGTCACATCATGAAAATGTGCTGTTTTGTATGTGCATGTCAATTGTGTATGTATGTATATGTGTATTTCTATTAAAGGGGAGCTCTTTCTGCAATTTACACCACTGGATAAAATATGCATGTGTTACCCTTGTTTCACAAGGTGCTTCATTCCATAACAATGGCTAACAGGGAGCTAATATGGAGGCACCCAGTTCAAGGAAAAATTGATTTCACATATACATATTTGTTAAGTATCAGAATAAGTGAACATAACATTAAAAATGTATAGAAAGTAACTGGTTCCCTTTAAATAACTTTCTCACAAGTTACTTCTTAATCTGCACGTGGAAAAGTAGGCAAAACATAGAAAATGCTAATATCCTCACCTTAAAATAAACTTCTGTATTTTTTTTCGTATACCTTAATCTCTCTATGTTACAGAACTCTCACTCATGTAACTTTCAAAAACCAAGGTCACATATCACAGAGCCTGTTTTCGCAAGTCATTTTTTTCAGTACCAAACACCTATTTAATATATTTTTACTGTAAATATGTACACATTGCTAAAGGGCATAAGCCACCATAAACTGCTCATCAAAACCAGCATTTTGCTATGCTGAAGATTTACTCAAAACAAGATCTAAAACACATGCCACTAATAACCTTCTCTATCTATGGTGATTAGTAAAAAAGGAATACAGAGTAGATCACACATGGAACTAAAAAAAGTTCACCCAGTGCAGTTAGACTAACCCACGTACTGTTGCTTAATTTTAGGTCCAAACTCTACACAGTTGTGCTGAAAGACTACCAAGGTTATTCACTAAAGTGAACATTTACAGTGAATTAAAAGGGTATTTCAAATGTAAGGCCAGGGTAGTCGAACTGAACTTAGAAAATGTTTCCAGATTGGCTATTTTGACAATAAATTTAAAATTAATTTTCGTACAAAGCTGGTAATCCGGGTACCATATCCTTTCTCAATGCATTATGCCCTTCAAGGATGACAGGGCAATATTTTCTTGGATAATGTACTATTAAAGGACCACTATAGTGCCAGGAAAACATACTCGTTTTCCTGGCACCATAGTGCCCTGAGGGTGCCCCCACCCCCAGGGTCCCCCTCACGCCTGGCTCTAGGGTGAAAAAGGGGTTAAACTTACCTCTTTCTCCAGTGCCGGGCGGCGAGCTCTCCTCCTCCTATCCGCCTCCACTACTCCTCCTCGGTTGAATGCGCATGCCAGGCAAGAGCTGTCTCATAGGAAAGCATTATCAAAGGCTGGTTTAACCCTAATATAAACTAATATAATCTCTGAAACTGCTATGTTTATAGAAAAAAGGGTTAAACCTAGCTGGACATGGCACCCAGACCACTTCATTAAGCTGAAGTGGTCTGGGTGCCTATAGTGGTCCTTTAATTCATCCTAATGTGCAGGACCAGAATGTGATGCTTTAAAATATATAATAGCTATGCATTAGGAGAGAAATCAAACTGGGTTTTTCACTTTCGCTGTGATATAGCCACTCTGTGACCATAAGTAAGCCTATGATTTTTTACACAACAGTGATCAAATTACATTTGCTAATGTTCTATATTCGATATGGACTTCGATATAGCCTAAATTAATTTTAATGGTACCACCTTTATAAATTAAATAACTTTTTCTATACATCTGGCAAGATGGGCTGCAGATGGGTGCATTAGAATATATATTTTTTAAATCTAGTAGCCCCCAACCCTCTGGCCACAGAGGAGGGAAGGGGAAAGGGGGCTGCTAAGTGATTTACCAACCTCCTATTGGGTGGAGGCATGGTGGGGACCAGGGTCCTCTTCCATTACTTTACAGGCCACTTTCTCTTGGGATGGGGCTTTTCGAGCAAGTGGACAGTTGCTATTTTTTTATGTTTAGCAGATATACCTCCACCTGCCACATGGCAGGTAGGGGCATAAGTTAGGTATACAACCTCCCTTACAGTAATGACCCTATTTTTTTACATTTATGACCCTACTTTTTAACATTTTAATGTTGTGGCTGGTTTACAAGTGCTGGTGAGCCATCACAGTGTTCACCTTTTAGTCGCCAAGGGTAATTTAATTATTTGCCCGCTTCCTGCCCGTGGACATATAGTGTATCAAATTATTGTTCTATTGCAAAAATCAAGTGAACGATAATGTGCGAATGTGAATTTTGCTGAATGTTTTCGGTCCCATTTTTGTAAAATCTGTACTTTGTAAAAATTTCAAGTCTTATACTTTGTTATGGGGGTCACATGCCAATAGCACTGATTTTAATCTAAACACAGAATGCATCCGGCCAATTGGTGCAGATTTGGTTGGGTTAGATTAATTATGACTGGAATAAGCTTTAGAAAAAAGATGCATAGTTACATAGTTGAAAAGAGATGTGTCCACAAAGTTTAGCCTGTTTTTTGCGGTTGATCCGAAAGAAGTAAAAAAAACAGTTTGCAGTGCTTCCAACTTTGCAACAAACTAGGGGGAAAAAAATCCTTCTTGAGCCCAGAATGGTAATTCAGATCTCTCCTTGGATGAAGAAGATATTACCACACAAATTAAAAATTATATCCCTGAATATTATGCTTTTGCAAGTTTAAACATGTCTGTATAGACCGTGATAAAACCACCTCTTCAGGCAGAGAATTCCATATCCTTATTGTTCTTGCTGTAAAAAACCCTTTACTTTGCATTAGACTACATCTCATTTCATCCAGTCTTAACAAGTGACCTTTTGTCCTATGTATAGTCCTATTTATGAACAGATTTCCAGACATTGGTTTGTGTTGGCCCCAAACATATAGTAAATTTGAGAGTTGCAATTCATGGCAGTATTCAGCCATTTTCACTGGATTTTGTCCAAAGGAAAAAAAATCCACTGTTTAGTACATTTTCCTGACATGGTTCATTGGTTTTAAACTAACTGCCTACATCCCACCCTCCCCTTTTGCCGAGCATAATGCACCATATGCATGATGCCAACAGGCTTGTTTCATTACCAGTGCATCTGCATTTTAACTAATAGGCATCTTTTAAATCTCCCAACTATTCTTGTAAACAGAAAAACAAGTTTGCCAAAACGTTGTGTTAGTAATTTTAATTTTAGAACAATGTACAGATAAAAAGTAATCCTCTTTAATTAAAACTTTACATGAGTGTACCATGGCAGGTGCAGTTTAAAGAAACACTTATAGCACCATAATTACTGCAATGTGCTGCAATGGTTATGGTACCTGGAGTCCACCCAACCATGCAGCTTCTGGCTTTTTGCAGAGGAAGTACCCAGGGCACTCCTAGCAACAGAACCACTACAGCGCGCTGTAGTGCCTGGAGTGTGCCTTTAAACAAATATATATTTTAGGTTAATAGTTTTTTGATACTTAAAAATGGTTCACTTACATAGCAATTCTATAAAATAAAAATCTTTTTAATTTCTGAAAACCCAATAAAACTGCACAATGAACAAAGAAATGTTGTCAAATTTTTAGCAAAGTTTTTATACTCTGGTAATTTGGTTGAACAATCTGCAATATATCACAAATATAAATCTTCACTTAAATCTACTGTGATCATTCGAAGGTAGCAGGTGTTCTTACAAGACATAACACTTTTACTGCAACCTGCTGTCCCAATTGATCATGATGTGATCTTCTAATTCAGATCCCTTTGTAAAGATCAGAGCACTTCACCACCCACCAAAAACAAACATCTACTTAACATAAATGAAAATCAACAAGACTGATGTACATGACAGTCCTAACCATATGAAAGGAATCTTCCTTATCTTGGTTGTATGTGTACACATTAACAAGTACTATAATTATCTGACAAGGAGCAAGATGTTTTACATCAACTTTCTTATGTCAAAAATGTGCTTCATTTGTACCATTTATTTAATTATAAAAATGACTAGACTTTCCATCCAAATGTATTATATGGATAAGAATATAGATAATTAATTACAATTAAAGAACATATTTATATATCTGAATGTTAATTGCTTGGTGTGTTTGTTCATTGTCTGAGAAGATGGGGAAGTACCCTGGCATTTGTAAATGTGAATAAGCATTGTGACATTACAAAATATAGTAGCTTTTTTATGTTGTATATTTTGTTATATTTTGATATTCATTCATATTGTTATATGGGGGATTGCACACTGATATAGCATGCTAAAGGGGGAGGGATTTACCAAGACAAAATAAGGTAGTTCTGGAGCATTATGCTTCGTAAGGGGCAATCACTATAGAAACCAAATGATTGTCTCTCATATTGATATAACCTTAACATTGTGGGGTGCTAGATTTTGGGGCAAAAGTTAACTCTGCCTCCTGACATTTTTTTGCTTTTGCTCATTTAAGCACCTGTCCTCAGCCTCTGACTCAGTAAGAACTCATGCCTTGTTCATCAACATAAATCAATCTATCTTTCTCTCTCTCTCTCTCTTATGACAGCTGTAGAAAATAGGACAATATGGTCGTCTGTCTATTAGGATCTCTCAGGCCAATACAGCACAAATGAAGGGTGTTAGAAATTCTGTTATAACAGACTAAGTGTTATATTAAAAAAATACCATAAATCTTGACATGGTTATTTGCTCTGTCTCAAAGCTGCAGTCATTAATAAGGTGGGGCTACTATAGAACTAACCATGACACAAACACAAACTTATCATCAGTTCTTACCGCACACAATAGGTTTTATTTCTATATTTATTTATTTTTATTATAACAAAAATGGGGTGGGTGTTCACTCTGCTTATATGAACCCAACACCACTGGTCTCTCATATACTGTGCATCAGAATAGCACCTGTTTTAATTTGACAAATCTACCCCTAATTTTGGGACACCAATACTGCAGTTACTGTAAACCTGGATTAATAAAATTAATATATATTCATGTTCCTTGAATGTCAATATATGCTAATCTATATTAGCTGATTTTTAAAATATATTTTATTTTTTCTTGTATGGCATGTGCAAAGCTTTCTTGTTTGTGCATTATATTATATATCAGAGTTTATGGGGATCAGATCACTTGTATGTACTATTACTCCACCAGTAATTTCCTGATTCAGGTTTTGTAGATATTAACCTGTATGTGGGTTTTATTAGCCTGTATGTATATATACATATATATTATTAGTTTGTATGTCTATGTATATATATATATATATATATATATTAGTGGGCACAATGGATACAGTGATCCACTCTTCAAAACAAGTCTTAAAATTACATTAAAGCATCACATTGTATTTTGTGTATGATCTATCACTAGGGGGCATGCTTGCGCACCGAGAAAAATATCCATTTGGGGAGAACATGAAAGATTCCAGTGCAACTCTGTGTCAACAAATGGGTATTCAAAACAAATATATGTGTATATTGTTGTAGCTTACAACCTTCTTTCACAGTTTGTAATTGGAGAATAGATAACGTGAATTTGTATAATGATATAGTGTGTGTTTTGTTTTAATTTGTTTGCTCAAGGAATGTAGCTGATTTTTTTCATTTGCACTGTATATTTAAAAATAAATAAATAAATAAATCTTAAAAAATCTACAATTATAGTGCCTGACTCAATGTATTAGGGTCTATTGACTAAACAGCTAGTTGTGGTCAATTTAGATCTAACTTGCAATTCATTTGTCCAAAATAGAAGTGTCTCAAAATAATGCTTCAACACTGCTGTGGATTTCTTTTTCTAGCAGGCTGTTCCCAACTCACATTAACGCACTTCTCTTAATGAATAGACTCCATTGTTGTATCTGTAATTACCAAAGTGGGAAAACTAATTTTTGTTTGTTGCAAATGCCCATTCTAAAATGTAGTCTAAAGGCACAAGTAGTAATTTTATTCTCTTTTTATGTTAAATGTCAAGATAATGCTAGATAAAGCCAGATAATGTTATAAACTTTGTAACTGAGCTGTATCTCAAAATGTTATTTTCCTATAGTAATTGAAATTTAATCTACAGAGGTAAATGTATCTAATACATTAGAATTCATTTTCTGCTCTCAACGTGACATCAGTATTACAAATATTGCAGAAGGGGTAACATTTTATTAATATTCCAAAAAATATTTCAGTGTGCCATTATGGTTTGCAAACATCCATGGCATTCTGAAAGATAAGTTGAATCTCGATCTGTATCACTTTTTATAAAGCCATTAAACTATATTCAAAATGAAACATGAAAGGATAAGCAAAAGTAAATGTAGCGTGATGAGTAAAATAAATTAAAAATAGTAAATGTTTTACTATTCCTGTTTTTTTTTTTTTTTATAGGTCAGCTTAATCTTTTATATATATATATATATATATATATATATATATATATATATATATATATATATATAAAGAGTGCTGAATGTGTCATTAACTAACTGGTGTTTGTAGGTGTTAGATGGAATTGTATCAAATGAAACACACATTTTTGAAATAATAAAAAAGCCTTTGTCCTTTGCCTTTTGCAAAACAGACTTCTTTTGTGTACAGCTATAACATTTTACTGTGTTAAGCTATTGTTGCACTGTGTATTATGAGAATTTATTATCCTACAGGTTTGGTATCATTTACACCATTTTGTAAAAGGTAGAATGTTATTGTCAGTGAAACTTTTACCTAAATTCAGTTTACTATAGGATTATAGTATTTTTTTACAAGACTTGAAAAAAAAATACTTCATTCATTTTAAAAGATAAACACTCATAAATTTTAAATTGGCTTGTAAGTTGCCAGCATTCCAAAAAAGGGATATCACAAATCTCCAGCCAGTCAGTGCAAGCTGGGCGGAGCTTTCACTGAAACCTAAACACTGACAGGTGTATAAGTACAGCTAAGGAAGGGCACAACTAATACACCTGTTTCTAGACAGTAGCTAGCACAAGATCATTTGGCTCAGTTAGCTACCAGCTCTCATAATGAGTGCATTTGATCAACAGACACAGTCTCCACCTCGCTGTGGGCCACAGTTTCCAAATATTGGCCAGGAACCTCCAGAGATGAATATCTACTGTGAAAGCATCTTCCATCCTCAGGCAATGCCAAGTCCTCAACGACCTTCAAACTTTGAAACTGGTGACTATAGCTCAACAGCTAATCCCTTTCTGTGGCTCAATGGACCCTCCATAACACCACCTCCATACCTTCCAGGATCCAACTCCAGCCATTTTATGTCTCAGTCATATGGTATGCAAAGACAGCTCATACCTAACATGCATGGCTTGGGAGGCTCAGAATTGGGTTGGCTTCCCATTCCTTCTCAAGAAGAACTGATGAAACTGGTAAGGCCACCCTATTCTTACTCTGCTCTAATAGCCATGGCAATTCATGGGGCACCAGATAAGAGACTGACACTGAGCCAGATCTACCAATATGTAGCTGATAACTTTCCCTTCTACAACAAAAGCAAAGCTGGATGGCAGAATTCAATTCGACACAATTTGTCACTTAATGACTGCTTTAAAAAAGTTCCAAGGGATGAAGATGATCCAGGTAAATATGCGTTCACTTATTTTAAACTTTCTTTTAAAGATTGTTGATATAATAGCGTGGAGTGTTGCAACTTTTTAAAATATCTTTCATCAAAATCTATGTTTAAACTGTGTTACATGGTTCAAAAGTGCACAGGCATTTATGCCAGAATAGGAAGTATGAGAGACCATTTATCATTTTATTCTGAAGTTTGATGCTTTGTATAATATGAAGTGAACTTCATATTAAAGATATTTAACTTTTTTGTTCTGAACTATGGAAACTCTTAATGTTTATATTTATCTTTATTTCTTTATTTTTCTATAACTGTCAGTTTCTTAATTAAAGGTGGCTAGTTTAAAAAAAAATTTAAAGTGTTTGAGACTGTGTTTCAACCGGCCAGTTACACTGGACCTGTAATTTATTTATTTAATTAAAAAAATGTTGCTGCATGTTAAATATAGCATTTTAGATGTATCAAGCTTAGTGTTTTATTTATTTTATTTTATTTAATTAGGAAAGGGGAATTATTGGACACTGGATCCAAACTGCGAGAAGATGTTTGACAACGGAAACTTCCGCAGAAAGAGAAAAAGAAAGTCAGATTTGAATCCAAATGGACAACTTTCTTCTGAAAAGAGTGAGGGCAATCCACTGTCTGATAGTGAAAAACATGAAAAGCAGCAAGGTTTGTTGGAAAGCTCATCATCAGGAACAGATGACTCATCTGAAAATAGATCATCTCCACCTTCCATTACACCATGTCTTAATAACTTTCTCTCCAGCATGACTGCTTATGTTAACAGTGCTAATTCCGTAGGTAGGTCTGTACCACTTGGACTTAATAATGAGACACCTGATAGAATGGGACAGAATTTGGTTGGTTTAAATTCATACTCTCCCCTATCAAATCTACAAAGCCATGGAAGTTCAGAATGGTCATCTGCAGTCTCATCCAGTCCCTTTGGTTACAGCAATTCTGTTCTTAATCAATTCAATACCCATTTCTACAACAGCATCGGTACCAATGGTCCTGTTTACAACAGGGATGGCACAGAAGTATAAAATCTTTTTTTAAAAACAACAAAAACACTGTAATTTTCTTAATAGAACTAAATGTTGATTTTCAGAGAACATGCCATTCATACTGCCTTCTGTTGTTCTCGTTACTAAAAATGAGTAGATGCATGGACTTAGTTTGATGTTTTTAAAACATTTTGTTACAGAGACATGTACAATGCAATGTATTTTTTTTCTTCCACCTGTACATATAGGGCTACATATATCTGTTTAGTAATAGATTTCGGCTCCGTTCATGAAAAACTGTCTTAAGTTTTCCTAAAACCACAGGATAGGCTTAACTTTGATACAAAAGACTACATGTGTGATATTTGTAACATTGTTTTATTAATCAGCTACTAGTTTATTTTTACATAGCCTGTAATATGTTCATATACTGAATTTCAATTGTCTACAGCGCAAAAATGTTACATATATTATCATGAAGTATAACATATAAAGCATATTCACATTGTTATAAAAATTTGAATGGTAACATGGCTTGTTCTATGAATGTTGAATAATTAGGAAGAATGCTTTTATATACAGACTACATAGACTATAAAAATCTTTTGTTTTGCTAAAGATTTGTATTTATAAATGTTTACTGGGTATGTATGGTTTTTAAGAGCGTTACATATATGGTGAATGCAGACACATCATAACTTTGTATATATTGTATACGTAAAGCTGACTTCACTGTGCGGGTAAACTATGGGTTATTTTCTAATAAACTGAAAGAAAGAAGTAATTGTTAGTTTTCTGTCATTGAATTTCACTGCAATACAAAAATAAAATAATGCAAATCAATGGGCAGGAGGTGAACATAACACTACATACTATGGCACTGGAGAATGTATATGTGCTAATGTGCTACTGTCTGAGGCATTCCCATTAATGAGCAAAAAACACAAAAAACGTGCAATACATTACACAATTCATTACAAAACATGCAAAAAAAAAGTGTAGACAGATCATTCTTATTAATTAAAAAGGTATCTCTAGCATGATCAAAACTGCATTCAATAGTATGCACATATATTAAAATAAGAGTAATAAAAATAATGTGATAAACTACAGGCACTGCAATATGTTATGGTATGTGTGTGCTAGTCTTTATCAACATATTTGGCATAGTATTTTGGGCATGTGTTTGTATGAGTAATATTTTTTTTTTCATTATTCAAAAACTTGCTGTGTGTGAAAAGGAGAAAACTTTTGCGATGTAGACACAGTAGCAACACAATGCTATGTGTGAAAAGGAGCAAACATTTGCAACATTAACACAATCACAGCACAGTGTTTTCCAGCAGTTTGTAGGCCTGTTTGTTGTGTTTGTTGTGAAAAAAAAATCATTGGGTTTTTATTAGCACAGATTTGTACAAAATGTCTCAAACATGTAATATATGCTCCTTGCATGGCATTGCAGAGCATTATTAAACATTTTGTTTTTCACTTAAGGGCTTGTCGTGTGCTCCCTATACTTCCTTTTCATATCCATTCATATACTACGCCATCCACATTTCATATCCCAATATACTGCTCAATCAGTCCTAATTTAATTTTCATATACACCCTCTTCATACTATTTGTGTACACATAACCCATATAATATGCATCTTCCTAACACAATAAGACATAAACCCATTCATTACTCATTATCAGACACAGTGACCTAGTTATTTTGTTGAAGTCTACTCCTACTCAACCAACAGGTTCATCTTTGCATTAAGCATCTCGTGCATGTCCTGACCACGGGTAAAAGACTTCTTTTGCCCTTTCAACATTTTGCTGAGGCTGAGATAAAATTCAACTTCTCTCCTGACTGCAGGAATGCTTGTAAGTGGAAAGACGTCCTACCTGACCATTTCTGGCCAAGTAGCAGCATTATATTGGTGTTGTAAACTAGTTTACAATGAAAGCTCTATGTATCCCGTAGGTGTCTATCTCTGGAAGTAAAGGAGCCAGTCAGGAGCCTATGTCATGCAGTCATTCTTAGCCAGCTGCAGACTATGATGATGAACCCATGCTTGACACCGTCAAAACATCAGTATATGGAAAACTTTAACATTTCTTTATAAACAATATTTACATGGTTGGTTGACTAAATAATAGAATTAATTCCTCACACAAAATACTTTATTTTTTTACTTTATTTTTCTTTTTTACTTTATAATTAGCATGATCCACCTGAATCAAATACCTTATCATGTGTTTTTTTGCTTCTAGTTCAACTGTTTCTAACATGCACTGTCCCTGTGAACTTTCATACAAACCATTTTAGGTGAGGTGTCCAGGTAAGGGCTATTCCAGAGCATTTCAGGTTACAACCAGAGCATTTCAGGTTACAACAATTATGTTATTGAATTTAGTGGAAACTCTAAGCAACAAAACTAAAATGGTGGGCTGTTATGGAAATGGTGCATCTGGTGCCTTGGGCCATCCCACAGTGAGCAGTTTTAAAATATTTTGACATGTCCTTATTTCCCCAGGTGCTCACGGTTCCCTCCTCCCTTCAGATACCATTAAAGAAGTTGCTAATAAATTTGTATTTATCAGTTCCACTCATCTTTAATAGATAAAATAAATTATGTGCAGGCACTCAGGATTGCTGCAGGAAGGCAGATTTATTGAAACAAAAACTGCAATGTTTCTGCCTACACAGAGGTCTTTTTCAAGCTTGATAAAGGCCTCCTTGTAAGCCAAAACGTGGCAGTTTTTGTTTTAATAAACTGCAACCAGGTGCCTGGACATAATTTATTTTATCTACTAAACTGGGTTTTGTCAACCCTGGCCGTGATAAGCATCTGGATTCCTAAGTTGAGAGCGGTACCCTCCATTTGTGAATTACCACTCATTTTGTGAACTTCCACTATAGCGATAACTAAAAAGGAGGTACATGTCAAACCATTAAAAAACATCTTGTCTAATTGCTAATTATTCTAGAACAGTGTTTCCCAAACCAATCCTAAAGATCCACCAACAATCCAGGTTTTGTCAGTTTCACCATTCACCAATATAATAGGGAAATACATTAATCACTTTGGGAACCACTGCTCTAGAATGTTGCCAGGGGACTTATTTCATCATAACCACTACATCATGCTGTAGTGATTATGGTGCTTAGGATGACCAACATATTACATGTACACCAACTAATGTATAAATAAAAAAAAAAATGTAAATTTTTTTTTAAAGAAAATTAAATTAGTTCTATTGTTGTAGAATTCAAACAATCAGCAAACAGTATGGTTTAGTTTTTTTTATTAAAAAATTAACATGAGCAATTATTAATAATGAATAATGAAATACACTTTGGGGGGGAGGGGTGCTATCACTGCATAACATTGTATTCATGTTTAGGCCTAGAAATTAGGAAAGAGGATACACAACTATAAGCAAACACATAATCCTAACATTAAAAACTAAAGATTTAGTTAAGATTTTCATGCAGTTTTCAAGTATTGTGAAAAAAGATCATCTTTTAAATTCAGTTTTGCATGAGTAACACATAACATCTTCAGACAAATTCCAAACACAGAAAAAGTGAAATGTTGTTTTAACTTGATGCCAATCTACCAGCATAATGTTCTGAATATGGTATGCATAGTGGTATATTGTAACTGTCATTTATCTTAACATCTCATTTCCCAAACTATTTAACTCTTTATTTTCTTGTGAAGTTTCTTCATGTATCTTTTCGTGTAGATTAAAATAAATATTTTACTGTGCACTTACTATATTTTTCCAATATTACAGGATTATCATGTATTTTTAATAAAGAGCATATCAGAAGGGTACAGCCCATACACTGTTAAGGGGCCTAGAAAAGTAATGGGCCTGTGACCCTCATTTGCATGGAGGCAATTCGGGCACCTTACAAAGTATTATAAAGGGGGGCCCAATAAAATGATGGCATTTTATACAATATATGTTGCATTTAAATGCAAGTGCAGTACATGGGTGAAGAGGGAGCCTGCATGGTCTCTGGGCTGTCAGGGCACATTTCTTATTTCTACTTAGCATTATTACTGATTGTCCACCACTCAGAAACCCCACTTGTTATTATTATTATTATTATTGCCATTTATATAGCGCCAACAGATTCCGTAGCGCTTACTTGTTAACACTCAATGTCTAAAATTCCCTGAGTCTTCCTGTATGACCCCTCAAAGTCGTATGTGGAGAAGAAGGATTTAATAAAACAAACTTTGGGGTTGAGGTAAAGGGTTCAACTGTTGTGTAATGGATGCTGGGAAGGTGTGAAATGTATGTAAAGGATGAAAGTGGTTGGGTTGATAGAATATGTAAAAGATGCAGATGAAGTACTTAAAAGAATCTCTAAAGTATGTACTTTAAAACTTTCATTTATTTTGTGGTATCATTAGTCACCAATACACCAGTAAAATAGATAATCTACAAAGTTAAAATATAGATATCTTCTTTAAGTCCAATTATGGTCATGTTCAAAGTATATGGAGCATTAACTCATGTAACATTTGCATTTTATTCTATTTTTTAACATTTGAGCTAAATCAATATTTTGGGCATATTACAGGGCTTTAAATATTAATTCCAAACTATGCTTTGCTGACTAGAGAACCTATGTCAACGCAGCAAAAATATAGCATGAAATATTCACATTGACTGTGTTAGAATTTCATTAAGACAACATAGGAATTAAGGTAAAGCCTGAGGTTGAGAAACCTTTGCAAAAGATAAAGTTTTCACCATCACATTTTGCCATTACTTCCAGCAACGGATTGAGAGACTTGCAGGATTATTTACTAAAGTGAATTAAAAGGTAATTTAGGGTCAAAGTGGCTGCAACGTAAACATCGCTGCCTTACAGAGTTTTTCAGTTCAGTACTATATGGAATGCAATGTCTTAAAAGTCCCTGTTGGTGTAATGGTCAGGTGTCCCAATATTTTTGTATTGGTACACCTGACCATTACACCAACAGGGACTTTACACCACTCAATCCAATGCGCGGCATTGTACTTGGTGGTAAGTGGCTTGCATGCAGCTACGTGGTCATGGAAACCCATTCCATAAAGCTCCAGCCGCACAGTTTTTGTGCTCTGCTCATATTAATGTCAGTGCCTGGAAGTCTTCAGCTCTGGAATCAGCAAAGCATTGGTGACTTTCACGCACCAGGCAACTCAGCACTCCAAGATCCTGTCTTCCGTTGTGTCTGAGTTGTTGCTCTTCCTAAACACTTCCACTTTCAATAATACCACTTGCAGTTGTGTTTGAAATATCTAGAAGAAATGACATTTCACAAATTGACTCATTGCAAAGGGGGCATCCTATCACAGATCCCCACTTGAATTCACTAAACTGTTTAGAACCACCCATAATTTTCACAAATGTTTGTAAATGCAGACTTCATGGCTATGTGCTTGATTTTTTTCCACCTGTGGCAATGGGTTTATCCCAGTACTTTTGTCCATATACTGTATTTTGGCTTTAAATTTGAACTCCACTCGAATGTTTACTTTAGTAAACAACCCTATTAGTCTATGGACAATAGTGTTAAACTCACACAAGTACAGAATTGACCACTGGCAGAACTACTTATGCTGCAGTCAGAGGTAAGATGGCTGCAATCTTGGGGGACCCATTAGATGTCCTTCACACTTAGTTAAATGGACATCTGAAGGGCATGTCTTATTAGGGTAGGGTACAGCCTATCTTTAAAGAGGCACTGTCACCAACTTGGGACTTTGCCGAATTCGCAAAGACCCCTAATGATGACATTTGCCACAGCATCCTCAATAGACACAGCCAATTTCCTGGCTGTGTGATGGCTGGGGACAGTTGTCAGGATTGACACTTTATTTCATAAAGATTCTATATTTATGAAATATTTTAACAGTGTAACCAGTAATATTTTAACAGTGTAACCTGTGAAATTGGCAGTCCTGGGAGGAAGTGAGTACACTTTCTTCCAGCTAATAGGGCACTGCGCAGGGTGGCAGAAAAGGAAGCACAAAAAGGAGGAAGGAGAGAGCCTGAGCCAGATTCTCATCAGCCTCAGCCAGCAGTCAGGCAAGGGAATCAATCCTCAAGCAGTTATAGAAGCAGGGGTGGCTAAAATGTGTAAATCATGACTTGTGCGTGTTTTTGTCAATGTATGTATCTGTGTGTGTCAGTTGTGCATGTGTATCTGTGTCAAAATGAGTGTGCGTTGATTTGTGTGTGCAAAACCATGTGGCTGCTTACGGGTCCATTCAAACTGCAAATGCCAGACATTGTTCACACTATTTAACAATGTCCAAATTTTGCAGTTAACTTTGGCCAGATTTCACAGTACAGCTGTGTATAATGCTCCAACTCTCGCTGTATAACTATAATTCTCTAGCCCTCTCTGAATCTCTAGCAATCCCTTTTCTGATCTCATCTTCATAGTATATCTTTCTAGAAAATGTTGCTACTGTGGCTATTATGAAACTCCTGACTCACTGAGCTGATAGTTAGTTAGTTAGTTAGTTACATAGTTATATAGGCTGAAAAGAGACACGTGTCCATCAAGTTCAGCCTTCCTCACATTTGCTTACAATTTTGCAACAAACTAGGAAAAAAATTCCCTCTTGACCTTAGAATGGCAGTCATATTAATCCTTGGATTAAGAATGATTTACCCTACATTCCAAAAATTATGCATCTTGCTGCTGTTTAAACATCTGTATGGACTCTGATAAAACCACTTCAGGCAGAGAATTCCACATCCTTTTTGTTCTTACAGTAAAAAACCCTTTCCTTTGCCTTAGACTTTATTTTCTTTCCTCCAGTCTAAATGCATGAACTTGTGTCCTATGTATAGTCCTGTTTGTGAATAGATTTCCACACAATGGTTTGTATTGGCCCCGGATATATATATATATATATATATAAAATGTTATCATATCCCCTCTGAGGTGATGTTTTTCTAAACCTAAGAGGTTTAAATTTGTTAACCTTTCTTCATAGCTAAAATGTTCCATTCCTTTTATTAAATTTGTAGCCCGCCTCTGCATTCATTCTAGTGCCATAATATCCTTCTTTAAAACAGGTGCCCAAAATTGCACAGCATACTCAAGATGTGGTCTTACCAGTGATTTATAAAGAGGCAAAATTTTATTCTCATCCTTAGAATTAATGCCCTTTTTCATGCATGACATTACTGGCCTTAGCCACTGCTGATTGACATCGCACATTGTTGCATAGTTTGTTGTCTATAACAA
Source organism: Pelobates cultripes (assembly GCA_933207985.1). Classification (NCBI taxonomy): domain Eukaryota; kingdom Metazoa; phylum Chordata; class Amphibia; order Anura; family Pelobatidae; genus Pelobates; species Pelobates cultripes. Next base: position 239,475,420 of record OW240914.1, on the reverse strand, counting down.
TTTCTCACTAGTAGCTTTGAGCACATCTCACAGAGCCACTGAGCACTTTAAAGAAGATGGTGGGCACTGGGCAGCTGAGCCTACACTATTCAAAGTATAGTAGGAGTTATTAAAACTATTAGTGACAGGCAATACAGTGCTATCTGTCTGAAGTGTCTTCCATTTTCCCTTTCTTCCCTCGTTCTCCCAGAGCTTCCACGGATATATATATATATATATATATATATATATATAATGTATTTTAAACATTTCCCTTGCTTGATCAGATTTCAGGAAGCTACTAAGACTATTGGAGGAAAGAAAAAGTTAATTTTATACACTTATAAGGAGATGATATTATACATTGGGAAGGGAACTAGAGGTTAGCTGCTGTGCTCTCTCTCTTTTCTACTTCAAATATGGCTGCATGCTTCTCTCTCTATTGATATGCCTCGTTTCTCTCAAGAAAACTTCTCCAGACTTGCACTACTAAAACCAACCACAGAATTAAAGAGACACATATTTTTTTTTTTAATCATGACACACACATAGATTTATCGTTCTAGTGAAAATTCTCCAGTTTCACAGGATCTTCCTTAGCCCTCTTTTTTACACTTTTGCACTTTTGTGCATGCATGAGAGCATGTCTGTAAGGAGAATTCCTTGTGTACAAAGCACCAAGAGCTCATGATAGATCCCAGAATGAAGTTGGCAGAGCCTAAAAGGGATAGTTTGATGTAAGCAGAGCCGGCCTTAGGTGTTTAGACACCCAGTGCGAAAAATCTTCACAGTGCCACCACCTCCCCCCATCATCCATGTATAGTTTATGTGTATAGGAGTGTAGTGATTGTATAGGGGATTTATTAAATTAATAATGATTTAAAAACAAATATTGATTCCTCCTTTCCTGTTGTTACCTAGTTGGGAGAGGGGCATGCTGATCTGAATCTGGTCTGCCCGTCCACTTGGTACAGACCATGCGTAACTGTCTCGCAAACTCAGGGACCTGCAGTGTCCTGTGGTAATCTGCGGCAGCGTTCTGATTATCCCAAGCTAGGAAGACAGCTAGTTGTGGTCTGCAGCCAACAGAAGTGCAGACCAGAAGTGCCAGACTGCCTCCCCTACATTACAGAGGAGCAGACTAAGTATGTCACATAATACTGTGATTTGCTTTGGAGCTCTGGATTATACTTATTTACCTTGACCTCTTTGGAATAAAGATTTGTAGTAATGTGCTACTTCTCCATTTATCACAGAGATCCACAACAATAAAACTCCCAGTATTATGTGACTCTGTGACAAGATCATACACTACACAACAATACAACTCTAAGTAATGTGTCTATTAGTGTATCACTGAGCTCCCTAACTATAAAAGACAGAGTATTGTGCATTGTATATACCAGAGCTCCACTGTAAAACATCTCACTATAATATGATGTAATGTTTGTGTTGCCTGTGTATGTGATAGGTGTGATGACTGTGTATGATATGTATGCTATGTGTTGGCTGTGTTTTTTTTGTAATGGGTGCATTAACTGTGTGTAATCTGCTTGTACTGGTTGTATGTGATATTTGTGCTGGGTTTATTGGCTCTGGGTGATGGGTATTTAATTCAGATTAAAAAAACATGCATTTAGGCCTATGTGTGAATGCAGGTGTATATTTTTTGCAGAGTTATGTGCACACAGTCCCACAGTCAGATGCACATAGTTATACATATGCACTGTCAAATCCACCACATGCACACAGTCGCAGGTAGTTAGTCACATACACAGGATCAGGCAGAAACACACAAGTACAGGCAGTAACACACATACACAGTTTCAGGCAGATACACTCACACACAATTACAGGCAGACAGCCACACACACACACATACACACGCAGCCACACATACAGTCTTACACACACACACATACTTACATGCAGACTGTCAGTCACGCATATACACACACACAGGCAGAAGGTCACACACACAGGCAGGCAGTCATACACACACAGACAGCCACACACATACACACAGAGGCAGACAGCCATACACACACAGGAAGTCATCCACACACACACACACACACACAGAGGCAGGCAGTCACACACACAGAGGCATACAACCACACACACACACAAACACACACAGGCAGACAGTCACACACACACACACAGGCAGACAGTCACACACACACACACAACAGTCACACACACAGGCGGACAGTCATACACACAGACACAGATACACAGGCAGACAGTCACACACAGGCAGACAGTCACATACACACACACACACACACACACAGGCAGACAGTCACAGACACAAACGCACACACACACACACACACACACAGGCAGACAGTCACATAGACATACACAGGCAGACAGTCAAACACACAGACAGACAGCCACACTCACATAGGCAGACAATCACACATATTAACCTCTGTTCATTATGGAGGAGTGGAGGCAGTGCAGCTCCTGGAGACTGGTTGCTGGAGAAGCAGGGACTCCTTCCTACTTCTCCTGCAGCAGATACCCTGCACTTTTAGCTCCGCCCCCACCACCCCACCTCCACCCTGCCACACGGTATGCTCCACCCCCACTGCAATATAATTTTTTTTAAAGTTTTTTTCATAATCCTGGCCGGCCATGTGTGAGCAGTGCGGCCGCATGGCACCCCCTGCTCCCATGGCGCCCTGCACACCTCGCCCTAAGGCCGGCCCTGGATGTAAGTATATTAGCTATTCTCTTCATCCCAGGAGACTGCATACCAAGCAGTTATGTGACCTACAGGGCTATTTGCAAAATTTGTAAAGACATTGAAAGAGACAGAGAAACTTTAAAAAAGATCAAATATGGGCTTCTGTAATTAAGTGGACTTTTTGGGTTTTCAGAAATGTGCGGGTTTTTGCAAGTTTGATTCCTTGTTTACTTTGGAAAAATGCCAAACATCTGCATTTCTTACAAGATGGTAGATGCATAAGACAATGTGAAAGTGCATAGTGTATATTAATAAGAAGACAACTAAATTGATAATACAAACAGTATATTGTGTTAGATACCCATAAGGTGCCAGGAAAACAATGTCCCCACATCCCCCCCCCCCAGCTCCCATCCCTCCACGGTGTAGAATGGGTTAAAAAAACTTTTGTGATTTAATAGGTCCAGCGCATTGTGGGCTTACTCCACCTGTAATGACTGACTACCAGACCGCCACTAGAGGGGCCTCTGGGTCATTAGGTGACTTTTGGTTGCAAGACACCGGATGTCCTCATGCAATGCAGCGTCGCTGAAACCCTAGTGCGAGTGTGGTCATTGTCGGGCACTCGCAGTAGGACTCCTCCACCGGCTGATTTAGTTGTGGAGATGCAGAAGCAGATCCGAGCCAGCGCCGTGGGACATCTAGTCAGCCCACAATGCAAATTATTGCAGTTTATAAAAAAAAATATCAATAATTAGCTTTGCAGTGTTAAAGGACATGGTACACTGCTCCCAGACCACTTCAATGAACTAAAGTGATCTGGGTGCCTATAGTGTACTTTTATTAACAGAAAATCGAAATATACATTATGGTGCATCACCAGCTGCCAATCAAAACCAGATAAGAACATATTATACTGAATATCAAAACATTGTAACTCTTGTAATCTCCCCTACTCTTCAATCGTTTGAAACATATGTAATGTATTTTTTTTACAATATCCTTGTCCAAAATTAGGTGATTTTTGATGAGAAACATATTTGTATGTCAATATTTAAGTATATAGAGTGTATATGTATAAAGAAAAAAATATCATTTTTATTCCTAATACTAAATCACTAGGGAAATAACAGGCAATGACCACTATAGGGCGCTATAACATTACACTTTTATGCAACTTTTAATTTACTAACTACTTGTTTACATTATACCAGAATATTTGGCATATTGGATGAACAATGGTTATCATGCCTAGCTTTGATGTACCTGATAGTGTTTTGAGTACCAAAGCTTCGAGCTAGTTATGTGACAATCAAACCTGCAATATACAAAAGTTTCTTATCAACAAAATATAACCTTACTCTGAGAGTCAAAACTATTTAATGTGTTTTCCTACTATTGAGTTGCACTTTTTTTTGCCCTAGGAACAGCCTCAGGTCAGTGGGACATCACAAGGTGTTGAATACACTCCACAGGACTGATGACTCCAACACTAGTCAATGCTTTGTCTTAAATTGTCTAGTAGCCAACCTTTACTTTGAATAATTGCTGCACCTCATCCCACAGATGTTCAGCTGGATTGAAATCTGATATTTGGACAGACCATATGTTGTATTAGTGTAATAATTCATGAACAACTCTTAGATTTAGCATTACCTTTCTGAAACCATTAACTGGAGGTGGATATACTAAATTTTCATTTATCAAAGTGAGAATGATATTAAAGTGTATTGTGGCAAGCAAACTTTATTCCATTTCATTAAGGCATTCAATGTTTCCCATGAAATCATACCATCATTATCAATGGAATGTTGACATGGGTTGAAATTATCATATACTCTAAATAACCATAATAAACAGCATATAAGAAAAGGGAGTCAAGACACTTCTTTGTTTTTTGAATTCTCCATGGCCCATTTTTTTTCTTAACCCACTGCCCAGATATTTTTGTGCATTGTCCAAAAAAACACGTTAGAATGCTGGCTGCCATATCTGAATGGCTTTACTAATGTACTGTTAATTTTGCATTTTGGCACTAATGTTATAATGGACTGCTAGTTGACTAACTTGCCCGGTTCTTACTCTGCACAAATTGTGTCAGTCTGCCTTTCATCAATGAGTCATTTTCAATGTTTTCTTAAAGTTCTGTTTGAAAACAAAACAAAAACTAACAAAACAAAATGAATGACAAATTAGAACATTAATTTGCTATAGTAGTATATAAGGATGTTTTGGACATGCTGAAACAATTTTAGATCTGTTCAGTATGAATGAAGTGATCATCTTACATTGCTCCTACATTGAATTTTTGTATCCTGCATCTTAACTGTGCTCCAGAAATTTGAGCTTCTGTACTACACAAGAATTGAGAAAGTTAGATTCTCAATATTAAATTGCAATGCTAGCAAGTGTGCTTTGGGAGCTGGTGATTCTAGTTAAGAATAAGCTGGATTGGTTATGGTGGTCAAAATTGGTAATTATTTGTTCTACCCATTTGTGTGTTTAAATTAGTGGTTTTTGTTCATTGATGACCATTGAAATAACTTTAGTAAATGCATGTAATATAGGTTCAGAGATGGTTTAGATTAATGTTGAGTTCACAGAGATAAACAAAGCTGAGTCAAGTTTTGTAGAATATAAAATAATTTAATGTATTGATCCATGTTACTTGGAAGTCGATACAAGATTTTTCCATGATATGAGCATATTATAATTCATCTGACTATTAAAATTAGCAACATGAAGTAAAGTACACATAGAACTGTCATGATATTATGTTAAAGGGGATCTGTCACTGCACTGGATATAACACCATGAATGAAACATTTACAATCACCTATAACCTTTCAGATAATGTTCCAATTTCTTTTAAGTTTATATTATAGATTTAGTGAATTACATCACAATACAGCTTAGTCATGATAAAGCCATTGCAAACAAGAAAAGAAATAGAAAAATTGTTCCATTCCTCCTCTTCCCTTTGTGTTCTCTCTATATTGGCTGCCTGATGCACAGGTAAGAGCATATATCAATGATTGACAAGGAGGTAAAATGGAGCTGTCCAGTTGATGGATAAAGAACTGTTGATGTCTATGCTTAATTTTATTTTTCACACTTCACAAATATATTTTGTTAAATATAGGAGGTACGTCAATATGTTAAAGTAAGTTAAAATCCTGCAAAATCCCTTAAATATAGTAAGATAGTAAATTGTCTGTTCTGTTCTAGTGTTGCGCCAGACTTGCATCAATTTGACAGAAATATTTATAACGGACAGAGACAAAAATGTAGATAAAAAACACATAGGTATAGGCGCTCTCTATAATGAGACAAAAATGTGTCAAACAATAAAAACTAATTTGTAATTTTATCACATGACAGGAGGCTTCCTATTTTGCATATCTCTCTTTACTAAACTCCACAGCAGTAAAGAAAGTAAACATTTAACCAAATAAAATGCAATAGGGAGTAAGGTATTCCCCGAAAATAGGCTCCTCCTCCTCTCTTTCTTTACTGCTCCATCGCAGACAGGTCAGAGTTTTGGGCTCTTCCCTTATATACATATATTATTATACTGTTTTATGATCTTATTGGATTTTAATACCTATTTACTCTATTTGAACTTTTTGCCTATATTAGTTCTCTTTATCTTATTCCTCTGATCTAGCTTATTAGCTAGCAGAGTCTGCCTAAACTATGTTCTCAGTTTTATTTACATGTTTTATTCACATTTTATATATACACTACACTTACACTCATTATTCTTATATATATTTATATTTCTTTTTTTGTTCATTTTTTCAACACCTAACTTTTATGCCCGGTTTTACCGTTTTCTTTTTCCTTTCCTTTCCACCTCCTCCCACCTACCCAGCCCTTCACCGCCGCATCAGTACGGTTTATTTAACTCACTTGCCGCTCTCGCGGCTCTCCGTCCCATCTCCTCAAACACGTGGCGGCCAATTGCAATCTCGCAAAATTGCGGCCGCCATTTTGGTTATCGCAGCAATGCCGAGAGGGACACGCTTTGGACGGAACTCAAGCACATCGCTCATAATCAATAAGAGGTCAGTCCGTTCCAATTTCTGTTATTAAGCTGTACATAGGCATTAAGGGACCATTACCCTGCGCCTATCTGGGGTGCTGCCCCACATAATCTGCTGCTTTTGTTTGGAGGTCGCCCTGTGGCCAACTCTGTCACCCTGGGTGAAGCCCAGCATAATACAAAAATCCCAATATTGTGGTGTTTTTTTTTCTTGGCCCTATCAGTGCCTGATAAAAACCAGTTATAACTGATCATACCCTGTAATAGGGTTACCACATCTGGCATTCTTATAGATCCTGCAGGGGTCATTATATACAATTACACCACAGACAATGCTGGGGTTATTATATTATAATTATTATATTTATTTTTTATTGTGAATACATCTAATTGTACACCACTGCACCCTGCTGAGGTCAGAAAAGTGTTACTTATACAGTGAATAAAGTACAGCTGCACTGACCTCTATAGCTATTTACTTAAGCCCTGTGCCATATACATTTTATCTGCTAATCAGAAAATGGAAGCCTCTCAAAATACAGTAGACTTCCAAAATATGATAAACGAGGCAATAGCAGCCTCCATGGAGAAAGCTCTTTCCAAAATGATGGCCTCTAATACTGAAAAGAGGAAACCATCTAAAACGCACCAATCCCGACACAATTCAGATTCTGAGGATTCAGAACCACATAAGAGCCAAGAACCCTCCACTGGCAAATGCCACTGGAAAGGGGAAAAGGATCACCAGAACCCGACAAAGGGTAAAACCCCCGCTAAAAGACATAAGCCCTCAGCGGTCGCTACCCTGACCCCGCTACTCAATTACTCCTCTGAAGAGGAAGACAAACAGACCAAGTCCTTGGCCATTTTAGATGAGTGGCAAGCAGGAGGACGCTTGGGGTACCGATTCTGAATCTCAACCCGGCCTATTACCACACACATTACAGGGAGACTCCCAAGTAAATGACGCTGCGGTTAATCCGCAGGAAGGCGAAGGACGCCATCTTCGACCCATCAGGTCAGAGATTGTTTGATCCAAGGAACCTAATACACCCTCGCTCAGGGGACTGGACACCCCCAGATCACCTTGCAAAATTTATGCATCTCTGGCTTAGAAAATCCATGGATAAGACAGTTGGCAACAGACTACATTCCGAATGCCCAAGACCCTCTCTACCAGACCACGTAGCAGAGACACCAAAGTTTTACCAGGTGATGACCACCTTCATGTCCCGTTGTGGCCGTGATCCACGCAAAGGCGTGGAGAAAGGTTTCAGAGCAGTCCAGGACAAGCTACTGGACTCAGTGGGACCACTTTCCAGGATCATGTACCTGGCAGATGCTGCTCTCATGAAAGCAGACCAATTTGACCCAACCATGGTTCACGTGGGCACAAAGCTGCTTTTGCTTTGTGGGTAACACCAATGCCGCCCTCTCATCCGAGCGGCGCAAAGCAGCCTTACTCCGCATTGACGGAAAGTTGGTGGAATTGGGCACCAAAGAACTGGGTCCGCTGGCACAGGGCAAACTGTTTGGAGACCCATTCCTCAAAGACTTAAATAAACATGTAAATATATTTAGCTCTCTGAACAAAGCTCAATCTTCCATGAGGAGAGTGTTTAGACATAAACACTGTTTTTGGATGTGCTGGCCACCAAAGGGGCCGTGCTGCCAGCCGATTCTGGCCTTCAGGCCCCCGCAATGCAAGGCCCCAACCTTTCTACTCCGAAGTGGGATACCGTCAACAGTTCTCATACACCAGAGGGGCAGACAGAGGGCGTGGACCACGTACCCGAGGCAGAGCACGTTTTTCCACAGGTAAGCCACCACCTAACACATTGCCTTCCCCTTCGTATTGCAGGTCGCATCTCCCTTTTCTTTCAGGAATGGCAAACCATCTCCACAGACAGCTGGATCCTGCAAACAGTGCAGGGATACATCATCGACTTCACGGTCCATCCACGACAAACTGTCGCACCATACCCCATCAAATGCTCGACAGAGGACACCGACCTCATACACAAAGAGCTACAAGAACTGCAAGCGAAAGGCGCAATCGAACCCGCATCTGGACCACAAGGTTTCTTCAGCAACATATTCCTGGTGAAGAAGAAAACAATGGACTTTCGCCCCGTCATAAACTTAAAAAGACTCAACGTTACGTATAGGCACTTCAAGATGGAAGGCATACACCTCCTGAGAGACCTATTACAGGACAAAGATTGTTTTTCAAGACTGGACCTAAAAGACGCATACTTTTCAGTACCCGTCCACCATTCCTGTCGACAATTCCTACAGTTCCACTGACAGGGCCACCCCTGGCAATTCACCTGCCTCCCCTTCGGCCTCAGCTCAGCCCCATGGTGCTTCACCAAATTACTGAAGCCCGTGTTTACTCATCTTTGAGCACAAGGAATTCGGTGCCTTATATACCTGGATGACCTCCTGCTGTTCTGCTCCGTCAAGTCCAGACTGATACAGCACACACGCTATACCACGGACCTCCTATCATCCCTGGGATTTGTAGTGAACTTTCACAAATCAGCCATGGCACCATCTCAAACAGTACAATTCCTAGGATTCGAGATAGATTCCACCACAAGCACCCTACGGTTACCGGCATCAAAGATCTCGAACATTCGCAAAGAACTGTGCAAGACCATTCGCACACACACCATTCCACTCACCGCCCTCACTCGAATAGTGGGACTCCTCTCAGCTTCTATAAAAGCTATCTTCCGGGCCCACTTCACTGCAGGGCGATGCAACGCCTCCAAGCATCTTTCCTCAGACAAAACCCATCCTACGACCAGCCGATCCCGGTAACGGAGGAGGTCAGAGACGAACTCAGCTGGTGGCTAGACAGCATGGAAGCATGGAACGGTCAGGCCATCTTTGGGAGCACACCCGACATACTCCTGGAATCGGATGCCAGCCTCTCTGGATGGGGCGCCACAAGTGAAGGTACATCAACAGGTGGAGCCTGGACCTCCCAGGACCTCAACATGTACATAAATTGCCTGGAACTCCTGGCGGTATCTTTTGCCATCTGCAGCCTTGCAAAAGAAAAGACGGACTGCTGCATCCTTCTACGGATGGACAACATCTCGGCGGTCCGTTACATCAACCGCCTGGGCGGGGCACGATCCCGGATCCTGTCAGAAATAATGAAGGAGATTTTCGACTTCTGCTCACCCCGTAACATCTCCCTCAAAGCGGAATATCTCCCGGGGGAAACGAATCTTACGGCGGACTGGTTTTCACGGCACTGGAGGGACACCAGCGATTGGAAACTGGACCCCAAAATCTTCCAAAGTCTAGCACAGCATCGAGGTCCATTTCACCTAGATCTATTTGCATCTCGCAACAACAGGCAAACACAGACCAGAGAGCAAAGCAACGGATGCATTCCTTCAACCATGGCCGACCACGGGGGCATATGCTTTTCCCCCATTCGCCATGATAGCAAGGACCATACACTACCTGAGACGACAATGAGTATCTCTTCTAATCATCACACCTCTGTGGACTGGGCAACCATGGTTTCCGGAAATCCTAGTCCTATCTTGCCGGGATCCCACACCAGTATACCCTCATGGATCCGAAAGGGAGCCCCCACCAACTGATCCTGGCCAACCGACTCAATCTGGTGGCTTGGACTCTTTTTGGGGTGCCTGGCAAGTCGGCGAACTATCGCAGGCTGCTAAGGACCTCCTATGGGACTCATGGGCTCCAGGAACCAGAAGATCCTACCTGTCACTTGGAATTCCTGGTCCAATTGGTGCATGGAACAGAACCTCGATCCATTTACAGCCTCTATTCCTTCCATTTTAAACTATCTAACCCATCTGTTCTCAACAGGATGATCATAAAGGTCAATTAATGTGGTCCGTTCCGCTATCTCAGCGGCCCACGTCCCTATTATAGGGATCCCAGTAGGAAAAAACCCGCTGATATGTCGACTCCTCAGGGGCATTCGACTGCAACGACGCCCTGAACCCAAATACTCACGGGATGTCGAGATAGTCCTACGCTTCCCGAGAGAATGGCCGACCAATGACAGACTCTCACTCCGACAACTCTCAGCAAAACTAACGGTTCTGCTCTGCCTGGCATCATTCCGCAGAGTATCGGACGTCCGGGCATTTGACATAGATGCATTCTCGGTCTCCCTATAGGGAGCTACCTTCCAAATATCTTGTCGCACAAAATCGGACTCTTCTACAGTTTTCTACCCCTTCTTCAACTCTGATCCACAAGTCTGCGTCGTAGCCACTCTACGATGTTATGTGGAGGTTACGCTTCCGATTCGGACACCACCCTCGGGACAACTCCTCGTGTCATATGTTTGACCACACGTCCCCATCACTACCACTACATTCGCCAGATGGCTTCGCTGGATACTCTCCTTAGCAGGCGTAGGCGCTTACTTCGTGGCCCACTCTGTACAAGGAGCGGCAGCTTGTTCAGCTTTCGCAGTGGGTGCCTCATTATCGGATATCTTATGTTCCGCGGACTGGTCGAGAGAATCCACATTTCGCACTTTTTACTTTTGTCCGAACTCTAACGCGGCCATGTCACTCTTACTACAGTGTTAAAAATGCAAAATAGGAAGCCTCCTGTCATGTGATAAAATTGACGATTATGCTAGCGTCAGTGTACCTATAAGCGAGTATTTTCCCACCCTTTCCCACCCGGGGAAGATGGGACCGTTCTAACACTAGATTTAGGTGCTTTCTCTCTCATCCATATCTCGAAATCTGTCTCTCCTTCATCAGTCATGGACTATTAACTGTTATCAATTAAATTCTATCATTTACGCATAATGTTGCTAACATCATTGCTGAGTCACTGTCATTGTAACAACCAGTAAGAGACCAGAGTCTAACCCATTTCACACTCTCATTCCATTTTAACTTCATCAGCTTCTGGAGTTTCTGGAGCTACTTCGGCAAACTAGCCGGACGACTACTCACTCCATGAGGATGACCAAATGTCGGACGTTCACCCATTGGTGTTGGTTACAGTTTGATCAACATAATACTGGACGTTCACCGTTGTGTCTTCCAGATGTTATTTGATGAACTTCTCTATGTTACGATATTGAACTTACGATGTCGCTTCTGAAAGAGGAGGAGGAGCCTATTTTCTGGGAATACCTTACTCCCTGTTGCATTTTGATTGGTTAAACATTTACTTTCTTTACTGCTGTGGAGTTTAGTAAAGAGAGATATGCAAAATACTCGCCTCCTGTCATTATTAAAATTAAGATTATAGGTACACTGACGCTAGCATAATCAATTTATGACCTAAAATACCCAGGGGCTATAGATTTATGCTGTCTTTTTCTATTGTTTGTGAAAAGGTGTTTATTAAACTTTCTTGATAAATCCAGATATCCTAACTCGAATCAGCAATCAATAGAATAACATTGGTTATGAATTCCCGAATAAGAAATTAATTTACAATATTTCTCAATGTATTTTGTTTGGCAACAACTGAATAAACTTTTGTCAAATTGGCCATTGTACTGACTTTTTCAATAAGGTTCTTTGTGGTTTTAGAGGCATATATTTTAGATGTTACATAAACACACAACCTCCTTCCGTATTTTGTTCCAACTATATTGTGTCAACATCTGATATTACTGTACCTCATAAGATAAATATACCATTATAAAGTAAGATAAATAAATGACCAATCTATGTTTATATGTATATGTCGCAAAATTGAGAGTGATTTTTTGTAATGTAAATGAACCTCAATTTAGTGCACTTCAATTTTATAGAAGATATCATAAGTGCAAAGTTACATAGTAATCCTGGTTGAAAATAGACATAAAGGGTTACTCCAATCCTTTTGAGGGGAGTACCTTTTATGTGTGAAATTGGACACTATTTTTTTGCACAATATCCTGTATGATAAAATATTTTACTCATCTGGAATTTGTTTCCTTGCCCCCTTTGGCATCACAGAGCCTCATGGGTCCAATCAGAGGGTTCTCATACAGAGCACATGGGGATGGAGAGAGTTTTTTTTTTTTTTTAAATATACTGTGGGAAACGAAGGGAGGTGGGAGAAAGCACAAAGTGGGTCCGAGGGGGAATCAACTTTCCCCTTGCAGAATTAAAACTAGCAGCCTGGAACAGAGTTCTGGGCTTTCAATGTCATGTGCGCTGGGGATGCAACTAGCCACCAGCACACAATTACAAATGTTTCAGTATGTGAAGTGTTTCAGGTTGATACTGACTTATTCCACCATGACCACTTCAAATCAGTAAAGTAGTCACGGTGGTTGGAGTAAACATTTAAGTTAATCAAGTTCGATGTTTAAACACCATGCACACTGCAAAGCAGAACTGTCACTCCCCCCTACACACACACTCACATCCCGAATAATGAGTATTTATTAAAAAATGAAGATATAATCTTTATAAAATACTAATATTCACTGTGTTAGAATTTAACTGAAATTACAACCTATTAAAAAGATATGCTGAGACAAAGTAGGGACTACTTTGTCTCTGTATATTTTCTACATCTGACACTTCTTGACACTGAGCAGGGCTAGTGCTGTCAAGAAGTGGCAATCCCCCAGTGTCACCAGGGACTGCTGCAAGGAATTGGGTTTATCTATGGAAGTTCACTTAGGCTTGCGGGATTCTCCATAGACCTTAATGCTGCACTCTCACACATGAAGAGGACACTCTAAAAGAAGACTGCGGTGCCCCTGAGGGACAGGTTCATGTAAGTAAATATCACCTTTGCCTGCCCCCTCCCTGCCACCTAACCACCACCTCAACGGTGACGTCAACTTTGGGGGTCTTTGCAAAGTCTGTAAAGTCACCAGATAGTGGTAGCACTGCTTTTAAAGGGCAATACTCAACTATACAATAGGCACAATAGCCATACAAATGATACTTTGTATTAGAAAAAAAATCAAATGACCCCCTGCACTGGATTGTTAATAGAAAAACTACAATCTAATATGTGAAAACAAATCCTTTAATAAAACAATACACTTTAACCTGCCTGCAGTAGGCATAATTAGACATGCTGATAGCATCATACACATTTAATTTTTTTGTTTTTGTTTTGCTTTTTTGATAGACAGGGAGGAACCTCTAATTTCAAGAACAATGTACCAGCATGTGTCCCTTTACCTTTAAAACAAAAGCTGTGTGTAAAACATGCAATAGTAATAACAAACCAAGGAAAGCTAATTTGCACTATAATTGACACACCTGAGACAATACTTTAGACAGCTATATTTTCCCTTTCACAGAAGTAAGAGCAAAAGCATGTATACCAGTAGGAGGCACTGACGTTGATTTGTTTGTAATATCATGCAAAATATAAGATATTGTAATGGACATTGAAAGTCATGTGTCAGTGTTTGCAGATGTGTTTGCAGATGACTCAATATTAGACAAGATAACGAAGTGTATTATTTTTCTGCAGAGGGATTTTAATAAATAATGGGACTGATTAGTAAAAGGTTATGCATTTTGGTATGAGGAGTAACTTATTTTATAAATAGTTTTGTTGCACTTACCTAATTTTAAAGGACCACTATAGTGCCAGGAAAACATACTCGTACCAGGTACCAGGTACCCGTGCAAGTTATTGATCAGCCTGAAAAATATGGCTTTATTGGTGCTTGGAATAGACGGTGAATCCCATACATTCCGATCTAGCAAATATCCCAATTTTTACATCAGAGACACTTTTAAAGGAAATTTGACAAAGTAAAATAGTAACTATAAAGAAAAGGAATTCTAATGATAATGAATTATTGTCACCCCAAGAATTTTAATAGAATTAGAGAACTAGATTATCATTCCAAGTAGAATTATATTTAGGGCATGGAGGGAGTTTAAACTTAATGCACTTCAGAAGTCTGCAGACTAGGGGGACTTTGTCCACAGGAAAGGATTCAATCGGGTCATAGTTCGACATTGATAGTACGGTATGCTTTACCTGTGTCAAATGAAAAAAAACAGAAAATTGGGATATTTGCTAGATCGGAATGTATGGGATTCACCGTCTATTCCAAGCACCAATAAAGCCATATTTTTCAGGCTGATCCATAACTTGCACGGGTACCTGGTGCCCATGCTTCTGAGAGAATGTATCTATTTGACTCTGATAACTCTCTATGAGATTTTTGTGACCCGAGATCACTGATGCAATTAGAGGTAATTGGTCTGATATCACAAAGGGATGAAGATTCCCATCCGGATCGCAAAGAGAATCCTGACACATTTGTATGAGTCTTGGGTAATCTATTAGCATGGTCAAAAGTTGAGGGTTTTAAGGCTGTGATGGCCAGGGAGAATTTATCAGAAGAACCCGAGATATTATTACAATTAATTACACTTTATTTCCTCATTCTCCCTCAGTATAAAAATCTCTCCTTACACCCACTTCACTCATCCCCCCATCCACATTTACATATGCCCCTCTCTGCTACACTCCCACCTTCTCTCATCTCATGCCTTACACTCATTTTCTACTCTCTCACTCCGACCCACAATCAATCTCATCCTAGACCCCATGCATACAAAACCCATTCATACCTCCTGTCACTTTCTCTACTCCTGCTTCTAGCAACTGGTGATGTCTCTCCCAATCCAGGACCATTTACCTTCTCTACACACACTAAGAAAACCAGAAACCCCACAAACCTCATCACAATACCCTGCCCTTTACCCTCACTTACCAACATTCAATGTGCACTCTGGAATGCCCGCTCCATCTGCAGTAATTTAAAATCAACAACCATACACAACCTTTTCATCTCAAACTCACTCACACTGCTTGCACTTACAGAGACCAGGCTGTCCCCCTCTGATAGCGCTACTCCTGCCTCTTTATGTTTTGGTGGGCTACAATTCTCTCACACTCCCAGACACAACTGTAAAAGAGGTGGTGTAGGCATCCTTCTCTCCCCTCAATGTACCTTTCAACCAATCATAACTGCCCTATCCTTTTCTTCTTTTGAAGTTCACACTGTCCGCCTATTAAAACCCACTCCTTTAAGAGTTGCTATCATCTCCTACCCGCCCCTCCCCCCCGCCCCCCCAGTTATCCTAGACTATTCATTGAGCACTTTTCTTCCTGGCTTCCCCACTTCCACTCATCTAGCACTGCTTCCCTTATACTTGGGGATTTCAATATCCCAATCAACAACCCCAATTGCACTGATGCCTCTCGTCTGCTCTGTGTAACCTCCTCCTTTGGCCTTACGCAATGGTCCAATTTAGCAACCCATACAGCGGGAAATACTCTTGATCTCGCCTTCACCAACATCTGTACTGCCTCTAATCTCTCCAATATTCCTTTTCCTCTATCTGACCACCATCTGCTGACTTTTGACATTGGCATACCTAAGACCCATTTGACCCCAACATCTGAACATCACTCTAACAGAAACCTCAAATGTCTCCAGTAATCTCCAAACTCTCCTTTTACCTATCTCAAACCTCACCTGTCCTAGTTCTGCAATCTCCTTCTTCAATTCCACCCTCTCCTCTCAACTAGACATCATGGCACCTTCTACATTTAAATGCTGCAGGCGCCCCCAACAACAACCTTGGCACACCAAGCTGACTCGATACCTCCAAAAATGCTCAAGAACTGCTGAACGGTGTTGGAGAAAGTCTATGCTGAGCTCATACAGCTTGGCTCTTTCCTCTTCAAAAGTAAATTACTTCAATACCCTCATAACCACACTCTCCTGCGAACCCAAATGACTATTTCACACATATAACTCTCTTCTTCGCCCTGTTGTTCCTCCTCCACCTACTAACTTGACAGTCTCAGACTTTGCAACACACTTCACTGACTAGATCTCTACAATCAGGGAAGAGATCTCTCATTTTTCTTCTTCCTCTTACAATACTTCCCCTAACTTCACTCCCTCTGCTGTTCCATGTTCATTCACACCCGCTACATTGGAAGAGGTTTCTGCTCTGCTCCAGTCCTCCCACCCCACCACCTGCTCCCTAGATCCAATTCACTCAAATCTCATCCGTACTCTGTCTTCTTCTCTTTCTCCACCTCTCACTAAAAGTCTCAATCTCTCTCTCTCCTCTGGTATATTTCCATCGCTCTTCAAACATGCAACTATAACCCCAATTCTAAAGAAGCCCAACCCTGACCCAACCTCCCCATCCAACTACCGTCCTATCTCACTACTGCCTTTTGCATCCAAGATCCTTGAAAGAATTGTGTATGCGAGATTGACAGACTTCCTCGAATCCAACTCTCTGCTAGACCCGCTTCAGTCTGGTTTCCACGCTAAGCACTCTGTGGAAACGGCACTGACCAAAGTATCCAATGATCTACTCGCTGCAAAATCCTGTGGTCACTACTCTATCTTAATTCTCCTTGACCTGTCCTCTCCTGATCTCTCCCTGTCCCTCTTGACTAGTTTCTCTAACTGCCTCTCTGCTACTTCTAACTGGATGGCTGCACACTTCCTTAAACTCAACATGACCAAAACTGAAATTCTTGTCTTTCCTCCCTCAAGTGTTGTTTCTCCTGTGTCTGTCTCCCTCCAAGTCAACGGTGCTACCATCAGCTCCACCACGCAGGCTCGCTGCCTAGGTGTTCTCTTTGACTCCGACCTCTCCTTCAAGCCTCATGTTCAGTCTATCGCCAAATCCTGCAGTTTCCTTCTCAAAAACATTGCACGCATCTGACCTTACTTAACACCAGATGCGACTAAGGTGCTGGTCCATTCCACTGTCCTTTCTCGCCTTGACTACAGTGGTCTTACGTGCTCCCAACTTGCACCGTTACAGTCCATAATGAATGCAGGGGCAAGGCTTTTCTTCTTGTCCGCCTGCACCTCCCACGCCTCACCCTTCTCTCAGTCCCTACATTGGCTTCCTGTAAGATATAGGGCTCAATTTAAAATTCTGGTACTTGATTTCAAATCTCGACATAATGCTGCTCCCACCTATCTATCCTCCCAAATACACAAGTATGTCCTGTCTAGGCCCTTACGATCTGCTGAAGACTTATGTCTATCTTCTGTCCATACTCCCACCTCTGATGCTCGCCTTCAAGACTTCTCGAGGGCTGCACCGTTCCTGTGGAACTCGCTTCCCTCCTTCATTAGATGCTCACCCAGTCTCAACTCCTTCAAAAAATCATTAAAAACCCACTTCTTCATAAAAGCATATCAATTAAACTGTTAATAGCTCCCGACTGATTCCTCTTCTGCCACTGTCACTAGTTTAATAATATCCTTACCTTTTTGTGTCACTTTACCCCACTCCCTCTAGCATGTACGCTCATTGAGCAGGGCCCTCAACCCCTCTGTTCCTGTGTGTCTGTAACGGCTACCCAGGTAGAGAGAAGGTATCAGCCATTGGAGACGTCCTTTTCTTCCCGGCAAGTTGCTGTAAAGTAATGGAGTCGCTTATTCCCATCCACTGGATCTAAGGCAGGAGTCAGGTAGAGCTCTGAAAAGAGCTAAGTGTTTATGCTGCAGAATCCCCTTTCAAGAATGAGACAAGGCTACGTTTTGAAGGGTCAAGAAGAACTGGCTTTTAATGACAGGCACTCTCTTTTTATGTGATTCTGCCCATGCAAGGGAGACACCCACATAATTAACAGAACAACCAATAAAACATAAAGTACATCCCACACATCTCCTCCCCTCAGATAAGCTAATAACATAATTAACAAGAACACATTTTTCCCCAAAGTTCGGATGTACCCCAAATACTTGGGTGTCCCCAGATAGCCCTATTCTAGGGGACCAACATAGTCAAAATTCAGCCCATTCGGTTCAGCCGTTCGGGAGATATGGAGCTTGAAAGTTTTGACCGACCGCCTAGGCAAAGTAGCCGAAAACAGTTCCATTAATTCTGGCTTTGTGGTCGGTCTTAGTTTGTGTGTAAAAAGTCCTGAACGGCTTGCCATCCGTGCGTAACCCAACGTTCGCCAGAATCCCCATAGGCTATTAAGTCTTTCTACCGAGTGTCCGATTTTAGTTCCAGACACTCAATGGCAAAACACTGCTGTTCGGGAGTTAAGATGGCCGCGAACACGTGTAAGTCCCGAAATGGCGGCCACCCAGGCACTTCGCACAGTGTTCATGGGTTTCTCTATACGAAAGCACTTGTGAATCAGGGAGGTAAATGATCTATAATTAGGAAGCAGGGTGGCCCGGTGTTTGGTAGTTAGCATTCGTATGGGGAATGCTTCAAATGTCCCGAACTGATGCCTGCAAAAGTCCCCATAAAGCAGGTTAGGTTCATCCATTTGTTACAATGTCCAACTTGTCTGGTTACAACTACATGTCTGTTCGTCCACCCATTGTAAAGTGCTGCAGAATTTGATGGCGCTATATAAATAACATAATAATAATAATTACAAATGGTGGAAATACATAACTGATTCCATTCCTCCAGCATTGATCCAGAAATGTATTCTGATCTAATGCTTCTGGAAATGGACGCCAGCTGAAAATTGTTTCAATCAGCAATTGAGGTGTAATGCAAATAGGCCATTTTGCAACGGGCCCCATAGGGAGTACGGAAGTTTGAAAATGATGGGGTCCAATATCTTATCACTGTAATCTAATAGGAATAAGGAATTTCAATCTGCTATCGTATTGGAAAGGCCGGGAAGATATTCCGCTCTCAAAACAATGTTTCGATCAAAGCAAAATGGCCTAAAATCTATGGCAATGTCCACCAGTTGCTTGGATTTTTTGCCTCCTAAGAGATTCACATATTGGACCGCTGAAATGTTGTCCATCTTGAGGAAGATGCAACAATTAGATTTTTCTTTTGCAAAACTGCAGAAAGCAAAAAACTTTGCCATGAGTTCCTGGCAATTTATATGCAACAATTAAATTGTATCCAACTATTTAATTGCTGCTAAATCTCGTGGCCATTACTCTATCCTAATTCTCCATGATCTTTCTGCTGCCTTTAGCACTGTTGATCATCAACTGCTTCTTCTCCATAATTTTGATCTATGGGATACTGCTCTCTCCTGGTGCTCCTCCTACGTCTCCCAGCACACTCTCAGTGTTTCTTTCTCTGACTCTGCCTCTTCCACCCAACCACTCTCTGTCGGCGTCCCCCAAGGTTCTGTCCTTGGTCCCCCACTGTACTCTATCTATACTGCCTCCCTTGGTAAACACATCAGCTCCTTTGGCTTCCGTTATCGTTTCTATGCAGATGACACGCAAATCCTCTCCTGATCTCTCTCCGCCCATCTTGACTCGTGTCTCTGACTGCCTCTCTGCGATTTCCAACAGGATGGCTGCTCACTTCCTTAAGCTCAACAGAACTTCTGGTCTTTCCTCCCTCAAGTGTTGCTACTCCCGTGTCTGTCTCCCTCCAAGTCAATGGCGCTACCATCACCTCTACCTCTCTACCTGGCTGCCTGGGTGTTCTTTTTGACTCCAACCTCTCCTTCACTCCTTATGTCCAATCAATCACCAAATCCTGTAGCTTCCCTCTCAAAAATATCTTCCCCTATTTAACGCCGGATGCGGCTAAGGTGCTGCCCCACCCTCTCCTGCAACTGTCAAAGATTACCTACTAAGCCATCAGTGATATCATTAAGCAGCTTTATTGGAGAAACAGAACAAGAAATGCAATGTTTCAAGCTAACACCTAAGTGCACACAACTACAATATATAGGTTACATAATTATACAACAATTTAATCCAAATAAAAGATAAATAAAATTTAAAAAAATCACATTGTTCAAATGCTGGAAATAGATGTGTATGTAGCTGAACTTAATCAGGGTTAAGTGAATCCTTATGTTTACAATAAAACAGGACACAACATACTACAATTATTACTACTTCATATTACATATGTAGTATAATTGACATATGAAGACTACAGCATGGTAAAGTAAAACAGTTCTACTAATATACAATGTATTGTAGTCCGCTGCTGACATAAAAAAGATCCCCATCATTAAGAGACAGATTAATCAAAGCTGACATTCCTGCAATTAGATTTAAGGGTACCACTCCTGAAAAAGGTGATTACTTGTGCATTAACTGTGTTGCATGTCACACTATGATCTAAGGTGAAATGTTAACCCATCCTCATAACGGTAAGAAATATTCTATCAACCATTTTGTCACATGCAACACACATTTCGTTGTGTATATTTTAAAGTGCCCCTATGGTTAATTATATGTAGGACAAACCATACAAAAATTCAGGGAGCAGTTTTCTAAACACAAATCTACCATACACAAAGGTATGAGGGATTTATCAATACCAGCCCATTTTTAAGAATATAGACATAATATTTCTCAAATGAAAGTCCAAATTATTGACCTTGTACTGGAGACAATCAAAAGGGGACAAAGAAACAAAAAGTTATTCTTGAGTGAAGCCTCCTGTATAAAGGAATTAGACACTCTGAGTCCGAGGGGCTTAAATGCTGAATATGATTTATTGCCTCTTCATTAAACTGTGCTGTGATTTTATTAGTCTAAGTATTTTTACTATAGCAATATTTCTAATACTTTTCTCAATTTCTATAATGTTTTTATTGCAGTGATTTACAAATTCTTAATGGTGCTGGCTGCTCGTCTCACCCGGATTCAGTTTCGTCCTTCAGAATCTTATCACTTTGGACACAATACAGCATTGATGCACTTTATTGATATTTCAATTATTATGCACTTTATTTTATTCAATTAAGGTATTATGACTTATAAGAACTTTATACACATTAAATTAGATATGTTGATTGCACTTTTTGTACTGTGAATGATGAATTGTTGATTAATTCAATCTATTGTACTATGCACTTTATTTGTGGGGTATATCGGATTTGCATAATTTTTTATCTAAAAATGATTATTATAGAACATCAATTGATGCGCTAGCATTTTAAATTTGTACATGTTAATATTAATTTGCAAACAGTGGTCAATGACAAATGTATGTAATATCACTTTTTTGTGTGATTCCTTTACAATAATCTAGTGTGTTAATTTATGATGATAGAGTATATGTTTGGATATTTTTGCCCCTTATTTGTATTTTTGGTTACTAGCACATAACATAAATATAATATATAACAGAAATATATTATGAAATAAAAATATTTTGTAACTATCATACATTATGTATTAGTAGCACACTGTTTCACTTTAGCATCCTGCAGTCTCCATCAATTATATTAAATATGTATTTAGAGTGTCTATTAAGTGGTATTTAATATACTTTGTAGGATGGAATTATCTATAAATTTTATGTATTTTGTCCTGTATTATTGTAAACATAAAGTTTTACTTAATCAGGCTTAGTTTCAGCTAAATGCACGTTTTTATTCAGCATTTGAGAAATGTGATTATTATATTTTATTTAATTTTTTTATTATTCTATTTTTTTTTTTTAAATGTATTCTTGAGCTTTTTTTGTTTGGAATCAGTGTGGTAACTGTAATGCCAGTGGGAGCCGATAGCTTACTAGATTAATATCATTATTACACAAATATTTACCCTCCTTATTACACTAATTTTTACCCTCTAGAGTTTCCCTCTGGCTTGTTAAAAAGGTTCACTATTTGCTTCCTCCATATGCATTGAGCTGAATTTTGGCTGTGAGCATTATTTTCATTTCCAGACAGTAAGCTGATGAACAGAATAAGACGGTCCCCAGAACCATCTACCTTATTACTTCAAACTCTTAGTCTGAGCCAGCTTTGTTAAGTGGCTTACAACCATGTGAGTGGGTCTTTTTCTGTGTATACTTTAACTTGTACACAAACTAAATTACCCCATAGTTTTTTTTTCTCTTTTAATCCACAGATCCAATATTCATTAATCAGACCGTAGTAACCATTTGTTGTGTGCTCTCACAACTTTTTTTATTTATTTTCTGTTTTTTCACATTATATGTGTGTTGGAGTGGCTCACATTAGTGATTGTAGCACCAATTATATATATATATATATATATATATATATATATAATACCAATTCTTTTATTTGTATTTTATTTTGCATCACCTGCCCAATACTATCACAACAGTGAAGCATGGTGGTGGTAGCTTCATGTTTTGGGGTGTTTTTCAGCATGGGAGACTGGTCACAGTTGAGAGAAAGCAAAATGCATGCATACATATGCAGCAAATTACAGAGATATCCTTAACTAAAACCTTAGCTTTCAGGACTTAAGACAGGGCCACAAGTTCACCGTCCAAAAGAACAATGACCATAAACCAAGACAATACAACATTATACAATGCAATGCAATTAGTGACAACACTGTGAATGTGCTTGAGTGGTCCAGATCTCAAACTAGAACCCAATCGAACAACTCTAGTGTGGCATGAAAATGGCTGTCCAGTGATGGTCCCCATCCAATCTGACAAAGCTTGAGGGGATCTGCAGAGATGAATATCAGAAACTACCTAAATCTAGCTGTACAAAACATATTGAAGGTATAATCACTCTCAAATGTGCTTCAAATAAATACTGAATTAAGGGTCTGAATATTTATGTTAATATGATATTTCAGTTTTTTTCTGTTTGATATATTTGCCAAGGTGTCATACATTTGTTTTGTTTTTTGCATTGTCATAATGGACTGTTGAATGTAGATTGCTGTGAAAAAAAATAAATTAAACAATTGCAACATAAAAATATGTGAAACAAAATTTGAAGGGGTTAGAATACTTTCTGAATGCACTGTATTTATAAGGTCTCTTCAGCACCTGATACATTATACAAACATTCTCTAGAGGGTGCTGGATAACAAGCATATGACAATAATCATATGGAAAATTGAAGCCTAATGGCAATTGCTTTCCTAAGACATTAATTATTTTTTTCTCATTTCATTAAATGTATCATCAATTTTATCATAATGTGACATTATACACCCGCACATACACAATCACACACTAAATAGATCATTAACTCTAGTTACCATGGAATTAGAGTTATTAAATAAAAAAATAAAAAACACTTACCAAGAACATCTAGTATTTCAATTATTGTAGTAGGGATTGTAGAAGCAAATATACTACTTAAATTCTTTTATTTTTTCTCCATCAATCCTGGCAATGACCCAGAAGCAAGTAAAAGTATTAAAATATGTAAAATATATAAAGTGATGTGTGTGACAAAAGGCGCCTCAAAGTGTGTAAAACAATAAGTTATAAGCTACGCTACTACACTCAAGTGGGAATCTCTCTCACCAAACTTAGGCATGCATAAACCAAAATGGAAGGGAGCCAAAAAGCCACCGACCTCAAGAGTGAAATATGAGTGGTTTTAATGTGGCCACCTACCCTAATTGAGAACACAGGATCCTTATTTGGAGAAGAAAAAACTATATAGTGTAGAAACATTTATCGCACAAAGACAAGCTCAAATCATAAGCACAGTGATTTTTTAAACCACACAATTTCCTTGTAGCTTTGATACTCTGGGTGTTATCCTCAAAAGAAAAACAGAGAGAAAAGAGGTGCAGACTCCTTGTAAAGTATATCTGAACATGCACAACAGGTAATGTAATCAATGTATAACTGCTCACCTTGACTAAAGCCCACAAGACATGGCTTTAGGTAAATTTTGCCAAGTGCCAATTAAGGGGGCACAACCCTTCTTTGAAGCAGATGATATGGAGCCGCTCAATGGACAATAAAATAATGTATTACATATCATAAAATAAACAATTAAAACTTAAATTAAAAATAAGATTAAAAATCAAGTCCAAATAGACTCGTCCTTAAGCCTAGTAATAAATTATTTTATTGTCCATTGAGCGATAGGTGGGGTAGGTGGTCACATTGAAACCACTCACGCTCCACTCTTGAGGTCAGTGGTTGTTTGGCTCCTTTCCATTTTAGTTTATAAAGTATTATTACATTAAAAAAAATAATTAAATAAGATATTAATTATTGGCGCTCACACTCTGACTCCCAGTTGAAACCAATTAGTCAAATTGGGCCAAATTACATACATATTTATTTTATATAGCACCGAGAGGCAGTGCAGGATTGCCCATTAGTTGGTCTAAGTGCCTGTCTGGGGCCTGAGACTCTCTGGCTGTGAGAAGGCTCTTAGTGAGATTAAATAGAGCTTCCTGATTGGTCTTGTGCAACTCATCTACTCAAGGGAGCTTTGTGGTCTGTTCAGATACCGGATGCAGACCACTTTAAGAGCTCCCTTGCATGTACTTCTTGATGACTCAGAGCGCCATAGTCAGTTCTCTGAGTCATTAAATGTGCTCTGGAGCCATGAGGGAGCATCTACCATGGTCTGCACCTGATATTGGTGCAGACCACAATGCTCTCCCATCGAACCATCAGGGTAGGCTCCACTATCGAACCACCAGGAAAGATAAGCAAGAGGGGGGTGAGCACACACACTAAGTTTCCTCTATTAAACACACTCTCAAACACACACGCACAATTCTCAGCCAACACACACACAGATCACTCACAGTAACAGAACCAATCTGGAACCCTGCATAGGGCCCTGGACAGCCTTCATCTGGCTCTGTTGGCAGCATATAGTTGATACAGGGTTGCCAAGAGGGTTTATCAAAATAAAAGATAACTGAATTCTCTGGCTTTCTAACTGAAAACCTAATTCAAAGTGAATTTAGGTAATTAGATTAAAAAATTACTTTCAATTCCCAAAAATTCTCACTTTAGTGAATATCCCAGAAAGTTATTTTTCTGCGGAACTAATTCAAATGCTGAAATTCACTCAAAAAACTTTATTTCCACAACCATTTTGGATTTTATTCTTTCAAATGATTTAATTTATTTTATAGTACAAAAATACAATGTGCAAAATTTACATATATCTAAAGCTGGCAACAGTGGGCCTTAAATTTATTATATATTTAACATATCTGTTCTATTTTCAGAAGTGAAATTATATTTATGATAATATGATAATATTATTATTAATTTGTTCAATTTTAGCTTGGTTTTCAGGCACATGTTAAAAATGTGTATTGGTTATAATTAAAATGTGAACAAACTATGGCAAAAGTAAAACTTCACATAAATGAGATATGTATTAACTTAAGTTTCAGCATATAGCTTGACATTATGTATGATTAACGGTTAAAACAAGACTGAGTTATCACCTTATCTACAACAGTTGCTGGACTAGTCTGTGATCAAAAAGGCATGTGCCATTTGTTTACATGTAAACATAAGGCCTCAGCTTACCTGTGGCATCAGAAAAGAGACTCTACACAAAGCACACAAGGTCTTATTTGGTTTAAGGAGTTGAAGTAAAACCATTAATCTCTTGGGGAAAGTAATTCTCTAGTAGTTTAAGTAAACATTGTTAAATAAAGATCTAGTAAAAGAAAGTAAAGCTTACAGACAACAACAGAAATATAAAGGGGCTCCGCACATACTCATTCATGGTATTGTTTGTTTCTCTAATAAGATCTTCGTTTTAAGATGTTTATTTGTTGCTTTGTAATTTGCAATGTCATCTGAGTGACGAAGGGTATGCAAGGTGTTTAATGCAGGTATTTCTAAAGGCTGCAGGTATTTAATGCAGCCCCATACAGAAAGAAAAACAAATATAGATATGATAATGTATAATGTATATATAAATCATACATGAGTAGTGAAAGCATTCCTGCTGTGTGTTAAATGTAATAAAAAGATGAAATAGTCAAGTTAAAACTCCAGTATTAAGGCTGGGTTCTTTTTCAAAATCAAAGTGCACAAATAAGATAGATCATTATATTACGGAGGTGTTAATAGCTTACTTTTTATTACATACTACTACATGACCAACATAAATACCTTCAATACATTCTTTCTTTATATATATTTAACTGGATATATATTTTCCCATATAGCATTGTGGCATCAGGGAGGAGTTTACAGTCTAAAGGGCTTTAAGTGTTCAAAATTAATGTCCAATTTTTCCATGTCTTTATAAAAGGTAAATTTAACTTGCAAAAATGCACATATATAATTATCATTATTATTATTATATTTCATTAATTAATTGTTGAAAAAAGTTAATATACTAAAATTTGCACAAAAATTTCCTAAGCCCTACAAAACTTACTTTTCATTAGCTACACACATGTCCTCTACAGCTAATGAAGATCTATCCACAAAGAAACATAGAAACATAGAATGTGACGGCAGATAAGAACCATCCGGCCCATCTAGTCTGCCCAATTTTCTAAATACTTTCATTAGTCCCTGACCTTATCTAGGCCTTATGCCTATCCCACGCATGCTTAAACTCCTTTACTGTGTTAACCTCTACCATTTCATTTGGAAGGATATTCCATGCATCCACTACCCTCTCAGTAAAGTAATACTTCCTGATATTATTTTTAAACCTTTGTCCCTTTAATTTAAGACTACGTCCTCTTGTTGTGGTAGTTTTTCTTCTTTTAAATATGGTCTCCTCCAACTGTGTTGATTCCCTTTATGTATTTAAATGTTTCTATCATATCCCCCCCTGTCTCGTCTTTCCTCCAAGCTATACATGTTAAGTTCTTTTAACCTTTCCTGGTAAGTTTTATCCCGCAATCAATGAACCAGTTTAGTAGCCCTTCTCTGAACTCTCTCTAAAGTATCAATATCCTTCTGGAAATACTGTCTCCAGTACTGCGTACAATACTCCAAGTGAGGTCTACCCAGTATTCTGTACAATGGCATGAGCACTTCCCAGTCCCACATTTTGTTCAGCACTTACTTTAATGACACATCTCCATTCTAAAGCTTCTCATAGATGTAGGCGGTTTAACTGAGATTGAATAATTCCTATAAAAAAAAAAAAAAAATCATAGCTTGGGCTTATATCAGTTCAAGGGCTGTTTTTAAGTATACATTTTTATGTGTCCATTTACATAGTGACTTTCTATATAAAGCTATTGTGTGCTAAAATACTTATCAGTAATGATGTCCCAAACCGTTCGCCAAGGACTCATCATTGAGTAAACTTTGACCCTGTACCTCACAGTCAGCAGACACATTCCAGCCAATCAGCAGCAGACCCTCCCTCCCAGACCCTCCCACCTCCTGGACAGCTCACAAAGAATGCAGCTTCACAATGGATGCTGTCCAGGAGGTGGGAGGGTCTGCTGCTGATTGGCTGGAATGTGTCTGCTGACTGTGAGGTACAGGGTCAAAGTTTACTCAATGATGAGTCCTCGGCGAACCGTTCATGGCGAACCGTTCGCGAACCGTTCGGCGAACAGTTCGGGACATCACTACTTATCAGGTTCAGCTAATCACTATATGTGTTGATGTTACACTCCAAATAGGAAGCTTAGCAAGTGATTGCCATCCCATCTGATG
The DNA here is from genome assembly GCA_933207985.1 of Pelobates cultripes. Classification (NCBI taxonomy): domain Eukaryota; kingdom Metazoa; phylum Chordata; class Amphibia; order Anura; family Pelobatidae; genus Pelobates; species Pelobates cultripes. The sequence continues at coordinate 239,447,387 of OW240914.1, read as the reverse complement.
CATACTTTAACTCCCACCAGCCTCAGCCAGAATCTCACTGAACATGATAGGACTAGAGGAAATTTCTTGCATTCAATTTGATGGAACAGAGTGGTTTTTGTTTTTGTTTTTTACCTTTAACCTTCACACCTAGGATTGCCATCATTAAGTTAAAGGACATTACAGTGCCCTGAGGGTACCCACACCCTCAGGGTCCCCCTCCTGTGGCCTTAAAACCCCTTCAGCAGCTTACCTTAAACCAGCGCCGGGCAAGTGCCACGATCGCATTCAAAGTGTCCATGGGAAAGCATTTCTCAATGCTTTCCTATGAACGCTCTGCGCGATGGAGGCTGGCTTAACCCCAAATGTAAACATAGCAGTTTCTCAGAAACTGCTATGTTTGCATCTGAAGGGTTAAAACCCGAGGGATCTGGCACCCAGACCACTTCATTGAGCTGAAGTGGTCTGAATGACTATAGTGTCCCTTTAAATTTCTAGAAAGCAAATCAGCAGGAATTTTGATGCTGCATGTATGTTACTCATTCAGCCTGTCCATGGTGCCTGGGGTTAACTTCATGTACAAACTGTGTGAGTAAAATGGCGCTGGAGAGGAGAATTTGGGGATAAGCCGTTTGTGAACAGTTTAACACCTAAAGGTAAACAAGTGCCAGGGACCTCCTGGTGTCATAAGAAGTTCATTTCAATCAAGTTGTCCCTTTAACTTTTTTTTTTTTTTTTTTTAAAGCTCAACAAAACGTGTCAATGTTTCAGGCTGCCAGAACTTTTATCATATATACATACAAGCAACCATCTCAGAAATATGTACTCAGAATTATGCATTCACATTTTATCCACAATTCATTAATGAATTTCATAAATAGCACAACTTAAAGGACCACTCTAGGCACCCAGACCACTTCAGCTTAATGAAGTGGTCTGGGTGCCAGGTCCTTCTAGGGTTAACCCATTTTTTCATAATTATAGCAGTTTCAGAGAAACTGCTATAATTATGAATGGGTTACATTGACGTTGTGGCAGGCTTATGCAATGTATGATCATATACTGTAAATAAACCCCCATTATTTTTGCCTAGATTAGGTGTTTTTAAAAAAACAAATAAAATCTTTCAACATTGAAGTTGCTGTTTAGTGGATAGGTGAGTGCGCTGGATCTTGTGTATTGTATTATTTGGCCCCCAGCAGCACCCCCATTTATGCATGTTAAGGTGAGTGCAGCCAACCCCCTCTTGTTTTTATATATATTTGGGAGTCTAGCCAACTCCTTGGTTTTGCACCCCTCCCTGTCACAGGTGCCTCATCCCGGGGCCCTATTTAGCCTTGTACTGCAGAGAGCCCCAGATGGAATTTCTTTCCCCAAGTAGGTTAATCTCATAAGAGCAGACATTAGGCTGTTAGTGTAGGACCTGCCAAAGATGGGGTACATTGACGTTGTGGCAGGCTTATGCAATGTATGATCATATAATGTAACTAAACCCCCATTATTTTTGCCTAGATTAGGTGTTTTTAAAAAAACAAATAAAATCTTTCAACATTGAAGTTGCTGTTTAGTGGATAGGTGAGTGCGCTGGATCTTGTGTATTGTATTATTTGGCCCCCAGCAGCACCCCCATTTATGCATGTTAAGGTGAGTGCAGCCAACCCCCTCTTGTTTTATATATATTTGGGAGTCTAGCCAACTCCTTGGTTTTGCACCCCTCCCTGTCACAGGTGCCTCATCCCAGGGCCCTATTTAGCCTTGTACTGCAGAGAGCCCCAGATGGAATTTCTTTCCCCAAGTAGGTTAATCTCATAAGAGCAGACATTAGGCTGTTAGTGTAGGACCTGCCAAAGATGGGGTACATTGACGTTGTGGCAGGCTTATGCAATGTATGATCATATAATGTAACTAAACCCCCATTATTTTTGCCTAGATTAGGTGTTTTTAAAAAAACAAATAAAATCTTTCAACATTGAAGTTGCTGTTTAGTGGATAGGTGAGTGCGCTGGATCTTGTGTATTGTATTATTTGGCCCCCAGCACCCCCATTTATGCATGTTAAGGTGAGTGCAGCCAACCCCTCTTGGTTAAGCTTCCCCTAATCCTCTAGGGCTGTCTTATTGACAGCCACTAGAGGCGCTTGCGTGCTTCTCACTGTGAAAATCACAGTGAGAGCACGCCAGCGTCCATAGGAAAGCATTGTAAATGCTTTCCTATGAGACCGGCTGAATGCGCGCGCAGCTCTTGCCGCGCGTGCGCATTCAGCCGGCGGGGCGTAATCGGAGGCGGAGAGGAGGAGGAGAGCTCTCCGCCCAGCGCTGGAAAAAGGTAAGTTTTTACCCCTTTCCCCTTCCAGAGCCGGGCGGGAGGGGGACCCTGAGGGTGGGGGCACCCTCAGGGCACTATAGTGCCAGGAAAACGAGTATGTTTTCCTGGCACTATAGTGGTCCTTTAAGTATGATATTTACCAGAGATCTGCCTTCTAACATATGCCAAGTCAGAATTAAATAAGAGCGGTGTGCCGGACAGATATCTTCTATTAAAAAAAAATTGGAATGTTGATGCACAGCCAACTGATGAATGATGTATCCATGCAGTTTAACTATGTAAACACAAGATCATGTTAAAAGTTGCTTAGAAATAGTAATATGTTTTATTGGATTGCGTATAGACTGCATTTTGAATGTGTATTGCACCTGCAATAAGTATAATGTTATATCTGTGCTGTAACAGCTGTGTTGATTACTGGATGCTGTGCTTACTGGGTCAATAGTACTTTTTATACTCCAAACAACAGGCTACATATTACACATCATCAGGGGCAGACCTAAAAGTTGGCAAATGCGACCCCGATGGTGTGCAGGCTGAGGGGGGCCCAAAAGTCAGCTGTCAGACTGCGTCCTTGGGTAGTGTGCGGCTCTATAAACTTGTTGGAGAGAGCCTCCCCCTTGTGCTTTGCATAAGAGCATCTCCCTTTTGTACTCTGTGACGTGCCTAACTGGCGCTTAGTCTGACACTGGCTGAGTGGCCTTCAATCATTACCTGTCAGAGCCGGTGCTACCTGCCTGCTACTTGTGAAGGAGAGAGGGAGATATGGGTGGAAGGAGTAGGGGCACATAAATGAAAGTGGTAGGGTGACATGCATTGAAGGGGAAAGGGACATGGAAGGGAACATGCATGGAAGGGGCAGGGGGACATGAAAGGGGACGTGTATGGAAGGGGTACATACATGAAAGGGGCAGGGGGCATGGATGGAGACATATATGGAAGGGGTAAGAACATGGAAGGGAACATGTATATCAGGGGTAGGGGACATAGAGGGGGACATTTATGGAAGGAGTAGGCTACATGTATGGAAGTAATAGGTGAAGTGGAAGGGGACTTAGATGGATGTGATAGGGGACATGGAGGGGGGTATTGAGGGCGACATGTGTGGAAGGGCAGTGGGGACAGGGAGGGGGACGTGTATGTAAGAGGTAGGGGACATGTATGGAAGGGGTAGGGGACATGGAGGGGTACATAAATAGAAGAGTTTGGGGACAAGGTAGAGGTTAGAAGGTTAGGAGAGGAGTGGACCCGCATGTAGTAGGGGACAATCCTTAGAAAGTGTAGCACTAGTGCATCATTAGATTTATGCCAAGCTCAGGGTGCTGTCTGCATAGTATGCCCTTGGTTGGTCATCATGCATGATTGGCAGGCAGTCTAACGTGCATTCATGCCAGGCTGACCATCTAATTCTTCTTGCAGACACACCCCCTTTTTGGAAATGTTTGTCCCTTTGAGCAGTTCTGGTTACATGATTCACATCAGTGGCCCATGCTTTTACCCCGTGAAAAATACAAATTCAAAAATAAAATAGGAATAGGAGTAAAAATGAAAACTAAACTAAATGTAAAAAAATATATATAGATCTGACCAACTGAGCCTCATCATGTGTTCTTGGTGGGGCCTGCTGGCAAACCTCATACCAAAAGATTATGGGCTCTTTAAAAACTATGTGAACAGACTTGGTTTGTGGGATTTTGTATTTGGTTCGGGAACTGAACAGCCGCAAGGAGACCATCCTGGAGCTTGTTAAGCTTAATTTCTACTTTGTAGCAATTTCCACCGCAGTGTTCTAAGTGTCCATCCGGGTGGCCGCATATCCTATGGACGATCACGAGGTGGCTGCCATCTTGTTTGCATGAACACAGGCAGCGGTGTTAGGTCATTGAGTTCATGGAACTATTTTCGGACACTGACACTCCCGAACACCGCTTGACTTTCATGATCGCCTGGGTTCAGTTTTATAGCACTTAGGAAGACACTGTTCGGTGGAAAAGTTCCCACGACCAAGGGGAACAAGCTCCAGGGTAAGACTACTGACTATGTTCAGTAGTTTGTTAGTTTTTAAACTACCAAACTAGACCGACCTCAAGCCGTGATTCTTTGGAACTGTTTTGGGTGTGGGACTATGCGTGCGGTCACTCAAATTATGACTTTCAGGAAATTCCTGAAGGGGGAGGGATTGACCTATTTTATATGGGAGTTTCCTGAACCTGAGAGCCAATGTAATTGTGTGTATGTTTTTACTGTAGTCTACTCTCAGGTCCAGCGGGGAGTGCCCCTTTGCATGGGTGCCAGTTGTGGCTGCCATTAAAGAGATTTGTTTTACCCCCTTCATGTCTAGGCTCGTGTTTGGCGGATTGGAGAGCTATTTTAACACTCTGGGGATTGCTACAATCACTATACCCCCTTGGCTTATAATGATTGCTCTTGTAAGAGCAGCATGCTTTGCTCTCTGGACCAGGAGAGGTCTAACCACTGGAAGCTGGATCCTGGGGTCCAGGTTGGGAGGAGGACAGCGAGACCTCAACCAAGCTGCGGCAGCTTGTGGGTTTTACGGTGGTTATGGCGTCCGGTGGGGTGCTTATGGTACTCAAAGATTACTAGGAAGCTGCAATTGACTTAGGCACCCGGTCTGGGTGCCAGGCAGTCCGTCACAATATAGAAATAATAAAATGAAATAAAAATGAATATGTGTAAAAAGTAAGATAAAACAGATTAAGATTTTAAAAAATAAAGAAGATAAAACTGACTAATATTTTGCTAATACACTTCCGGCACTACACAGTCTACATTACCCAAGATACTAGTCGCATGGCGTGCAATTATTGCTGCACATCACGTAACCAGCCCCATCTGAAGCCCTCCAAGAGCCAGCACCTTCAGACATCTGCCAGAAATATGTACTTAGAATTATGCATTCAAATTGTATCCACAATTCATTAATGTATTTCATAAAAACACAACTTAAGTATGATATTTACCAGAGATCTGCCTTCTAACATCTGCCAAGTCAAAATTAAATAAGAGCGGTTTGCCGGACGGATATCTTCTATTAAAATAATTTAAAATTGGAATGTTGATGCACAGCCAACTGATGAATGATGTATCCACGCAGTTTAACTATGTGAACACAAAATCATGTTAAAGGTTGCGTAGAAACATTCATATTTTTATTGGATTGCGTATAGACTGCATTATGTATTGCACCTGCAATAAGCGTAATGTTATATCTTTGCTGTCACAGCTGTGTTGATCACGTAACCAGCCCCGTCTAAAGCCCTCCAAGAGCCAGCACCTGGATGCTTTACTCACTGGGTCAATAGTACTTTTTATGCTTCCAACAACAGGCTACATTAGGGATGTGCATGGGAAAATTTTCGGTTCAGCATTCCAAAATTCGGGACTTCGGCAATTCGGAACTACGGGACTTCGGCACTTCAGCTCGGTTCGGCACTTCAGCACTTTGACACTTCAGAACTTCGACACGTCGGGACTTCGGCAATGCAGCACTTCAGCAATTCGGCTATTCAGACATATCTGAATGTACGAATTGCCCGAAATTTGTCGGAATTGCCATTCGGAACGAAACGAATTGCACATGTCTAGGCTACATATTATACGTTATCAGGGGCAGCCCTAGAAGTTGGCAAATGCAGCCCCAATGGGGCACAGGTGGAGGGGGGCACAAAAGTCAGTTGTCAAACTGCGTCCTTGGGTAGTGTGCGGCTCCATAAACTAGAAGGAGAGCACCTCCCCCTTGTGCTTTGCATAAGAGCATCTCCCTTTTGTGCTCTGTCTCTGTCGTTACCTGTAAGAGCCCGTGCTACCTTCACCTTGGGCACCGGCTGTGTGAGAGAAGGAGCTGCCTACCACTTGTGAAGGAGAGAGGGAGATATGGGTGGATGGAGTAGGGGCACATGAATGAAAGTGGTAGGCTGACGTATTCAAGGGGAAAGGGACATGGAAGTTAACATATATGAAAGGGGTAGAGGGACATGGAAGGATACATGTATGGAAGGGGTAAGGACATGGAAGGGGACATGTATATCAGGGGTAGGGGACATGAAAGAGGACATATATGGAAGGGGCAGGGGAACATAGAGGGGGACATGTATGGAAGGAGTAGGCTACATGTATGGAAATGGTAGGTGAGGTGAAAGGGGACTCGGATAGATGTTATGGGGACATGGAGGGGGTTATGGAAGGTGGTATGGAGGGCAACATGTTTGGAAGGGGCAGCGGCACGTGGAGGGGGACATGTATGGAAGAGGTAGTTGACATGTATGGAAGGGGTAGGGAACATGGAGGGGTACATGAATTGAAGGGGTAGGGGACATGGTAGAAGACACAGAGGGAAGGCAGATATGTAAAGAAAAGCAGGAGGACATGTATGGAGACATGGAGGGGCATGTATGGGAGGGGTAGGTGGACATGGAATGGGACATGTATAGAAGGGGTAGGGGAATATGTATGGAAGGCAAGGCCGGATTAACATAGGGGCTGGTGGTTCTGCAGCTCCAGCCCATGCCTATTTAAAAAAAAAAATAGGCCCATTGATTTAAAAATATATATATATTTATTTATTTTATATTTTTTTAATTTTCATTTTTGTTTAACTAGTCTTCATATGGTCTTGCTTAAATATGGAAACAAAGCTGGTATGGACTGCCTGACAATGCAATTAGTTAAGATAAAGCTGACTTTGCGCACTATGCAGATGCTCTTGCTGCTTCAGTCTCTCTAACACTGTGGCATGTTCCCTTTCTTCTACACTTACTACATACAGAAGGTTAGGAGAGGAGTGGACCATGCGTGCTAGGGGACAGTTCTTAGAAAGCGTAGCACTAGCGCATCATTAGACACAATTATACCAAGCTCAGGGTGCTGTCTGCATAGTATGCCCTTGGTTGGTCATCATGCATGATTGGCAGGCAGTCTAACGTGCATTCACGCCAGGCTAACCATCTAATTCTTCTTGCAAACATGCCCCCTTTTTGGACATGTTTGTCCCTTTGAGCAGTTCTGGTTACATGATTCACATCAGTGGCTCACGCTTTCGCCCCGTGAAAAAAAAAATAAAAAATAAAAAATAGGAATAGGGGTAAAAATTATATAAAATATTAAAAAAAATATAAATATATATAATTATATATAAATAATAAAATAAAATAAAAATTAACATGTGTAAATATAAAGAAGATACAGTCTAATATTGTGCTAATACACTTCTGGCACTACACAGCCTACATTACCCAAGATACTAGTCGCATGGCGTGCAATTATTGCCGCACGCCACGTAACCCGCCTCATCTGAAGCCCTCCAATAGCCAGCACCTTCAGACGTGTTCGGCATACAAACCCCATAAACAATTTCGGCCCACCACGTGGCACAGCATCAGAGTCGCGTATAACGCGACCGGTCTTTTTAACCCCAAATAACCACCTTAGTACCCCTGTTTTTATTAAAAAACAAAAAGATCACCTATTTATAACATAATTTTTTCATTTATACCCTTTTTAATTCATTTTGCAATGTACATTTCAGTGTTCTGTTTCTTGTTGATGATGGCATTTTAGTGCCAAAATTTGAAATTAAGTGTATGTATTCCCTATATATTCCCCAATGTACCAGGTTATATGATTTTATTAGCATTTGAAGAAGTCGTGGGTTGGCGAAACACGTTTGGTTTGTTTTTAACTACTGTTGCATTATTAAAGGAATTTTATCCTCGTGCCAAATACTTTTAATATTTTTTTTTACCTTTATTTATTTTAACCTAATCACATAGAATTTCAGAGATGAACTCACCAAAGAATCCAAGGTGAGGATTATAGCACCTACGCCTTGGAAATTGAGCAGTAATTCCTGCTCATCTAAATGTGAATATAAGACCTTTTAATTGGTTAATCTACACATATTTTATACAGAAAGCCCTATTTTGCCTTGTTTTTTTTTTTTTTTTGGGACATCCTAACTCTCAAAGATCTGTTGGAAGTATTCTATCAGTAGGGGCATCAACGCCACTGAATGCGAATCACACCAGAGCTTGTACTAGCTCTGTAATATGTGAGTAGGACTATTATGTTCTATATACCACCCATCATCTGTTTATGGCATACTACACCATTTTATTTTTTTCTTCTTTTTTATGGTTAAACGGACTGAAGGAGCAGTAATCCCCAGATTCCCACAAGAAAACCAACTAAAACAAGGTCCTCACTTACAGTACCTCAAATTTTTGACTTTTTATTTTTCCTTTCTATCATTTGTATATTGGACTGTTTCTGGTTTTAGCTAATTATTTTTACCTACTGATATTTTTATTACTATTTTAATATTATATATTTGAGGTGCAAGTAGGAGTTAGAAAACCAGGAGTTACTTGGAGTGGTTTGTATACTGTGGAGAGTGGTTGGTATTTTATTTTTGTTTAATCTGTTTTATTAGCAGAGTTTTAAAAATAAATAGTTTTTAAAAAATAAATTCTATGTTCTGTTTTTCCCCCCTCTTTTGTGCTGCTGCTTGATTGATTAGGGGAGTGTTCATTAATTGCACCTGTGTGGGATTGTATTCCCATAAAGGCACACCCCTAACTCACTAAGCTTGCTCACATTGCTTGAAAGCAGACTCTATTATGTAGACTCTTTCAAGTAGGAGTTTAAAATCCAGGAGTTCAAACAAGGGGTTTGTTTTATTGTTCAGGATCTGGGGAAATAAGTGTTAGCAAGATTGCTGGTTTGACTCAATGCACATCTTGTTGCATGTATGGATGCCTGGATGTACCCGTCCATTGTCCATACCTCTGTGACAGTTGTGTGAAAGTGGATTTTCTGGAAGCTCAGATTGGAGATCTCGAGACGCAAATTGCAACATTGAGGGAGATTGACAATCTGGAGAGGAGTCTGCTGCTCACTGAGCAGAGTTTAGTGGGGACAGGTAGTGGAGAGGCAGAAGATAAGACAGATGGGGAACAGGCACATAGCTGGGTGACAGTGGGGCGAGAAAGCAGGGAGGAGGGAAGAGGAAAGGGCTAGCTAGTCCTGATTTAGTGAAACATAGCAGATTTGCCCATTTGAGTGAAGATGTTGGGAGCATCAGCTCAGGAATAACTGTATTAGAGGAAACTGTTACTTCTAACAGCTGAGGTAACAGCCCCTCTTGTATGGGTGGGGATCAAAATGTAAGGAAGGCAAGACAGGTTGTGGTGGTAGGGGACTCTATCATTAGGAGAGTAGATAGGGTAATCTGACGCTCTGATCGGCTCAACCGGACAGTTTGCTGTCTCCCGGGTGCTCAGGTATGGCATGTTGCTGACAGAGTGGATGGATTATTGGGAGGGGCTGGGGATGACCCAGCAGTCATGGTCCATGTTGGTACCAATGACAAAGTAAGAGGAAGATGGAAGGTCCTAAAGAATGATTTCAGGGAATTAGGTAGCAAACTTAAGAAAAGGACCTTCAAGGTGGTATTCTCTGAGATATTACCTTTGCCATGGCCCACAGTGGAAAGGCAGCGGGAGATTAGAGAGGTCAATGCATGGCTGAAGTCTTGGTGAAGGAAGGAGGGTTTGGGGTTTTTAGAGCACTGGCCCGACTTTGCGCTTGTGTACAACCTTTATAGTAGTGATGAGTTGCACCTAAACGGGAGAGGGTCTGCAGTGCTGGGGGATAGGATGGCTAGAAGGTTGGAGGAGATTTTAAACTAGTAGTAGAGGGGGAGGGTCATAGCAATCTACAAAATGAAGATAGGACAGAATGAAGATGGGCTTTAGCTCAGTAAACGGGGGGTGGAGACGGGGAGAAGGGGCAAGCTCAGAACAGAGAAGGTATGTAATGTTGATAGTTCACAAAAAATACAAGTGATTCATGATATTAAATGTATGTTTACTAATGCAAGAAGCCTAAATAACAAAATGAGGGAACTAGAGGCAGTAGCATACACTAAACAATATGATATAATAGGCATAACTGAAACATGGTGGGATGAGACACATGACTGGACAGTTAACTTAAATAGGTACATGTTATTTAGGAAGGATAGGAAAAACAAGAAGTGTGGTGTTTGTATGCATAGGCATGTGCACGGGGTGTGCCGGGTGTGCCTGGGTACATCCTAATCCCCGTGGCACGCCTATGTATTGAGACCGGCAGGGGAGATCGCAGGATCTCCCCTGTCGGCTCATGCAGAGCCAGCGCTATCCGAGCGCCGGCTCTGCTCTCAGCCTCCCCACTGACCCACAGGCAGGGAGGGAGGCAGGAGAGGACCCGGGGAGCTCTTGCCAGCAGCTCCGCCGACTTCCTCTCGCGAGACCTGTGCGTTGCCGTGGTTACCGTGGCAACGCTCAGATCTCGTGAGAGTGAACTCTAGCCCCAGAGGCTATTATCTTTTTCATCCTCTTACCACCCCCAGACTAATGGTGGGGAGAGGGCTAACCAGAAGAATTATATTTGTTTTGTTAATAGCACTCGAAACAATTGGTCCGAATTACTACCATGGGCAGAGTTTGCTAGAAACAATGCTGACCATGACTCCTCTGGACACAGCCCATTTTTTGTTAATAATGGCCGGCATCCTACTGTCCTCCCGGCTATTTTTTCTGACACAGCTATTCCTGCTTTGGATGCTTCCATTTGTGATACCTGGGCAAAGGTTCACTCCGCCCTGGAGTGCCTGCAGGGGGCCTGCCTGAACTAGCAGTCTGTCCCCTTCATGTCTGTAAAAGAGTTTTTCAAGTTAAAAAAGTTAAATTAGCGTTCAATTTAGTTTTTTGCATTTTTCACACACAACAAATATGAACGCTAACTGTGGCCAGTGTTTGTGACTAAGTGGCTACTAAAAAAGACTAGACATATCCCATTTGCAATACCTTGGGTTGTCTACTTTTGCAAATGGTATGCCATCATTTGGGTAATTTTCATTCTTGGGCTACCATTTGGTCTCAAAGGCAACATAACCAGTGTGGCAAATTTCAATGTTTATAAACTGAAAAACGTGATGTGCCATATTTCACCCTGTAACTTTCCATAACATCATGAAACCTGTACATTGGGGGTACTGTTTTACTCATGTGACATCGCTGAATACAAATGTGTGTACTTTATTGCAGTAACAGCCAACAGTATTGTGACATTCACAGTTAACATGACATGCAAAAATAAAACAATAAAATGTCTTAATTTCTCATTTTTTAAAATAATTTATTCATGTTAAATTATATTTGATGTGACATGAAAGCCCTGTTTCTCCTGAACAAAATTATATGTGATAAGTGTGGGCGCACATAACATGAAAGAGGTGAATTATGCCTGAACAGACATATAGCGCAAATTCAAGGTTTTGTTAACATTTTGTTTTGATCACAACTTATACAACTGCCTCAGTCATTAAGGGGGTTAAAACTTCCAGTGTGAAGGCAACTGAAGGCTAAACAAAACATCAGTAGATATTTTGCAATATTTTACTGCTAAGTTGAATGGCAGGTTTTAAGTTGTCATTCAAGTTTTCATAATTGTATATCATGGTGACAACCTGTATTTTTATTTAATGTGCATATGTCTTTATGACAGATAATTTGTAAAACGTTTTTGTTTCGTATGGGCTAAAAGTGGTTTCAGCTGGAAAAAAAATTCAGATGAAACCAGAAAACAGATTATGTGTTTAAACAAATCTCACAGTTATTGTATTTCCAAATCATCTTTCAGCACTCCTGTCCCAATTTGCTTTTGTCTGTTAGTGTACTACTATTTTCAGTAGTTTAACCACTTAATGATCAATGACATGCCAGAAATGTCCTGATGTAAATGGACCATTGATTTCTAGTCCGTGAAGAGTTAAAGTGCTTTAACGAACGTACATCACATTATTTTAGCTCTGAGGTTTTTTTTTTTTGTATTTCTTGTTTTATGTGTGGTAGTGTGTTCCTCATGTCATTCATAGGTCGCAGTTAACGAATAGATTTCATTTGCAGTGTGTTAAATAATGAGGAGACAATTATTGGAAATTTGCTCTAGCAGAGAGCTATGAATACACTCATTTAGAGCTGAAGTGCACCAAAGTTACTAATGAAGGGCTTAAAATCTCAAGTCCTACACTACAAGCCAGCTTTTTAAAATGATCTACCACTGCAAACTTGAAAGGGCATATAGCACAATAAGCAGGGGTGAATTTCTACTCACCGGGCTACATTTTTACTCCCCACTACATTTATTTATAATGCTGAAATGTTCTAAACTGTACTGGACCCTCCTTTCATACCATTCCTGTAAAATGAAGCTGTTACTTACCCCTAATCCATCCTCTAAGTCATCTCCTCACTGCTGCTCCACTACTTCTCCAGAAGGCCCTTATTAGTGATAATCTTCTGGTAAATCCAATGCTTCTCATAGAGAAACAAAGGGTGGCAGAATGGTGTGACAATGTATCCTTTAGAAAAAATTAAATCCAAAGCTTTCCTATTAGAAGTCTCACATCCACTTTGAGCAAGCTTCAAATCATGTGAGGAAAAGTACCTTCCCGGGTGTCTTATTGACGTCCAGGAGGGTGCATCCTAAGTGTTTTGTAAAAGTGCTGATTTGTTGTGAGCTACCAATGTTAAAAAGTAAGAAAGAGCCACTCTTTAGGGATTTTGGGTTTCCCTCGAGTTACATGAATCAGATAGTTTCAATACTTATACATCCATATCTTGTTGAGAATCTTTCTCATCAGTCAAACCTCAATAACTGAACCACAGTTTTATATATAAGTTGATGGTGCAGATATCTCCAGAAGGCCTGCTCTTTCCTGAATAATGAAGATATTGCCTTGGAATTCTATTAGCAGATTGAAGCTGATAGGATGCACAGAGTCCATGTAAACCATTATTGTTGTTGGCCTTATGTGTTTCATATTTGAACATGCATATTTCTTTGTGAGTTCCTTCTAACTACACAAGATGTCTGCATCCACTGGAAAGTACATATCAGAAATTATACTTTTTGGTAACATGCTTCCTTATCATTTCCAGATAACTAAATTGCTGCTGAGCCGAACTTGTTGAGTTTTCATGCCCTTCATTTCATTTTGCTCACTTTTACAGTTCCTCTCTAACAAAGCATCATTTAGCCATGACAAACTGATATTATATAAAATATACATTATTTATCTGAATCACATACTGATAAATATGATGGAAACAGAATTATTTGGATGTGTATTATATTTCCTATGTTATTTCTTGTTGCTATGTCAATATAATATACATTTATGTACTATCACATTTGCCTATATTAAAGCATTATTGTCCGTGCTCTGGCCACACTGCTTAGTTTTGCACCATTGCCACATTGATTCTACATGAACACAATTACTGCTACCTTGCTCATTATCCTACTTGTTACACATAATATACTATTGACCACCACATTGTCCATAATCCTCCCATATTGCTTCCATATGTGTCATTGCCCATACAATCCTATATTCCTTCTTATTGTCATAGCTTTTTTTTTTTTCCTCTGTGATTTAATAATGCAAACTGAATAATATTGTGAGTGTCCACATTGGTTTCGAGTACATTTCAAAAAGTTAGCCTCTGGTCAGATGACTCCACATAGGCCAATCTGCTCCTACAGCTCCTATTCCCTGATTACCAGTTTCATCTCCCCATTTTTCTACCTGCTCTGTCTTGCTTTTTAGATTGACCTCCATTCTTCATTTAAGAACATACACTTGTGTCATGAGTCTTCCTTGAAATGCCAGGATGGGTAACTATCCTGTCCTGCACCCATTGAGTTATTTCTTGTCATTACTTGCCTATTTTATTATTTATTTATTTATTTATTTTGTGTGGTGTGGGGAGAGACAAATACATAAAGGAAACAAAAGGGAGGGGGGGAGTCATAAAAGGTGGGAAGACAATTCAGAAATAAGAAACATGTGAGGGGTGAAGGGATGTAAGCATGATACTGAATGAAAGGGAGAAGGGGAAACAGAAAATTGCTGGACAGATACAGAGTTAATTAGATGTACATGGTTGTGTTATTTTGTGTGCCTATGTTTTTTGACTAAGGTTTGGCATTAATGTGCATGCAGTTGATCTTATTTATTATCACACAACTATTCTTTTTTCTTTTATTATAAATTCTTTATTGAGAGAAAGTTGTTTCACTCTTTTCCATTTTCTTTCTTTTTTTTCCACCATATTTAACAAATCATAAATGTTTGAAATCATAAATTTTACATGTGCATAAGTTACATCTGTACAGAAAATAGTAATTATTAATTGTCAAAACATAAATTGAATTTAGCATTCAGATAATTGAGTTTAAATACTTTCATTCATCAACATGTGTTCATACTACATTCATACCTTGGGTTCCTGAAAGAGAGAGAAATTAAAAGTCGCCATCTGTCTATGTGTGTAGGTCAGAGGAAGGTTGATAATAACACTCATCAAATTGCTTAGTTGTATAAGTAATTTAACCAGGGTTGCCAGTAACTTTCAATTTATTTTACTGTGTCTACTTATGAAGAAACTGCGGTTTTTTTCAATATTGATATGTAATTTGTTCAGATATGGTGGGCCACTCTAATATAGTAGATTTCCAATTAAGTGCTATGGTTATTTTAGTAGCAAAAAAAATAAAAAAAATATGTGTAATTAGATATTCTTGGGATTTATTACAGACTGGAAAAATCTATTGTGAATTCATCAATATTAAGGAATTTCCATCTCTTCAAAGTAAAACCAATCAAAGATACTGATATTAGCTTTTTAAACATACGGTGAAGTGGGCTAGCGTTGCAGATTTGTGTAAATGGTAGATATCAGGGTATAATACGCCCCCTTCTTTTTTGGTTTTGATTAGAATGTCATCGACTATTCTTGGGTGTTTACCTAGCCAGATATAGTCTTTGAAGAGGGCTGAAAATCTATTGAGAATTTTAGTATGCACTCTTAATGGGATTGTTCTGAGTAGATAGATTATTTTTGGGAGTGCATAGGCACTCACTACGTTAATCCAACTAAGCCATGATATCTCAAATCCTCTCCGGATGGAGAGATATGATGAAAGAGTGGTCAGCATCTTATTATAATTAAGTTCTATCATATCCCTAATATCAAATTTGATTTTAATACCCATATAGTCAATGAGTTTTGTTCACAACTAATACACCACTATTCTTTGTTTATGGCATATCATGCTTGTACAATAATACCTAATGCCTCAATTTTTGGGGCTACATCCAGTATTTCCACAGATAAGTTGTATTTTCTGTATCTAGTAAAGGAGGAGACTATATTTAAAAGAAGAAAAACTACCACAACAAGAGGACATAGTCTTAAATTAGAGGGACAAAGGTTTAAAAATAATATCAGGAAGTATTACTTTACTGAGAGGGTAGTGGATGCATGGAATAGCCTTCCAGCTGAAGTGGTAGAGGTTAACACAGTAAAGGAGTTTAAGCATGCATGGGATAGGCATAAGGCTATCCTAACTATAAGATAAGGCTAGGGACTAAT
This sequence comes from Pelobates cultripes, assembly GCA_933207985.1. Lineage (NCBI taxonomy): Eukaryota > Metazoa > Chordata > Amphibia > Anura > Pelobatidae > Pelobates > Pelobates cultripes. Next base: position 239,431,582 of record OW240914.1, on the reverse strand, counting down.
GAAAGTTTTTAGAAAATTGGGCAGACTAGATGGGCCGAATGGTTCTTATCTGCCGTCACATTCTATGTTTCTATGTTTCTATGTTTCTATCTAATTGCCATGGACATGCCTATTCTGTTTGTACATACTTTCTTTTTCACCATTACATATTTGGTTTATCCTTTTTTTCTAAATTAGCTCAGTGCCCTACAGAGCCATTCTGAATTTCCTTACTGTGGTTAATACCTTATATTATAGGCTATTGTAACACCTATTATAATGTACCATAGCACTCCATATATTGGAAATTATCAAAATAAGATAAAAATGGAAATGTATATGGTACAATCTATTATATGGCATTTAAGGAAACTCAAACACATTGACAATAGATAACCTACATGATCCAAGAAAGATTTGAAAATGCAGAAATACTAATAAACCCTAAGTGTCACCTTGAGAAAGTCAGACAGAGGAGACCACAAACTTCAACATTTTGACTCCTAGGTCTTTTTCAAGGGGATCAATAAATAGTATACATTATAACATGTATTGATTATTACTAACTGGGTAATATGATTTCTCTATGTAGCACCCAGTCAGTTTCTGAATATTAAATACTTACTGTGGTGCACTTCAATAAATATTGTTCTATTGTAATACCTCACACATTGTTTACCCCTTAGTCAACCATTTACCCATGGTGCTTTCATTTTGTTCTGATACTCCTAACTGTTTTTTCTCTAAAGTCTAGATCCCTCACTACATGATAGTCATGGAGAACAGTTATCCAGGTGGCCTCCTCCCCACTCTTGCAGCATTTTATCCTTGTAATACCCCAACTGTGATAATTGTCACTCTAGCCAACTTAGTTTCCCCACTTTGGCCTATGAGCATACATTTTTACTTTTGAACTTATGCAAGTGTCTTACATGTATGTATTTTTCTCTGCTTGCTATACTAAGTCAGAAGGTTCAGATTTTTTTCTTTCCCTGGTCCTCTATTCAACCCCTGCTGCACTGTACCAAGAGCATTACCATCATTAGGCCTATCTGCCTACAAGATCCCTCTGTATTGTGGATTGACAGTACTCTATTTCGACAAATGCATCTTAATCGATAAAGAAGATGCCTCTTCTCCCCCTCTTGCTTCCTTTCTCACTATCCTTCTGGGTTTTTGGACTCCTGTCTATTTGTTGGTAATATCACCTTAATGCGGACAGTATCCTCTATCCTTCCTTCATCATCTTCAATTTCCTGCCCTTCAATGTTGTAGCAAATTGTGCTGTCCTGTCCTGCTCTTATCTGGTCTTATTTGTAATCCAGACATACTCTTCTTGATCTCTTCTTGATCTTTTACATTCTCTTTCTTGGCCAGAGATGTGTATGTATGTATGTATGTATGTATGTATATCTCTCTCTTTCTTCCCACTTTGTATAGCTTTAGTGTTGAAAATATTTCCATTAATGCTAAGAATTCTATAATCCTATTAAGCAACGTAGTCTCATTCGATGGGACCACTAGTCTAAAGTCGAAGTTTTACTAGTCCATGAAGCTCACTTGCTAGCTTCTCACACCTTCACCCTACTAATATATTATGTATATTATAGGCACTTTTTTCTCTCTCACGTAAAATATTGTAAGACTAAGCTGGCATGATTGTACTTCACAAATCCTCTCCACTATCACTCCACATTTTGACCCTAATGGTAAACCTTTTGCTGACTCTACGCACTGACCCTTCCCTATCTAATTTTTTGGCATTAATTTCAGTCTGTTTTGCCCTCTTTTTTTTTTTAACCTCCTATCTTATTTTTGGGGGTGATTGTAATGCAGTCTAAATTCCAGCACAGGAGAACGCAGAGCAGGAGATCCCTGCTTGTGTTTTGCTCTGATAAACTTTTTGCCTACTTCCTATCCATCTTTTATCTGTTGGATATTTGGAGAGCTCAACATCCTTAAGAACATGAACTTAACTTTTATACATTGATTTTCACATCCACATAATTCATACTCATTTTATTACATTCTCTTGCTATACCTGTTCTGGCTACTACATCTTTTCTCTTCTTTGTATGACTCTCTCTTGGGGTTCTCCTTCACATATCGTCACACCATTCTTTCCGATTTGTAATTAATCCACCAGGGCTGCTCCTTTTTCTCTTTACTTTTTGCACTTGCAATGGAGCCCTTTCTACATGCTGTCTGACTTTGCCAGGATATATCAGGCATTAAGACTTATGGAGATAGGTTAAAAGTAGCTGAACAGTCACATGGCATCACAGCTTCAGCGATTTCATGCCATTAAACACCAGTTTTGGGCAACAAAACCCAATACAAACAGCTACAGGTACCTGTTAAGAGAGGGTGAATCAGCATGGGTCGGAAGACTAAGAAGCAGAAACCCGACAGGCCGCGGCAAGGCATGGACATAGGAGACCTGCTGAGAAAGGCGCAGGGGGCTGCTAGGTACAAGATAGCCGACTACCCAGAGATGTACTCCGACCTCCTGGATGACTTTTCCAGAGGGGAGAAAGTACTCCATCTGCAGGCCAGGTCAACACCAGCACCAAAACCTACGAGCGCAGATTCAGCACCAGTAACAACAGAGGTGCCTGAAAGATGACTGGCAGACCTCCAGTCGACTACCCAAACTGATGTGGCAGGCCTCCCATCAGACATTCAGGGGCTGACAGGACGGTGGGCACCATGGAGAATACATCTGACGCCCACGAAGCACACATCACCTCCTTGCAGCAGGAGATCCAGGGACTATGGAGCCGCAACAAAGAATATGACCGCAGATTTGCAGCCCTGGAGGACACTAACTAAGACCTAACCCGTATGGTTACTGACCTGTGCACTCATCCCCCCACCCCCCCCCCACCCCCACAATGGCTTATTGCACAGGCCATAAAACCAGCATGACAAGTTATAAACCTGGTGGTGTATCTATACCCTACATGTACATAATACACTAGCCCAATTAGCCAGACATTCAGACAACTGGGACACCTAGATTAGCTTAATGTGACACGAATATAAACACAAAAATTCAACACACAATATGCTGAGCTGAACCCACACAACACTGTTGGCTTATTACGTTTTGTTTCCTTATATACTGTGACAATGCTCGTATCTCAATGATGTATTGTTAAACCTTGTGGTTTGAAACTAAAATAAAAAAAATTCAAAAATAAATAAAATAAAAAAAGTAGTCACTTATGTTGGTGTTGTTCTGTTGACAATGTCTGGCAATTCTTCCTCTATCTTGTCATTGTTCTTTTGACCCAGTATTAAGAAATCTCTGGATATTAATTAAAGGACCACTCCATACTTCCAACCCCCCCTGCCCCTCCCAAAAAAAACACTCACTACTACTCAGTGTAGTAGATATACCTTCAATGAATACATGCATGAATATTTTCATGTATCTTTTCATTGGGACTATAGTCTAAAAGAGTTTACAAAAGCTTCAGTTCTTATGACTGCAGCCTTTGCAAATTTTATTATATACAAACAATATAGTCTATGTATGCCTATAATATTGGCATTAATACCAAACCTACCATAAGGTATGCAAAATCAGGGTAACACACTAAATATACTAAACACTCCCATGTGTAGTCACAAATTAGATAGATAACACCTGTGTATCTCAGTGCTGTAGTAATTTGTCAAGTTCTAAATCTAGGGAACATACTGTTGCTATGGCAACAGGACACCCTTACTGATATGTACATATCATTGCAATCCAGTATGTTTAGATAATCCTCCTGTTTCACCCATTTGTACTCACAACCCCAGCGATGGTTAACCTTGACACCATAAATTGTTTCTGGACTACATTTCCCATGATGCTCCGCTAGCTTTGAGAAAAGCTAGCTGAGCATCTATTATTAACATCTATTATTAACATCTATTATTGGCAGACTGAATCTTTGCATATATTTGTCAAAAATAGAGTTACCCTAACACGCAAATCTAAAGAAATCAGTAAAGGTACGCGTACCGGTCATAAGAGTGGCCAGGTTAATGCCCGATATGAAATGTCTGCAAGCAGAAAGAGAATAAACAAGAGACAGGCTGAGGTCAAGATAACAGAAATACATAGAGTCGATAGCCAGGCCAAAATCAGGATAACAGGGAGCAAGAATAGTCATACAAGCCAAGGTCAGAATACAGGAAATCCAATGCATAGTATAAAAAACATCTCAGATAACAAGAACCACAACAGGGCAAAGAAACAAGGAAAACCAGAAAGTAGATATACCTTATACTGTGTTGTGATTGGTTACAGAGGACCAAGTGCATATACATCAAAAAGTGACACATGGTCTAACACTATAAAAGGAGACTAATGGGAGGGGTCCAAGTCACATATAATGTTATAATGAGTCACGAGGAAGCTAGGGATGAGTGGGTGTGCTTCAGAACTCAGAAAATACATAATTTCTGTTGGTGCTAGTGGTGAGTGAACTCTAGGCTGTGGGGCTTGTGGTGAGTGAACTTTAGGCTGTGGGGCTAAAGTTCACTCTTGCCGGATAGGGGGAGGAACTCGGCGAAGCTGCAAGATAGAGCTCCACCGGGTTCTCCCCTATCTCCCCTCTCTCCCCAGCTGCATGTCTGTGCAAGTGGGCCGGTGAGGGAGATCTTTGATCTCCCCACCGGTTCGTCATGGAATACTGCAGGGCCAGCACTTGGATTGCGCGGGCCCTGGATGGACCGGCCAGGGAGATCCTGTGACCTCGCCTGTCGGCCTCGGCCCATGACCATCGCGGCCCACTAGGCATATGCCCAGTGTGCCCGATGGTCAGTATGTAAAATACATTTTTAAAAAGGTGCTTTTTTTTTGTCTAACTATTCATTGTTTTAATCTCCTTTTCTCATTTATGTTTAATCCCCCTAATTTACTGACTTTACTTTATGAGTGGCATATTCCCCCCTCCTTCCCCCTCTACCCCCACCCCCAAAAATTTTTTTTGCTATGATGGACAATCATGTGGACATACGTTTCCTGTTCAATCAAGAGTTGGAAAACAAGAGATGATTGATGGTTAGGTTACAGATAGCAAATATTTATTTTATTCACAGATCAAGTGACAACAGAGCAATAGATAGAAAAAAAGGAGGAATGGTAAAACAATCTATACTTCCATGCAGAATTAGTAGATAACTCCTTAATTTGCTATCCATACATGGGATTGCCATGAGGATACCTAAACGTTACCAAATAAGGGAACTATCTGATAAATAGTGCCATAATTGTGTATACTTAAATATGGAAATCCCACATTAGGGTACCAATCTAAGGAGTTATCTTCTAAACTGTATATTGTATTGTATATTTGTGTATAATGCTGATGTATGCATGCATGGCTGTATTTGTGTGTAGTATTGGTGTTTTAATGGGATGGCATGCTTTGCTTAGTATTAGTGTTTCAATGCAGGGGTATTTGTAGTGTTAGTGTTTGCATGCAGATGCATATTTATGTACAGTGTTAGTGTTTGATTGCAGGGCTGTTTTTGTGTACAGTGTTGGCATTTGAATGCAGAGGTGTGTTTATGTGTATTGTAAATGTTTGAATGCAGAGGTTTGTTTTTTATACTGCTAGTGTTTGAATGCAGTAGTATATTTAGGTGTAATGTTGGTGTTTGCATGCAGGAGCATATTCACATATGCATATATGTTATCTCACACACATATAAATTGCCACAGACAGAAACACACAAACATTGCCACATGCACATACACACATATACATTGCCACATAGAGATGACCAGACATACACAAATAGTGTCACACTTGCACACACACACACACACACACATACACAGAAAGCCTCACACACAGATATCAAACACTGACATACAGATCCACACACAAACTGACACACATTGCACAGATACACACAATGACACACAAACACAGGTCTACTGTCACGACAGTGACCCCTTCACACAGATGGTAACCCAGAAATGGACGTATACCGGACCTTAGGGTGGCCGGACTTAACGTCAGAGAATAGTCAAAAGAAAAGTCAAGGATCAAGGGAGTACGGAAATCGGGATAAACGAGAAAGCCAAGCCAAAAGTCGGGGAGCCAGATAGGAGAATCGTCAGTACGGAAGCCAAGGGTCAAAATACCAGAAAAACAGATAACTAAGTATAAGAGCACCAGAGGAACAATCAAGAACCACACTAGGGCACTGAGGGGTGGACAGGGATGCCCTTTTATACTGATGTGTGTGTCACTTTAAAGCCACGCCCCCAAAAGGTCCGGGAGCGTGACCGCGTTTGAATTTTCGCTGCAAAACTATCATGACGTCGGCGCGCATGCGCATGATTTCGCCGCGAGCGGGCAGCGTCTGACAGGCTGCGCCGCCTCCCGGAAGCAGCCGGGGGAACCGCCGTGCTGCGCGGGATCGGCGGACACAGGTAAGGTATCGTCACATCTACACACACACACTGATTCATACGCACTTATTCACACACTGACATACATGCAAAGACATGATTTGCCATTCTAATCCCAAAAGAAAAACTATTCCTTTTGGTAAATGGTTACTATATCTCTTTACATTATATTATACTTTTCTTTTTACTTCAATTCTTTTCTTGTTTCTGTACCGACAACCATACATTCTCATTGGTCAAACTTGAAAACTAATATGCTAATGAGGTCCACACACTGCCTCCACCCCTCTGTACCAATCATTGGCTAACCTAACTGCCAATCATTCTTGAAGCACCACAATTGGTGACTGGGATTAAACCAATCCGATCCTTTCAGACTGGTATTTAAATAGCCTTTTTCATTCCCCCTGAAGAGCCTGCCTGGTGAAATGCGAGGTGGGGCTTGGCTCAGGAAACTATTTACCTTGGCATTCTTCACATTTGAATTCTTCATCTCTCATTACGATATTTTGCCGTACTTTCAGCACACAGATATTCCAACATGTTTATAACTCCTAAGAAGCCGCAGGTTGACTGAGCCGTTATCTATTGATAAAATTAATCCTGATAGCAGCTGTCTTTATTATAGCAACTATAGCAACCTTACTCTCCCCAGACGATAGGTGCCCACACAGGCACAGCACAGGATACTATATCTTCTAAAATACAGCTCCAGATAATTGCTGTATAATAATTAGAAGCTTAGAAATTCAGTTTTATTAGCATATTAGGTACTTCTTAAAACACAGCTTAGTTTATCTACGCTAAGACTAGCTCTATCACTATTAGATAGTCTTCTATCATTTGCATTAACACTATCTGGATCGCTAACTCCTAGCTAATTAGCTGTTGCACTGGTTAATTAGCCTTTTGTTATTTCTTTGAATATATTCTTGACTGTTTAGCAAACTCAATGACATTTGGGCATTACGTTTAAAAACTAGCTTGGCTGATTGCCAGCACTAACGAACTTGACTGAAAGCTTTCTCTAATTTATCAGCTAATCAGAATCTCAGCTATCTTTCCAGTCAGTTAAACAATTTAATATCTAACTGGCTACTCTCAGAAAAAGCAACACTTTGATACATATGTTGCTATCTTTGTTAAACAATCTGTCTGATTGCCAGCACTAGCGAACTTCATTCAGCTAGAGCTAATCTGTATACATTTATACATGTATATATTTTTTTTCCTTTCACTTTTTGTTTTATATAAAGTTTCTAACCATACATATTATTTTTAAACTCCCTATTGTGTGATTATAATTTTTTGCTTTTTAAAATAACTTTAATAAAGGATTAAAAAAAAATTAAACTTATCTATACACTCAATTGTTTGTGGACTAAGTCTCCAAAATTACTACTACTGAGGGTTATTACCTCCCTATGCCCACATACAAAACCTATCGAGCTCCCTGTAAATCCCTCTTTCAAGTTGGACACACAGGAACAGAGGGGTTGAGGGCCCTGCTCAATGAGCTTACATGCTAGACTGAGTGGGGTAAAGTGACACAAAAGCTAAGGATAGTATTAGACTATCCTCAAGAGAGGAATCAGTCGGGAGCTGTTAACAGTTTAATTGATATGCTTTCATGAAGAAGTGGATTTGTAATGATTTTTTGAAAGAGTGGAGACTGGGTGAGCATCTAACGGAGGAGGGAAGTGAGTTCCACAGGAACGGTGCAGCCCTCGAGAAGTATTGAAGGCGAGCATCATAGGTGGGAGTATGGACAGAAGATAGACATAAGTCTTCAGCAGAGCGTAAGGGCCTAGACGTGACATACTTGTGTATTAGGGATGATAGACAGGTGGGAGCAGCAATATTTTGAGATTTGAAAGCAAGAACCAGAATTTTAAATTAAGCCCTATATCTTACAGGAAGCCAATGTAGGGACTGACAGAAGGGTGAGGCGTGGGAGGTGCAGGCGAACAGGAAGGTGAGCCTTGCCACCGCATTCATTATAGACTGTAACGGCGCAAGTTGGGAGCACATAAGACCACTGAGAAGCAGATTACAGTAGTCAACGCAAGAAAGGACAGTGTAATGGACCAGCACCTTAGTCCCATTGTGGCGTTAAGTAGGGTCGGATGCTTGCAAAGTTTTTGAAATGGAAGCGGAAGGATTTGGCGATAGACTGAACATGAGGCATGAAGGAGAGGTCAGAGTCAAAGAGAACACCTAGACAGCGAGCCTGCGTGGTGGAGCTGATGGTAGCACCGTTGACTTGGAGGGAGACAGACACAGAAGTAGCAACACTTGAGGGAGGAAAGACCAGAATTTCAGTTTTGGTCAAGTTGAGTTTAAGTAAGTGGCCAGCCATCCAGTTAGAAATAGCAGAGAGGCAGTCAGAGACTCTAGTCAAGAGGGATGGGGAGAGATCAGAAGAAGACAGATAGATTTGCGTGTCATCCGCATAGAAATGCTATTGGAAGCCAAAAGAGCTAATAAGTTTAGAAAGGGAGGTAGTATAGATGGAGAACAGTAGGGGACCAAAGAATGAACCTTGGGGGACACCAACAGAGTGGCGTTGGGGAGAACAAGCCGAGCCAGAGAAAGAAACACTGAAAGAGAGCTTGGAGAGGTAGGAGGAGCACCAGGAGAGAGCAATATCTAGTAAACTGATATTGCGGAGGATGAGAAGAAGCTGTTGATGATCGACAGTGTCAAAAGCCGCTGAAAGGTCAAGGAGAACTAGGATAGCGTAGTGACCATGAGATTTTGCAGTGAGTAGATCATTGGATACTTTGGTCAGTGCCGTTTCTACAGAGTGCTTAGCACGGAAACTAGACTGAAGTGGGTCTAGCAGAGAGTTGGACTCTAGGAAGTCTGTCAATCTTGCATACACAACTCTTTCAAGGTACTTGGATACAAAAGGCAGTATCGAGATAGGACGGTAGTTGGATAGGGAGTTAGGGTTAAGGCTGGGCTTCTTGAGAATCGGGGTTACAGTTGCATGTTTGATTAGCGATGGAAATATGCCACAGGAGAAAGAGAGATTACGAATTTTAGAGGTAGAGAAAGAGAAGAAGACAGAGTACGGATGAGATTCAAGGAAATTAGATCTAGGGAGCAGGTGGTGGGGCGGGAGTACTGGAGCAGAGCAGAAACCTCTTCCGCTGTAGCGGGTGTGAATGAACATACAACAGCAGAAGGACTGAGGTTAGTAGAAGTATTGTAAGGGGAAGAAGAAAGATGAGAAATCTCTTCCCTGATTGTAGAGATCTTGTCGGTGAAGTGAGTTGCAAAGTCTGAGTCAGTCAAGTTAGTAGGTGGAGGAGGAACAATAGGGCGAAGAAGAGAGTTAAATGTGTGAGGGAGTTGTTTCTGTTCGCGGGAGAGTGTGGTTATGAGGGTATTAAAGTAATTTACTTTTGCAGAGGAAAGAGCCAAGCTGTATGAGCGAAGCATACATTTATAGAGGATAAAGTCAGACGCACAGTGAGACTTTCTCCAATAGCATTCAGCAGTTCTGGAGCATTTTTGGAGGTATCAAGTCAGTTTGGAGTGCCAAGGTTGTTGTTGGGGGCGCTTGCTGCGTTTAGATATAGGAGAGGGTGGAATTGTAGGAGGAGGTTGCAGAGCTAGGACAGGTGAGGTTTAAGATAGGTAAAAGGAGAGTCTGGAGATTAGTGGAGAAATGCTCTAGGTCAAGACATTGGAGGTTTCTGTTAGATTGATGTTCAGACGGTGGTGTCAATTGGGTCTTAGGTATGCCGATGTCAAAAGTCAGCAGATGGTGGTCAGGTAGAGGAAAAGGAATATTGGAGTGATTAGAGGCGGTACAGAAATTGGTGAAGGCGAGATCAAGAGTGTTTCTCGCTGTATAGGTTGCTAAATTGGACCATTGCGTAAGACCAAAGGAGGAGGTTACAGAGAGCAGACGAGAGGCATCAGTGCAGTTGGGGTTGTTGATTGGGATACTGAAATCCCCAAGTATAAGGGAAGATGAGAGGAAGCAGGGAAGCCAGGAAGAAAAGTGCTCAATGTATAGCCTAGGATGACCGGGAAGGCGGTAGATGATAGCAATTCTTAAAGGAGTGGGTGAACTTCAAAAGAAGAAAGGTACAGGGCAGGGGGAGTTATGATTGGTTGAAAGGTACATTGAGGGGAGAGAAGGATGCCTACACTAGCTCTTTTACAGTTATGTCTGGGAGTGTGAGAGAATTGTAGCCCACCAACACATAAAAATGCAGGAGTAGCGCTATCAGAGGGGGACAATCAGATCTCTGTAAGTGCAAGTAGTGTGAGTGAGTTTGAGATGAAAAAGTTGTGTTGATTTTAAATTACTACAGATGAAGCGGGCGTTCCAGGGTGCACACTGAATGTTGGTAAGTGAGGGTAAAGGGCAGGGTAATGTGATGAGGTTTGTGGGGTTTCTGGTTTTCTTAGTGTGTGTAGAGAAGGTGAAGGGCCCTGGATTGGGAGAGACATGACCAGCTGCTAGAAGCTGTAGGAGAGAAAGTGACAAGATGTGTCAATGGGTTTTGTATGCATGAGGTCTAGGATGATATCGATCGTGGGTTAGGAGTTAGAGAGTAGAAAAATGAGTGCAAGGCATGAGATAAGAGAAGGGGGAGTGTAGCAGAGAGGGGCATATATAAATGTGGATGGAGGGATGAGAGAAGTGAGTGTAAGAAGAGATTTTTATACTGAGGGAGAAGGAGGAAATAAAAAGGAGGAGTAGATAGATCATTGCTAAACTGGGAAAAAGTACATTGGAAATAATTGGAATATCAAGAGCAGGTGAAGGTAGGGTAAATATTACGTTTTATGGGTTAAGAAAGTGCAGGATTGTACTAATAAGGGGCAGTGTGTACACCTGTTATTTTTACTTATCTAAAATGTGGGTGTGACAGACAATCTATAAATGTAATAATGAGCTTGGGGCGGGGTGGGTATCAGACTTTCTTACAGCAGTATTGGGGCTTGATAGTTTTGAAATCAGGCTGCTGAATAAAGATATGTGAGGGTCAGATTGGCTTGCAATAAATCTGAAGGAGGTGGATATGTATTTAGGCACAGAGATGAAGGGATGGTTATTAAAATAAAAACAAACATCAATAAAAGAAGGGAGGGGTCAGAGGTCAGTCAGAAATCAGAGGGGAAATAGATGAATGCTTACAGGTGAATAAAACAATTACATACAGGGCTAGCAAAACTACACTTTAGCATGACAGACAAGATATAGAGACAAGAAAATATACAATGCACACAGGATATATAAAATAAATAAATCAAAGTCACCCTGATATAACAGGCAGGGCCGCCATCAGGGCATGACAACCGCAACGGTTGTCATGGGCCCGGCGGTCCTGGGGGGCCCGGACTGCTCAGGTCGTCCGGGCCCCACATTCAGTGGGTACATACCGGGTCGCAGGGGGGCCTGCGACCCCGGTATGTACCCACAGGGCCAGCCTCTTCTCCTGGGGGCCCAGCAGCCGGTCACCCCAGGGCCCCCCAGAGGCTGGCCCTGCTGAGGCTGGCCCTGCTGACACCCGGCGGGCGGCCCGGCGCGCGAGGGAGCACTCTCTGTGTGTTTCCTCTTCAGCTCCCTCGCGCACCGTACTGATGCCGGAGCCGGAAGATGACGTCATCTTCCGGCTCCGGCATCAGTACGCGGCGCGCGAGGGAGCTGAAGAGGAAGCACACAGAGAG
>OW240914.1:239231507-239419388 GCA_933207985.1 Pelobates cultripes | reverse complement strand
TTGAGGGCAAAGTGCCCTAATGTAAAGCAAATATAAAACATATGTGGTAGGGGAAATAAATCAGCATATTAGAAATTATTACCCACATATAGAGAAACACCATCTCCAATATATCCTATATTATAAACCAACGATCCATATATAGTAAGATAAACAAATTATATTGTTAAAAACAAATGAACTGATGATATTTCCGTATAAAAATAGGGTAAATACGTGATAACATAGCATATACCATATGATGTAGATGAGTACCCTCTGGTAAATTATAAAATACATACAAATGCATAAAAATACATAAACTTAACACATAAAATTAAAAATCCAAAAATGTACAGAAAGAGGGAAGAACGTATAGAAAGGTGAGTCTAAAAGGAATTATAAACAAGAATCATCTGGTGGGGGGAGGATAAGAATACCATACTGGACACCAAAAAATGTTTGTTTGTTTTTTTTAGAGAAAATGGATAAACTCAAAATCAATATTAAGTCCCCTAGGGGACATGGTGTTAGATTGAAAATCCACCGGCTTTCAGTTTTATTCAATTCTTTAAAATTGTCCTCTCCCCTCCAATTGATATTCTTTTTAAAAAAGGCCATGAAGTCCAAAGAAGAGGGGTCACTATGGTGTTTATCCAAAAATGTGCAGATACGCTATGTTTCGTGTATCCCCTCTGGATGTTTCCCATGTATTCCTGTATTCGGGTCATTCCCACATACTGGAGCCCACAGGGACACCAGAGAAGATACACCACATTCTTGTAATGACAGGTTAACGTGCTCTTAATGTTAAAGCTTTCGCCTGTGGCATATGATTTAAAATTAGTTAGTGTCCTTCTTATTATTAGTTTTTTTACACGCTGGACATATCTTACATAATAAAAAACTGTTTTTTGTTTTCAAAAATTCCTGTCACTCCTATTCCTTTCTGGTCTAATATAACTATTTACCAGGCTGTCTTTTAAATTCCTTGCTCCTCTATATATAATATTAGGTTTAGCATCTATGATTCCTTCAAGATTGTTGTCCGTTTGTAGGATGTGCCAATATTTATTTATAATATGTTTTATTCGTTTGACATCTCCATTTAAAGGGAAACTCCAGTGCCAGGAAAACAATCTGTTTTCCTGGCACTGCAGGTTCCCTCTTCCTCCCACCCCCCAATCCCCGGTTGCTGAAGGGGTGAAAACCCCTTCAGTAACTTACCTGAGGCAGCGATGATGTCCCTCGTCGCTGCTTCCTCCTCCGCTCCTCCTTCTGATCGCGTCGACCAGTGGGCGAGGCTGATCCCGCCCACCGGCCGGGGAGACCTAATGCGCATGCGCATTAGCTCTCCCCATAGGAAAGCATGCGCATTAGCGCTCCCCATAGGAAAGCATTGAAAATGCATTTCAATGCTTTCCCATGGGGAAATGAGCGACGTTGGAGGTCCTCACACAGCGTGAGGACGTCCAGCGACGCTCTAGCACAGGTTTCCTGTGCTAGGAACCAGGAAGTGCCCTCTAGTGGCTGTCTAAAAGACAGCCACTAGAGGTGGAGTTAACCCTGCAAGGTAAATATTGCAGTTTATAAAAACTGCAATAATTAGACTTGCAGGGTTAAGAGTAGTGTGAGTTGGCACCCAGACCACTCCAATGGGGAGAAGTGGTCTGGGTGCCTGGAGTGTCCCTTTAAGTCAAGTACTATTGGAATGTTTAAATCATTTTTGGAATGTGAGTTCTTAACCTTAGTTTTATATTGTAACACATCCTTTCTGTTCATAGAACTAACTTCCTCTTTCTGTTGGTTTAAAATCTCTAAATTGTATTTTTTTACTCTAAAAAATTGGGTTAAGATATCGGTCTGTAAGTCAAATTCCTGTGAATCACTGCAGTTCCTTAAAACTCCCATAAATTGCCCTTTTGGGATGTTACGTAACCAGGGTACAAAATGGCAACTAGTTGTGTCTATGTAACTGTTTACATCAACTTTTTTAAAATACGTTTTTGTTTTGATGTTAAAATTTTCAATATAAATTTCTAAGTCCAAAATATGTACCTTGTTGTGACTATGTTCACAGGTAAGAGATATATTCCTCTCGTTACTATTCAAAAAAGAAAGAAATAGTTCAAGGGACCCCACATCGCTTTTCCAAATAAAGAACATGTCATCAATATACCTGCGATGGAGGACCAATCTCGCGTCCCAGCCATGACCTCCCTGAAGGATAAAATTACTTTGGCTATCAGGTGTAGAACTATAAGATAGAAATTGTTCCACAGCCTCGCAGCCCAAATCATGGGAGATGATCGTATACAAGCTACTCACATCGCATGTAGCCAATATACAGCCATCTTCCCAAGGGATATTCTGTAATTCCCTAATTAGTTGGGCTGAATCCTTCAAATAAGTAGGCTGTAAAACCACTCAGGGCTGTAATAGTCTATCAATATATTCTGACAATCGACTCAAAAGAGAGTCTACCCCCACCACTATCGGCCTACCGGGTGGGTTAGTAGAGTTTTTGTGAATCTTAGGCAAGGTATTAAAAAATTTCTATATCCAAATATTTATATTCATTATCGTTTAGAATTTTTATGTTTTTCCTTTGTCAATTAGAGTTTTATATAAGACTTTTTATATGTTACAGAGTCCTCCAGTTGTCTAAGAGTTTCTTTAACATAATCTTCTCTACTCTGAATGACTACCTCCATCCCCCCCCCCTTATCGGCCGGTTTAATAATAATGGTTTGGTCATTTTTTAGTTCTATTAACGCCTTCCTTTTGGCAACATTTTAATTATTCTGTCTCTTTTTCTTATGTTTTCCGATTTTTCTAACTTCTCCCATCACTAAATTTTTAAAAGACCTGCATGACACCACTTAGCTCCATTTTGGGAAAGAATTTTGATTTATTCTTTAATTCCATGTGAATAAAGTTACTTATAGCCATCTCCTCATTTTTATCCGTAACTAAGTGTTTTTTAAAAAACTGTTTTAAACATAATTTCCTAGTAAATGTCTTTAAATCAATAAAAAGTATTAAAGGGATCGTTATAACAAGTTGGGGCAACCTTTAAGCCTTTGCTTAACACATTCATTTGGTCCTTGGATAGAGTTTTAGAGGTTAAATTAAAGATACCTATGTGAGGATCTTTCCTCTCTTTCTCCCTTCTAAGGGTCCTCCCTGCCCGCACTCCTCTTCTTCTGGTATTAAATTCCTCTTTTGAGGTAGTCATTGAGTCCTTGTAGGAGAGCCCCGACCTAAAAAGGAGGAGGAGGAGTTAGGGGGGACAGACGAATTACGATTTTCTATCCAATCGCCAGTGGAATTGTCTGATAATACTCTGAACCTATTATTGTTAGTAACTGATTGATTCATTTGTTCATTTTTTCTACAAGTTTTATTCGATTTGGCTTGTTGCCATTTTGGGGAATGTGTATCTTTCTGAGAGACAGAGTTCCTCCTATCAGTTTGGTTTCTCCTTCTATCTCTCATAAGAGGATTCGTCTGTATATCTTTCACTACCCTAGATGTATATGGAGTATTGGATTTTTTTGAAGCCATATTATTTGGATTCCTCTTAGTGTGGTAATTAGAGTGAGGAAAGTTTTTTTTGGAAAAAGATCTTATACGATTGTTAGCATAATCGTTAATCTCTCTGAAACTTTTTCTTTTATGAGAGTATTTTGTTCTACCCTTTCTTTAACTTCTTTTAATGTGTTCTCAATCTCTACACAATTAACAACTGGTTTTAAGAGATCTTTAATCTCATTGATTTGTTGGTCCAGTTTTATGAGTTTGCACTTTCTCTGTTTGATAATTATGGACATCCTTCTAAAGGAGAAAGACTCCGAGGCAGAGTGCCAGATGTCCATAAATTCCACATCATCTCGGTCAAAAGTGGGCATAATTGTATCCTCTAGGTATTTCTCTAAAGTAAAGATCTCCCACTTGATCTTAGTTTCTTTAATAAGTAGATGTTCTAATTTATTACAGGTAAGGTCAAAATGTTCTTCTCTCTCTCTGTCTCCCAAAACACTAGTGACATCTAATCAAATGGGCTCCGACACTACTATGCACTTGCAATCCTCTGCACCCAGCCCTGTTAGAAACTCTAAACTGTAGACTTGCTGATATCTATGTGCTAATACAAGGGTAATACAAATCAGCGAATAAAATGGTGCACTAACTATTCTCAGAGGAGGGTCCTGCGACCTTCCATCTAAGGAACTATTCACTTTAAAAAAAAAAAAAGATGTATGTTGAGTTATGTTGAATTATACAAGGAAGCAATGTCATTTTGGTCATATCCAATCAATACACAGTAATAGTTTGTGTCATAGAACTAAACATAGCAGCTATGGACCACATATACCTATTTACACATACATAGTGTCAACCTCTTTCTTACTTGCTCTTTCACAACACACACATGTACACTTTTACTTGACACCTACACCCACATTTTAATCCAAGGCAGAATAACATATAACGGACATGGATGTGCATATTCCGAGTACATGCGTGGATCAAAAGGGAACACTGAAACATCTTGGGCTGAGCAGTAAACCTTAGTAAGGGCCCTGTCTTTCCACAACATCATAAAACTAGAATGCTTAAAGTCAGGTAGATAATGGAACTCTAGCTACACACACACCAACCCATATATCCCCTCTTGCCCTCACACACACCCTCATTCATCCCCATTTTCCCTGTGTCTGGGTTTCAAGGCAGAAATATGTGCCTGTCACTTAGGTACAAATCATAAAGTAACTGCTGTTAAACTCAACTTGAAATAATTTTAAATTTAAGATATATATTGGGCATGGGTCTCATAGGAACCTTGATGAGGCCAGACAGGCAACATGATATCCAACACTCCTCTTGACTTAAAGTCCTACAAAGTGGGGACTTTGTAGGATTTTAACTCTGATCCAGGCTGTGGATATCTGTAGATGGGACCATGCCTGCACCTGGAGCAAATGGTAAGAGCTGTGGCAGCTCTAGTTCTTGCAAACATACTGTGGGGTCCTCCATCGCCAACAAAGACAGCACTGTATCTCTTTGTTCCAATGCTCCCCATCGGTATTGGATGCCGTGATATCATAACTGATGCCGTGATATCATAACTGCCTAGTGACTGGCATAAATCCAGTAGAATCGAAAATGGCAAGCAAGTTGGGTTTATTCCTTGAATGGGCCAGAATAGCCGCTTTAACTGAGTAACAGTAATAATGTCCCAGGGAGGATTCGCATGGCCAGCTTTTGCCTTCTGAACTGGGAATGCTAATATTATGGGTGATGTTCCACTGTCTCACCTCCATCACTGCAGCCACCTTGTTAGCAGACCCTACCATAGCTTCCAGGTCCACTATTTCAAGTGCTGCGAGCATGTGAACGTTCCTTTGTGGTAACAGCTGCAGAGTGGGTAAGTCTCTGGAGTTGCTGGGATAGAGGCTCAACTTGGGATCGGGTCGCCTTAATTGTGCAATCTCTTTCCCTCTCTCGGGTTTCCACTGCACCAGTGTGCGCTGTAGGGCTGCTCATCTTGGTGTACCCCATCCATGTCTGTCTTCCAGACCTATTGTAGGTCAAGCTATAGCTTTTTAGTTAGTGTAGGGTGAGGTTTCAGAGTCCAAGTCAGCTCTCCGATACACCCTGTTTCGGACCTGTGAAGTTGTAGGTCCTTCTTTGCCTAGGGATGCCTCTTATTCGCCCGAGCCTCGTGGCCTCCCAGGCACCATCAAAGGCTGCATTAGCTGCTGCAGCCTATCAAATGACACCGAGTATCAAACAAGTTAGTGCCCTCAAGTGGGCAAGTGGGTTAATTTACAATAAACCCTGTTAGGTGCTTCAAGGTTAAAGTTAAAGAGTTCAATTTCATGGCAATTAGGTTTGTGTTTAGCTCAAACACCAACAGATCTTATTAGATGCTCAACTAGCCATGCCCCCCTACTCACTTTTTGCAAACATTGGCCAAAGCCCTAGCAACTAGCAACAAATTTCATATAAAGGATTCACCAGAGGGAAATTAGCATACATAAAAAGCTGGGAAAAGAAACTATAGAGAGAATTCCTAACTGAAAACATGTCATAAAGCGGTACAGAAAATGCATAGATGAAGTGTCTCAGCCATTTTCAACAAAGCAGGAAGCTACTCCTCAGATGGCATTTGGTGCCAACGAAATTACAGCATATCTACTCTATGATTTCTTTAAATTGTTGGTGGTGCGTCCCAAGACAATTAAATAAAAAATATATAGGTCATGCTCATATACCCAACTATTCTGGGAGGTACTCAACTTTATCGATACAGTGTCATTTAACAGGTTCAAAAACCTGATTCACCTTGCTGAAATAGTAGTACCTCTATCCCAATTTATTTCTGGGTAATTAATATCTCTAATAATTAAAGAGTTATTCAGATGTGCAGCTTTCCCGATTTGCATTAACAGTTGTTCTTCCTAATCAATATCTACATTAGTGTTTTATAACATATCCCAACCAATAATTGATTTCCCTTCTTTTGTCTCAAGCAGATATATATATATATATATATATATTCCCATAAAGCTATAGAGATATTGATCCTGGACAGATTTATCAAACCATGCATACATGTTTCAAGATGATTACTAAGTCAAACCTGCAATCTTGTTAATACTCACTTTCCTAAAAACAGGACAGTAGAGCAATATGTATCTTATTGGATTAAACTTCTTTGTTTAAACTCCTGTTTTTGAACTCCTACTTAAAAATAGACTATGTTTAAGTAACTCCAAGTGAGCTTCTCTGCAGAGCTATCTCCTTACATTTCAGGGTGGGAACTAGAAGTTAAGAACGCACAACCAGAAATTGTTCAATGGTGTCTGCAACTATAATCTCATGTCAGTCGGCCCCAGACCCATTAGGGCCCTAATGCAGTTTCATCGACTGCACTGCCACTAATTCCGTGCCTGTTACCATTGCTTTAACTAGTTGATATTAGTTTAAAAGTTTTGTTTCTCATGCAAAGTAGTTGTTGGAAAAATTGGAAACAGCATATGTTATGTCATTAATATACTATTTATAACCTGTTTAGGTGGATCAATTTAATGTTGATAAATATCAGTTGAGAATGCATCAAAAGGAGCAAAATGTGTTGTTTGGAGAAACTCTCCTTCTCAGTTAAAATTACCACTTAGCTCTTTCAGCCTAAATTTTGCAATTCATATTTCAGTTACTGAAACTTGTAGTTTAGTAATAAACCCCAAGAGTAAAAGCTATTGAATAGGGAGAGCCAAGAATGTTAAGGAGAGATGTGAATAGAAAGAGTTGTGTGTGTGGTACCTACGAAAGGCCGAAAAGTAGCACATGGTTAATACTAAGGAAAATATAGGGGCACTTAAGAATGAGAAAAGCAAACAATAATTAATAGAGGTATATCCCCATATACCTCTATTAATTATTGTTTGCTTTTCTCATTCTTAAGAAGAGCAGATGAAACAAAAAATGATAAGGCCCATATATAGAGGTTTGATCAGGGACAGAGAAATGATGAGGACAAAGAAACATGAATAGAGTCTTAAAACAAGTGGGATATGACTGGGATGTACATAATTCATGGCTTACAGCATACACTGTTTTTCAGTATTTATTTTTGCTTTACAAAGAAAACACAAGAGTATAATGTAAAAGAAGAGAACAGAATAGATTAATGAAAACAGACAAGTATAATAACCTCAACTCATGGAGTCAGTGTTCCATAAGTAGAAACAAACATTGTGCCAACTTCCTTCAGGTGACAAAACATTCACATCATCTTTAAAACAAAAAAAATTGGAAAAAAAACTGTTGTCATAGATACATCTGTTCCTCAGTAAGCATCATTTTTATGCTTATTTTAACAGATGGCATATGGCTATGGCTTTCACTGTCTAGGTTATGCCAGCACAAGAGCATCTGAAGGGAAGTACATGAACATTTCGGTAATCTGAGTTAACTAAAATGTTTGAGTCTCAGCCAGTCTCCTTTATGTAGTGATATTGTTTTACTGGTATCATTTAACTGATTTAAATATGCTGTACTGAACATAGAACATATTGTGCTTTTTATTTTGTACTCATGCATATTGATGGGAAAAATAAATGTCACACTAAATAAATGACTGATGTTGTGCAGTGCTTAACACGTAATCCACCACCAAAATGTATAGATCTTGGATTTTCCAAGACTCTAATAGTTTCACTACTGGGTGGCAGATTCCAATAATTGCTATAGCCATTATAATTCAATCTTTTGACCCAGAGAAGGCTGAGAACAACATTTTGAAATATCACTAAAGGGAGAGGGGCGAGAGGCTGAAAGAAAGCTTTATTGGGTAAACTGGGATATAATTAGAGAAGAAATGCCCTTAACCCTAGACTTGTATTAATAAATCATAATATATCAATATAAAAGAGTGAAAAACCTACATAAAGACAAACCTATCCCTAGAGTTTATAAAGGGGGGGTTATGGAGCTAAATAGGGCTTAACCCTTTACAATTATGAAAATAGGTGTGGATGGTTCACCCCTAAGAATAAGAGGAGCAGCCAACCACATAGTGAACCTCCAAGTAAAATTACAATATAAGGTAATAATAGGGTGAAAAAATAATCACATACCAAAGAAATCACCAAAAATAGTGTCAAAAAACATAAAGTGAAAGGTTAAAAATTAAAAAAGATAATGGAAAAAAATCTAGTGATTATTTTTCAATCAAGTTTATTACCCTATATTGTAATTTTACTTGGAGGTTCTCTATGTGGCTGGCTGCTCCACTTATTCTTAGGGGTGATCCATCCACACCTATTATTTTAATATAAAAGGGTTTGAATGCTGAAGTATGTATTTCGGAAAAAAATGATCTTGCCTCCAGGGCTCTGAAAAATTCCAGAGCTTGGCCTTCAGTTTTGCAGTTTACAATGATGTCTTCAGATCTCCTCAATAACACTTAATGCACGCTTAATCATTTCTCTCCTTCTCACACTCTCCACAGTGTATTATACAATTTTAATCAGTACAAGACATTATCCTCTAATTTAGAAAGCAAAATAAATTAAATACATTAAGTACATATGTGGCGAACATGACCTCGCCACGGGCCCCTGGAGGAACCTGCTTGCCAGTCTCCGGCCTCAGTACTATGAGCCATACTGAAAGATTTATAAAAGACTTGGTTTGTGGGATTCCCTTGGACTGTTCGGGAACTGAACCAGCCAATGAACTGCGGACCACCTCTGAGCTTATTGACCTTTGTCAACCTCTCCTGACAGTGTGTGTTCTAATTTTGCAGCTGGGTTGCCGGCATTCGTATGCACAAATGCGTGGGAACTGTATTGGTGGCCATCTTTATTCACGAGAATGCAGGCAGAGGTGTTTGGGCGTCGATCGCATGGAACTAAAATCGAACACGTTTACACCCGAACACCGCTGAACTTTGACGAATGCCTGCTTCTTCCCCATCCATGTCAGGAGAGCTCCATTAGGTAGGTTTGTTCATATGAACCATACGAACAATCCTATCCTTTCTTTCACATGGAACTCCTGAAAGGGACAGGCTGCTACCCCTGACTAATGGAACTGTTTTGGGCATAGGACCATGTGTTTGGCCGGTCAGAACTTCCACACGGTGGCGTTTCCCCTACACTGCATGGAACTGAGCACTATTTGGACAACTTGGGCACTCAGATTCAGACTATCCGGGGATGTATAGACTGTGGGGCTTTCTATGTGGGAAAAATGTAATTTTTTTGTGTTTTCATATTTTGTATTGTTTTGCTGAGTCATGGTGACACTATATTTCTTGGGCATATTGTGGGTGTTTATGGGTGTGTTTTGGGCATGTCACTGTGCTCAGATTTTGTATATAAGTGAGCCATTTGGCTAGAATAAACAGACTACTCCCAGCATTAAGCCTCGGGTCAAGTGTGTGGGAAACAGCTATACTGCTATTCCTGCTATACTCACTTGGAGAAGAGCTCTTCCCACTGGGAGCTGGATCCAGGTGTTGGTCCAGGGTGGGAAAGGACGGCGAGACCCCAGCCAAGCTGTGGCAGCTAAAGGCATCTACAGTACTTATGTCTCATAAAAGACAAATCGGTACAATCTTGCCATCACTGGAGAAAATACCTTCCCAATATAGTTTTCTTATACTATAAATGTTTACTTCAACTAAAAACAAAATAAATATGACAGCATATACATTCTGAAGCCGTAAAAATAAGTTAAAGTTAACTTCACAATGTGAATAAAAGTCATGTGTTAAACAATAATTCACACTCCAACACTGTTAGAAACTATTTGCATGCAAATTGTTACAGTTACATAGTTACAGAGTTACATAGCTGAAAAGAGACATATGTCCATCAAGATCAGCCTTCCTCACATTTGTTTTTTGCTGTTGATCCAAAAGAAGGCAGAAAAAAACCCAGTTTGAAGTACTTCCAATTTTGCAACAAATAAGAAAAAAAATTCCTTCTTGAGCCCAGAATGGCAGCCAGATTTATTATTGGATCAAGAAGCTATTACCCTACATTGAAAAATGATATCCTTGAATATTCTGTTTTTGCAAGTATGCATCTAGTTGCTGTTTAAACATCTGTACAGACACTGATAAAACCACTTCTTCAGGCAGAGAATTCCACATCCTTATTGTACTTACAAAAAAACTTTTCTTTGCCTTAGACCAAATCTTCTTTCTTAGCATGACCTTGTGTACTATGTAAAGTCCGGTTTGTGAATAGATTTTGACACAATGGTTTGTATTGGCCCTGGATATATTTGTATAATGTTATCATATCCCCTCTGAGGCAACGTTTTTCTAAACTAAAGAGGTTTAAATTTGTTAACCTTTCTATGTAACTTATATGTTCCATTTCTTTTATTAATTTTGTAGCCCGCCTCTGCACTTTTTCTAGTGACATAATATCCTGCTTTAGAACAGGTGCCCAAAATTGCACAGAATATTCAAGATGTAGTCTTATCAGTGATTTATAAAGAGGCAAAATGATATTGTCATCCTGAGATTTAATGCCCTTTTATATGCATGACAATACCTTACTGGCCTTAGCCACTGCTGATTGACATTGCACATTGTTGCATAGTTTGTTGTCTATAACAATTCCCAAGTCCTTTTTGTGTGTTATCCCTAATTCCCTTCCATTAAGGGTATAAATTGCTTGTGCATTCTTTATGCCAAAGTGCATAACTTCAACATTAAATTTCATCTGCCATTTGAGTTCCCAGTTCCCCAGTCTATCTAAATCCCTCTGCAGCAAAGTAATATCTTGCTCACATTGTATTACTTTACAGAGTTTTGTGTCATCTGCAAACACTGAAACATGACTTTCAATGTTTTTTTCAAGATCATTTACAAACATGTTAAATAGAAGGGGTCCCAAAACAGACCCCTGAGGGACACCACTTGCCACCTCTGTCCAGCTTGAAAATTTACTATTAATGACAACGCTTTGTACTCTATTTTTATGCCAATGTTCTACCCAAGAACAAAAATTTTCATCTAGCCTGATTTCTTTGAGTTTGAACATTAATCTATAATTTGGAACTGTATCAAATGCCATGACAAAATCCAAATAAATCACATCCACTGCAACACCCTGATCTATACTTCTACTTACTACTCCGTAGAATGCAATCAAGTTAGTTTGACATGACCTGTGCTTCATAAAACCATGCTGATTTTTGCTGATAACCATGTTCTTCTCAAGGAATCCTTGAATATTATCCCTTAATAACCTTTCAAATACTTTTCCAGCCACAGAAGTTAAGCTCACAGGTCTATAATTTCCAGGCAAGGATTTTGAACCCTTTTTGAATATAAGAACCACATCTGTCTTCCTCTTATCCTCCGGAACACTTCCTGAAAGAAAAGAATCTTGAAAGATTAAAAACAGAGGCCTACTTATTTCTACACTTGCTTCCTTAAGAACTTGTGGATGAATAACGTCAGGCCCTGGAGCTTTGTTTATATTAACTTTCTTTAGTTGCTACAGCACCTTGTCTTGAGTTAGTCAATTACAATTTTCTGCAAGTTTTTAGCAGCAATCATTTGCACATCTATTGAACATGGGTTCTTCCTTAATATATGAGGAGGAGAAATAGTTATTTAAAATTTCTGCCTTTTCTTTCCTGGTCTTCATTCACTAACACTCCCATCCCAGTTTTTAGTGTACCTACACTTAAATTTTTTTGTTTTTAGAATTTATGTACTTAAAAAATGCGTTGAGCATACGGCCCATAAACCCGGACACTGCACACCCACTGCACACTGACCCAACTCCACACTTCCAAGGAAGCTCAAACCAAATCTTACCTACCGCAACCTCCCAACACCCGATAAACAATGCACTCAACATCACTCCGCACCCCCACATCTGCAAACCCTTCCCAGCTCCACCTGCCCCTCCGCTACACAAACTCTCCAGCAAAGAAACACCCACGACTCAAAAATACGGCAATGGGAGACGCACACTCTCCCCATCCCAGTACCGCAAATACTCCCATCTTCCTGACTTAATCGCACCACCGACCACAGTGCACAGAGAGTACTATTACAGCCACAGAGTCTATCAACACACTCATTGGCTCTCTCGGTGCCCGAGTTCATGTAATTCCAAGAATGGCACACCTTGGAACCCTCATCACCAACACTTGTGAAACACGCTGCACATTCAAGGGATGCAAATGATATCTTAGATGCTGAATGAGACTGCACTCTCTTTGAAATGTAACCAGCCCCCACACCCCCTCCTTTTTTTTCTTTTTTTCTCTCTATTCTGTAACCCTTGACCGCACTTAACAGGCTCAAAAAATATATATCTGAGGACTTTATAGAACCCAGACATAAACCAAAATGAGAAAAATGCAATATAGATACTGCAAAGTAAGACTGTGGAAAAAAGGGCATGTACCTTGTTAACCCCACCTATCGTTTATAACGAACTGAAAATACGATAAATAAAGAATTAATTTTTTTTAAAATGCGTTGAGGTTGGTTTTGCTCTCTTTGGCTATCACTTTTTTATTTTGCAGTTTAGCGAATCTAATCGCCTTTTTGCACGCATTATTGGCTTCCTTATATCTTTTATAGAATGCCTCTGATTTGTGACATTTAAAAGCTTTTAAAGCCCTTTTCTTATTTTTGATTTCTCGATTTACTTTCCCACTAAGCCACATTGGTTTCAAATTGTTTCTTTTATATATATTTCTCAATTTAATCCAGGCGAGAAGGGGCTACAGGGGAGGGAAGGGGGGGAGGAAGAGGGGAGACGAGGGATGGGTGGATGGGGTGGTTTTCAGGGGTGTGGGTGGGGAGGGGTTATTCGTTGTAAGCTTAGTCTTAGGTGGTTTATGCCAAGCTGAGTGGGCGTGGGGTTCTGTAGTGAGTGTTTAGTTAGGTGGGTCCACCCCAGTTGGGGATGTGGTTATTGTGATGTGTGAGGAGTAAGGGGAGAAGAGGAGGGCTACTTGCAACCACATCTCCTCTCCCCCCCCCCCCCTGGTTTCTGATAAGGTGTTCCTGGCTTTGAACTGGGTACCTCGATCTGTCTAGCTTTAATGGGCTAGAGTGTAATCAAGGTTTAACTAATTAGGTAGATTCACAAACGGGTGAAACAGGTTTTAGGTTGCCACGGTTCTCAGGTAGGGGCACGAATATTCTCTTCTCCCTATCTCTATTCAGCTCTCGTGATATTGTATCTGGTTTTCCTAGTGCATGTGGGGGGAGACTGTGTAGACTTTAGACTAGGTGGGTCCTCTTGGTTCATGATATTTGGCTCAGGGGTGTGGGAGGTTATGTGGCACTTCTTATATACAATATAGTTATAACTTATATTATAGAACAAACAAGTAAATAAATAAGTAAATAAATAACATTCCTCCCTTGCTTGCTATCTCCTTAGACCCATTGCAGGGAAGGACCTTAGATGCCGTGGTAAGGTAGAGGTCTCGGGTTGCATTTGGGCTCTTGTTAGTCTAGTTTTGCCCTCCTGTGGCGGGGGGTCCTCTGTTCCTCTCCCTGTTGTCTTCTGTGTGCTATTGGGAGGCATTCTGGGGGGTCTGTTAGTAAAAGCGTTCGGGGAGGGGTTCCTGTGTCATGTTGGGTTTTTGCACTGGATACGTGCCCTCATGACTTAAGTGATATGCGGTACCTTTCAGTGTGTGTGAGGTATGGTGCTTTCAGTCTGTATAATAATCAATAGATCTTTTACGTATCATGTTTCCTGCACATCGGATATACAATATAGATATATCATACACTGTAAAACATATAACATTCCTCCCTTGCGTGCCATCCCTTTAGACCTGTTGAAAGAAAAGACTGTAGGGGCAAGGAAGGGGTATAGAGTGTCACTTGGGCTCTTGTCAGCCTAGTTTCATCCTCCCGTGGCAGTGGTCCACTCCCTTTTGTCCTCTGGGTGCTATAGGGGGGTAGCCTAGGGTGTCTGGTTTTTTAAAAGCGTTCCCGGGGGGAGATTCTTAGGTTATATCGGTTTTTGCCATGATTGCGTGCCCTAGTGCCCTAAGTGGTTTGCAGTACCTGTCAGCATGTGTGAGGTGCGTTCCCTACCGTCTGTATATTGAACTCCCTCCCTCCTCCCCCCCCCCCATAATGCAAAGGGAGACTGTGGGGTCCAGGGCAAGAGAGGGAAGCTGGGGCCCACCTGGGTTGCATTTAGGGTGCTTCAGGTTTCCGTTGCTGGGGGGCCCTGTGTGCCGTCCTTATATTACTCCCAGTGCCATGGGGGGGAGGGGGCGGGGGAGTCCCCAGGTACTATTGACTGCTGGTCCAGCACCCCAGTTGGGCCCATCACCCCCCCATTTCCCCTCCAGACACTCAACACTCTAGAGCCGGGGCGAGAAGGCTGCGGCGGGGCCCATTTGAGCTGGCATCTGTAGTGTGTTGTGTATCCATGGCAGCGGGCCCAGAGATTCCATGGGTTGGCAGACCATTAGGGTGGGTGCTGCAGGGAGGTGCACATCTATAGTTCCCTTGATAAAGGCATTTTTGACAAAACGTTGGGGGTGGTTTAGTGCGCCAAGTACACTCTCTGGTAATCAGCGGTATACGCCAGTAACTTTTTAACATACTTGGAGCTTAATATCAACCAAATTCAGTTAGCCTGAAACATAAACATATAACTTGCAATTTCTCCCACCCCCCGGTGTACCAGTAGACCAAAGGGTCTGGCAGAGGAGAAGGATATGGAGTCCCTTTTGTATGCTTGTGCCATCAGTCCTATTTGCAGGACGGTGTGAGTCTCTACGCGAGCATGGGTTGCTTTCTAGGTCCGCCAAGGGCTTCTCTCTGGGGGTTGCTGGTGCGCTCTTTTCCGTGGTGTACGGTAGCTTGGTCGACTGTCTGGCTCCGCCGGAATCTGTGGTCCGCCCCTTGGTCCCGACGTGTTGCTCGCAAAGAGGGCCATTTCGGCCATGTTGGAGAGAATATGTGTAGAATATTGCATATTCTATGTTTCTATTTATAATTTATGGATGTCTGGATTGACATAAGTAACAGATGGTATCAATAAGTCACAAGGTTTTCTTGTATGAGATCTCTGGAATGTGGATTGGGGGTCTTGTCCTTATATGGCTAGAGTTATACTCTGGTGTCAGTATGGGCACATCTATAGTTCCCTTGATAAAGGCATTTTTGCCGAAACGTTGGGGGTGTTTTTGTGACTGACTCTGTCCCTGCTTCTCACTAGGTCTGGTATGCTTATTGTTATATATATTTTTGTATATTTATGTCTATGTTTGTGGGGTTGGATTAGACTGTTATTTCAGTTCTCGATTTTTGTATATTGAGACTCTGTTATTCATATAAGACGCTTTTGGCGTACATACATATATATTCAGAATTTTTCTGATCATTGCTGTATAGCGTGATATGATCCTATATTTTGAATCTTTATGTTATGTGATATTTTTATAGAGTATAGCCACTTAATAAAGATTATTTTATTGATATTGATGGTTGTGCTCCTTACTCCATTGTTATTTATATGTATTTGGGCTTTTGGGGATAAAGCCTTATGTGAGTGAGCACCCCATATTGTATTTTCATAGAGCTCCACTTGGGAGCTTGCATATATTTCATATTGAGTGTGCCTACCTTATTTAATTTTTAAACATCTATAGTAACTGAACAAAGGGACACAAGGTCTCTCTCGTTCGCTCGCTCTCTCTCTTGGCTCTCTTGCTGTACAGCTATGTAAAGATGTAACTTTCCCTTCAGGAGTACAGCAATTACCATCTGCTGTTGAACATCCATCATCATTTAACATTCTTAGTTTTTTTATGTATCAGTAAATAAGAATAAACATGAAGAAACCTTAAGTCAGATTGCGTATTAGTACTTTTCATTAATATAGACTTATATTAATGTGCGAGCCTTTGACCCAAGACTATATATACAAAATACTTATATCTATCAACTGGAAAAAGACACAGAAAAAGAGAAAGAAAGAAACTAAAATGTATTACAATATGCGTCTGGTCATCTTTGTAGACCACCAGTTTGAAGGGGCGGCCCCACATGTATTTAATGCTGTGGTGCTTGAGAGTCAACGTCAACTGTTAGAGGTCTCACCATTTTTTGAGGGTCGTTGGTGCCAGGTTGTGGAAGAAGGTGAGCTTGCGTTGTTGGAAAGTTGGCGGGTGCTGTCTCGCCTGGTGGACTAACTGGTCTTTGATCGGGAAGTGGTGAAGGCGAACTATTTCATCCCATGGGTATTCAGGGCTTAGTGCCGGAGAGCATAGGGCTCTATGGGCCCTGTCCATCATCAGGTCTTGTTTGGAGGCCTCCGGTAAAAGTGTCCGGGACAGGTCTGTGAGCCTGGCCTGCAGGCGTTCATTGGGGACGGTCTCCAGCAGGCCTCTAAACCGGATGTTGTTTCATCTGGATCTATTGTTTAAGATCTATTGTTTAAGGCTTACTGTGTAGGTAGGCGTTGTCCTGCAAGTGAGAGGTAGTGGTTTTGGCCAGTGTGGAGAGCCAGGCCTCTGCCTGGTTGGTCCTAATGGTAAGGGCCTCAAGGTCTCCCTTCAGGTCCAGGATGTGTTGGTCCAGTTCTGCCGCTGTGTGTGCCTTAATTTCAGCTGTGATTATTGCAGGTCCCATTTGGTAAGGGGGGAGTCGGCTGCCGCTGGTAGGCCGCTGCTTTCGGAATCTAAACCAGAGCCCTCAATTCTTTGAGGGCAAGACGGCTGCCGTGGCGAGCTTTGAGAGCGAAATAGCATGGCCACAGATGGGGTTCGTTCCCGTTTTTTCTTGCTGCCGCCCATGCCAGTGTGAGTGCGCAGCACTTGGCAAAGTGGGTAAGCCGTTTGTGTGGCTGTGGTGTGCCAGTGGTCGCAGATGTTAGCGGAATTTATCACAGGGCTGAGAGAACTACAAGCGTCCATCTCCTACAGAGGTCAGGCTCCGCCCCTTGGGTATTTTTTTAAATCCCCCTTTCAGTACCTTGAATTTTAGGTCCTTCATTGAGTGGACAGGCTGGGTAAAATGGTGTCCCACAGGAGTGCAGTATGATTCTTCTTTGTGGTGTTTAATGGAGTGTCTGTGCATATTTATTCTGCCATTTAATTGCTGGGTAGTTTCCCCAATGTAGCATCCTAGGTGGCATTTGGTGCATTGAATCATGTATACCACATTGCTGGATGTGCAGAAGTATGATCCTTTAATGCTGTAGTAATGTGGTATACATGATTCAATGCACCAAATGCCATAAACTATTTTCAGCAGGGCATTCTTCACTTCTATTCTATTCTTCTATTTTCTGTAATTGTAAAGTGCTGTTGTATATGTTGGAGCTATATAAACGCAAAAACTGTGTTTGGTAGACAACATCGATACTATGACATGTGTCACAATGATACATATTTTACAAAGTTACTGTATCCTTATTGTAGAATTGTTGAGCTCTTAATTTAATTTGTGCCATTCATTAATGCTATGAAATATGTACATCCTTTTCACACAGATTTCTATTACTTAGAACAATGCCCTTTCTTAACTCTGTTTTGTTAACTCTCTTTGCCCCTTCCTTGTTGCTTTCATTCCAATTAAAAATTGCAAAATGTTCCCCAGATTACTCTGTTGCCTAATCTGCTTCCTTTATCTTTTGTTCCTTCCATTTAATTCAATAAAGATGTGCATGATCAGTTTCCTAGAAACAATGACTCAGTGTGACACAGTTGGACAAGGCTAACGACTAACAGAAGCAGTTAATCATACACTCCTTACTGTTTTTCAATTTTCTTATCGTTAAGGACCAGGGCTGTTTTTACTTTTCTGTTGTTGTTTTTTTTTTGTTTAGCTGTAATTTTCCTCTTAATCATTTACTTTACCCACACATATTATACACCGTTTTTCTCACCATTAAATGCTCTTTCTAAACATATCATTATTTTCATCATATCATATAGTTTACTATAAAAAAATTATAAAATATGATTAAACATTTTTTTTTTTTTAAAAGATACTTTTTCTAACTTTGACCCCCAAAATCTGTTAGGCATCTACAACCGCCTAAAAATACCCATGCTAAATAGTTTCTAAATTTTGTCCTGAGTTTAGAAATACCCAATACTTTTTTTTTTTGCAAGTTATAGGGCAATAAGTAAAAGAAGCACTTTGCTATTTCCAAACCATTTTTTTTCAAAATTAACAAAAGTTACACTGATATCTGTCAGGAATCCCTGAATAACCCTTCACATGTATATATATATATATAGGTTGTCTTCTTTTAAAATATATATATATATATATTTTAAAAGAAGACAACCTAATGTATTAAACTTGGTGTATTTTGACACTTTTCATGGAACTATTTTACCACCAATCTATGCTAAATTAAAAAAACTAAAATAATTGGTGCTTTTTTTGACACACATAGCAATTTAAGAATACATGTACTGAAAACTTTAAGGGTTACTGCCAAAGAATACCCCAATATGTGTTCAACAACATCTCCTGAGTACAGTGATACCACCCATGTATAGGGTGACACAAAGACCTTGTTTGGAGGGTGCACATTCCATTTTTCCAACATGGAATTTTACCATCTGGTCATCATGCATCCATGTCCTATTTGGGACATTTTTTAAGCCGGACAATGTAATTTACCCCCATCAAACGATATATTTTTGAAAAGTAGACACCATAGGGTATTTCAAATAATGGTATTTTAACACTTTCCATGCACTAATTCTACCACCAGTCTTTGTCAAGCTTTTGGGTAGTCATTTTGTTTGTGTTATTTTTCTCTCACATAGTACTTTAGGCATGGATTCTCTGTTCCTGTTATGTGTAACTGACAAAGAACACCCCAATAAGTGTTCAGCAACATCTTCTGAGTACAACAGTAACCCCAATGTACAGGTTTTATGGGTTTTTGCAAACTTACAGGGGTCAAATGTAGGGCTTTCCCTTTTGCCATGTTTGCACATTGAAATTTGCCAGATTGGTTTGCTGGGTCTATGTTGCCTTTGAGACAATGTACAGGTTTTAGGGTGTTTTAGGGTGTTTTGGAAAGGGTCAATAAAGGGCTTGCCCAATTAAGTTTGCAAGATTGGTTTGCTGGGTCTATGTTGCCTTTTGAGACCATATAGTAGCCCAGGAATGTGAATTAACCTTATCATGGCATTCCATTTTCAAATGTAGACAACCCAGGGTATTCAAAATGGGGTATTTCCAGTCTTTTGTAGTAGCCACTTAGTCCCAAACGGGGTTAAATATAGTGCTTGCCAATTAAATTCTCTGGACCGTCTGCCTGTGTTTTCAGGCAGGTCCCTCAAATTATAATTAACCCCTTCAGACCGTAGGGCGTACTATTACGCCCTATTTTAGGCGGCTCTAAATGCCGCCGGGCGTAATAGTACACCCTCCGTTTTTTTTTACTTACCCGGTTGTGGGGGACTCCCAGGGAGCCCCCCGTGGCACATCCGATCTCCTGCAGCCCCCCCGGGCCATGTGAGAGTGAGGTCCTTGCGAGGACAGGTTAGCTGGCTGCTGTATTGCCTTATATAATATAAAATAAATAAATATGTAAATACGTTAAAAAATAAAATTACAAAAATAATTATAAATTAATAATTAAAACAATATATAGATGTGTGTTATTTCGTTCTAACTGTATTGTGATATTAATATATATATATATATTTATATCAAAATACACGTAGAACTAAATAATATATATATATCTATATACATAAATATATACATATATCACTATATATATACCTATATATAAAAAAATTTTTAAAAAAATTATATATATAAACATATATATACACATACGTATATATATATATATACATACATTAATTCTACGTATATATTTATGTAATATTTTTACATAATTAGGTATCTTAATTAATTACAATTAGCGGGACCTGCCTGACAACCCAACGCCGAAAGTAAAGGGAATTTAATTTGTTAGCACTATATTTAACCCTATAACTTTCCAAGACACCATAAAACCTGTACATGGGGGGTACTGTTCTACTCGGGAGACTTTGCTGAATACAAATATTAGTGTTTCAATACAATATTAGTGTTGCTAAACTGACATTTTTATTTGGTAATCTCCCGCTGAGGGTGTAATCCCAGACGATACGCTGTCTTCAAAAACTAATATCAGATTATATATGGCAGGGCAGGCGACTTAGAGTGTCATTGGAAATTTTACAGAGAGATTGAAAGGAGGGGGGAGTTTCTTTTCCGGACGTACAAAAATTATATATGATTAATATGGTAGTACATTTAATCAAGTGCGATAACTTTACAATATCAAGACCAACTTGGTTAGATATTGAAAAATCGGATTTTGGTAATATCGAACCTCTATTTCTTATGTGGTGCGATAGTGAATTTGTAAAACACATAAAATCTAACAATCCGATGAATAATACAATGATCTATATAGTAAAATATTTAAAGAAAAAATATGGTACTAAGCATATATCAAGAAATGCCCCATTAACATGCTTAAAACTTTATATAAAATATATAAATATTCAAGAATGGGAAAAGTGTGGAATTGCAAAATTTGCGGAATTATTAGACGATAATAAAATATTGTCATTTCCAATGTTACAGCTCAAATATAACCTCCCTTCTAAAGAAATATTCAATTATTTAAGAATAAAATCTTTTATCATAGGAAAAACTTTTTTGGAAACCTCTCAAATTGACCAGTTTATAGCATCCCATCATAGGAAAAAAATTGCCTCCAGATTTAACCAATTTATAAGAAGCCAAAGGCAAATAGATAAAGCGTCAGCAATGAATAAATGGGAGCAAGAACTCAATTTTTCTTTTCCGGTTGAAGATTGGCTTTTGGGCCTACAATTAGTAAAAAGATATATCCGTGGGGTAAATATACGAGAAGTGTATTTTAAACTTGTATATCGATGGTATCTGGTGCCCACTCGTCTTCATAAATTTCAACCCACACTTCTACCAGACTGTTGGAGATGTGGCAGGGAATTAGGCTCATTCTCTCACACATGGTGGGACTGTGATGAGTTGAAACCTATGAAAGTTACTTTATCGGATCTGGTAAATCTTATTTTGAAGGTACAAACTGTTATTACGGCGCAAATGTTCCTGTTTCATTTAGACATGCCAAGGGTCAATATAAAACTAAAAATTCTTATGATCCACATCTTTATGGCAATCAAACTAGTTATGGCTAAAAATTGGAGAAATATGGGCCCGTTAGTTTGGCAAGATATTTGTGTACAAGTGGATTATCAATGCAGGATGGAAGCAGGTATAGCAATAAATAAAGTATCCAAAGAGAAATATGAGGAGATTTGGGCCCCTTGGAATAGATATCTTAGTCTTAAAACCTAAAGCCCCCCTCCCCCTAATGACAACCTCCCTTAGGTAACGTAGCAGCTTTATGTGGAAGTGTAAGAAAGAGGTCAATGTATGTAATCTATTGATTTTTATTGTAGTCAGCGTATAAATGTACAAAATATGGTTTTACTAACAATGTGTACAATATTCAATTTACTGTAATATTTTAAAACCTATTTTTCTCTGAAAGTGTGTATATGGATGAAATTTTAAATTGAAAAATAAAAATTTATATAAATAAAAAAAAAGACTGGACATACCCCATTTGCAATACCTTGCGTTGTCTACTATTGCAAATGGTATGCCATTATAGGTGTACATTTCATTCCTGGGCTACTATACAGTCCCAAAGGCAACGTAACCAATCTGGCGAATTTCAATTTCAAATGTAACGTGCTATGTTTGACCCTGTAACTTCCCCAAATGCCATAAAACCTGTACATAGGGGGTACTGTTTTACATGTGAGACTTTGCTGAATACAAATATGTGTATTTTATTGCAGTAAAAGTAAACAGTATTATGACATTGACAGTTAAAATCTCGTATTTTCTCCCATTTTTTTTCATATTAAATTATGTTTCATAGCTAAATATTTGATATTAAATGAAAGCCCTGTTTCCCCTGAATAAAATGATATATAATAAGGGTGGGTGCATTTAATATGAAAGACGTGAATTACGGTTGGACAGACATGTAGTGCAAATGCCAGGTTTTGTTTACATTTTGTTTTGTTCACAAAGTGTACATTTGGCTCAGTCCTTAAGGGGTTAATAAAATCGGTCTCTCTCCCCAGCGGCAGCCCGTGTCATAGAGAGAGGAGACTGTTGGTCCTTTATCTCAGCAGCAGCAAGCATCACTGGGAGTGGAGATGGTCGCTACCACTACCCAGCACCAAGCAGCGGTACAGGGAGATGAGACAATCGGTCTCTATCCCCAGCGGCAGTGCATCCTACAGGGAGAGGAGACGGTAGGTCTCTCTCCCCAGCGGCAGCCCCTGTCACAGAGAGAAG
Source organism: Pelobates cultripes (assembly GCA_933207985.1). Lineage (NCBI taxonomy): Eukaryota > Metazoa > Chordata > Amphibia > Anura > Pelobatidae > Pelobates > Pelobates cultripes. The sequence goes on along the minus strand of OW240914.1, from coordinate 239,396,482 downwards.
AGACTGTCGGTCCCTCATCTCAGCAGCAGCAAGCATCACAGGGAGTGGAGATGGTCGCTACCACTACCCAGCACCAAGCAGCGTTACAGGGAGAGGAGACAATCGGTCTCTCTCCCCAGCAGCAGTGTGTCCTAACGGGAGTGGAGACTACTGGTCTCATTCCCCAGCGGCCGTGTACTTTACAGAGAGAGGGGACAACCGGTCCCCCTCGACAGCAGCAGCTGCCCAACCGAGTCCTGGGGGTAGTGGAGAAGATGCCAATACCAGCAGAAGAGCTGGCATTCGTGCAGAGCACTGTTAGCCCTGCCATCCCCTTTCCCTCGGTCCAGAGCCTGACTGCCTACAGGTTTTCCCAGCTGAAGCACTGGCATCAGGGCAGAGAGCCGCTGGCCTCTGCCAACCACGTACCTACAGCTCCATGCCTGGGAGCACAAGGGAGATCAGGGCGGCGGACGTCCCCTCTGCTGCCTGGGATAGACAGGACAAAGCTGGACACCCGAGAACTACAGGTGCAGTACTTGGTTGTGTCTGGGCTGCTCGACTAACTCAGGTACTGACCGACAGGAGGTTAGATACCTGGCTAGTCTTCCGCTGGGAGGGAAGATGTGTGACGAAAGCACCTTCGTCACTGGGATTTGGAGAGGCCTGCTTGCCAGCCTCTTGCCCTGTGACTATTGCCCCTGGGATATATTGCCCTTTAAAAACACTATTTTATCATATTGGATTTTAAAGGCACTGTTTCTGCCCCTTGGACGTTTAACTGGAACAGATTCAAACATGCGGCGGCGTCCATCTTAAATTGTCCAGCAGTGTTTTGCCGTCGAGTGTATGAAACTGTTTTGGGCATGGGACCATGTGCACACGGTGGGGCAAAAATAAGACTTCCAGGAAATTCTTGAACCCCTGAACCGATCTGGGTGATTTTTTAAATATGTTGTTCACCCAGATCGGGGCTATCAGGGGATGTAACTTTGTGAGGATATGTTGTATTTTGGAGGAACTATTTGGGGTTTGTAAAAATGTATGTTTTTCTGCTTAGAGTTGCCAACTACGTCAAAGTACCCCATTCTTGGCAGGTCCTATCCTATAGCCAAATGCTTGATTTTATGAGATTAATCCACTTACTTGGGAAATGCTTCCTTACTGGGACTCTCTGCAAGAGCAAGCATTAGGCTGCTAGGATAGCTCCTGCCAAGAATGGGGTACTTTGACGTAGTTGGCAGGCTTATGCAATGTATGATCATATAATGTAACTAAACCCCCTTCTTTTTTTGCCTAATTGAGGTGTTTTTAAATAAAACTTTTACAATCTCTAAGATTTGAAATCATTGTTTAGTGAATAAGTGAGTGCGCTGGATTCTGTATTTTGTATATATATATATATATATATATATATATATATAATTAACATCATTCTAAGTGTATTTTAATATTTATACATAATTTTATATATATATATTAATATTAAAATACACTTAGATCAATAGATTGTGTATGTGTATATAAAAGTATTTAGATCATATATATATATATATAGATCTATGTTTCTATATATGATCTAAGTACTTTTATTAACTTTATCAAACTTTATACTAACATTAATTGTCTTTTTAAACTTTTGTGCAGGCATGAGGAGGACAGCCTGAGAGCTCAGGCACTCCTCCTGCAGGCACTGCACAAGCCGCCTATTCTGGCCATGTGATCGCACAATCACATGGCCCGGAGTTGCCGCATCAGTCGCAGGGGGACTGCCTGGGATGCCAGGTAAGTCCCTACATAGTAATGACCATTTTTTGTTGGACGTACCTGGTATGTCCAAGGTCGGGAAGGGGTTAAAGGAGCTCTCATAATCGCGTAATATAGAATATTAACTATAAATGAACTATATGAGATTTCAAGTGTGATTAGATTGCCGTATGTGGAAATAAATTATCTTACAAAAATAGATATGTCCGACGTAGGGATTACTATTGGTATCTGCACTATTTGTAAAAAAAAACACACACTCTTCACACATGAAGCATTTAAGTGGGTCGGTGATAGGTTCCATGAACCATGGTTAGTGTCCTCAATAGTCCAGTCAGCCTTCTATGTCTGATAGCAGTGCTGCAGAAACAATCATACAGGATGTAAAACTCTATAATGTCCCCACTTCTCCAGAGTGGAAGGGATCTTTTCCAATCTGCCCACTAACAGTCTCTCACACTAGAAATGTTTGTACAAAAAATTTAACAATGCACTTTCTGCTTGGGATTACTTATACTTGGGTCCTCTGGAAAGGGAGGGCATGTTCCCTAAAGGATCCTCTGGAAATATACACAAATGTCCAGGCATACCCAATGTGGGTATCTGTATGTTCTCACACAAGAAATGGCTTGCCGGAGAACCAGGGATAGCACATACAGATGCACATGACAACAGCTACTGCGGCTCTGCAATGAATCAAAGGAGGTTGACTGGAATACAAAGTATGGGTGAGTACTTTACAAATAGCCCTTCAAATCCTAATTGTCACAAATCTTTTTTTTTATTATTCTTTATTTTTCTTGTGCATAAGAAAACATAACAGATAGGCCTGTAGCGCCACAACAGCTATTACAGGCATTACAATAGCAAACATTGTCATAGCAGAGTAATACAGCACATTTTTTTATATTTATGAGATAAAGCAGGCTAGGAATACTTGAGTAGGACTTTAATAGTGTAGTTAGTGTACGTATGCATGCTTGTATATTAGTAATGGGATTAGTGGGTGTACAGGCTTTTCTAGAAGCGTAACACAATGTTTAATCATGACCTGCACGAGGGGGTCATGACATTTACTTGTATGCATGGATACTCGTAGACACCCCTATCTACTAAATATGGCTACCATTTTATGATGTTATAGAAACAAGATGTCCTCAAGCTATACCGTCATGTCTAACTACGAGAGAAATGCAAGGAGGGCCTAGTACATTATATCATATTTGTTATGCTTGTTAATTGTTGGGAGCCAAGACTTCTAGCTAGACATGTTAATATTTACAAGTGTAACTGTAAGTAAACATGCTATCGAGTTAGTGCACCTCTGAGTGCATTGTTAGTAGTACACGGAACTGCAGTGTCATTAGACAGCGTGAGGAGAGAGAGCAGAAATTATAAGCTAATTATAAAAAGAACATAATACTCAAGATTTTGTGGATGGCATTTAAAGACAAAAATAGCGTCTCAGGTTGTTAAGAAGAAAGTCCAGCCCGGTATCAGTCCCATAAGCTAGCTTAGCCGATTCCATCAGGTGGTAGGGTAGCTAGATCACTGAAGTTGGTGGCACCGTGAGGCGTGTTGTCTCCTCGGCCCCAGGTTTGCAGGAAGGCCGGCATCTGTGAACCACAGACTTGGATTCGTTGAGGGACCAAGTTTTTCCCCATCTCAGGGGTGGCGGAGGTAGTGAGGATTTGTCTCAGCCGGTGCGCGGTTCTCCGCCCGCGTGGACGATGCTTGGAGGACTTCCCTCGTGTGGCTCTCCACCTGGGCGAGCAGTAGTGAGGTATCGGGAGCGTTGTTTTATATTTGGTGCCCTGAGGAGGCTTTACCATGCTGGAGTGCTGCATTCTCCTGTTTCCCTTCGGCGGCACTGAGCTGTGAGCAGTGGCTTGCAGACGGCTTGTACCTTAAGCCAAAAGGCCTGGAAGATTCGCTGAGTGTCCCCTTTGTTGCAGCTGTGCCACGTGTTGTCGTGCAGGCTGCGTCCGCCATTGTGGGAATATGGATGTCTGTGCGATCTGCTGCAGGGGTAACGTTGTTGCAGCTAACTGCTCTCCAGGAGGGGACCGGGATATCCCCTGCCGGTCCAGGGATGGGGGGTGGAGTCGTGCTTAACTTAGCTTTATTCAGCAGAAGGAGAGCGGCCGTCTCTCCCTTGGTCTGAGTCCAGTAGGCCTCAACCTGCCGTTGCGGTTCCTGTTGCCTCAGGGTGTTGATTAAGGTATCCACCTGTAGGGTTAGGTGCCCTCAGCTTGGGAATCCCCTTGAGTAGAGATCACCAGGTTGCCAGCCCAGGATATCACCGGGTATTCGGCATTAACAGCAGGAGCTTGTGTGATGCACGTCTTGCCTGCTTGCAGTCCAGGCTCCGCCCCCGTCACAAATCTTAAAGCAGAACTGTTAATCCCCCCACCCTACCACACCACCCACACACAGACATCACTCCCACCACCCATGCAAAATGAGTATTTCAGAAATCTTTCTGAAACTTTTGTGCACTACTTTTTCTCAATATTTTTATGAAGCTTATCAGGCATAGAAAATACTGAGACAAAGTAGTCCCTTACTTCTAGACACTTTGCAGAGCTACCGGCATCTAGAAGTGTCAATCCCCCAGCTGTCACTAGTAACTACATTTACATTTACACTAACCCTAAACTAAATAACCCAAAACACCCCTCTTATCCAAATATTAATTTTAACCCCACTCTAACCCTAAACCCAATAATGCTAATTACCCATTAGGCATGTGCATGGGAAAAAATTTCGGTTCGGTTCAGCATTCCGAAATTCAACACTTCGGCAATTCGGCATTTCGACACTTCCGAACTTCTTTGGCACTTCGACACTTCAGAACTTCGGCACTTCGACACTTCGACAATTCGGAAATTCAGTAAATTCAGAACTTCGGGACCTCGGCAATTCGGCACTTCGGCAATTCGGTACTTCGACTCTTCGGAACTTCGGCAACTTCGGCACTTCGACAATTCGGAAATTCGGTAATTTCGGAATTTTGGGACCTCGGCAATTCGGCACTTCTGCAATTCAGCACTTCGACACTTCTAAACTTCGGCAACTTCGGCACTTCGGCACTTCGGAATTTCGGAACTTCTCTTGCAGCCGCTTGGTAGATAACTCCCTAATTCCCATGGTATTAGGGAGTTATCTACCAAAAGGGTGAAAGACCTAAATTGGTCTTTCAGCCAAATTTACTAATATTAAGTTAAGATAACTTTAGTAAATTATGCCCCTACTCGCGGTGGCTGTTCACTGTTAAAAAAATAAAATTTTTAAAAAGGGTCCCCTCCCCCGAGCCCCTTTTTTTTAAACTAAAGGGGGGGCTTATTGCCCTAAATTAGAATAAGGGGGGGCCTATTGCCCCCCCCCGGCCCCCACCTCTGAGCAGCTGGTGGGGGCCCTAAAATAAAATAATGGGGGGGACCTATTGTCCTCCCCCCAGCCTCCACCCATGAGCGGTGGGTGGGGGCCCTAAATTAGAAAAAGGGGAGAGGACCTAATATCCTCCCCCCTGGCCCCCACCCCTGAGCGGTGGGTGGGAGCCCTAAATTAGAATGAGGGGGGGACCTAATGTCCTCTCCCCTAGCCCCTACCCCTGAGCGGAGGACATTAGGTTCCCCCCTTATTTTACTTTAGGGCCCCCACCCGCCGTTCAGGGGTGGGGGCCGGGGGGGTGGCAATAGGTCCCCCTTCAGGTTAGAAGCCCCCACTCGCGCCACAGGCTACTCACTGTTTAATAGACATGCCCCTACTCACGGTATAGCGAGTAGGGGCATAATTTACTAATAATCTTTAGTAAATTTGGTCTTTCAGCCTTTTAGTAGATAACTCCCTAATACCGTGGGAATTAGGGAGTTATCTACTTTTTCATTCCCGTCATTCCATTGACAGGCCAAGTATCTTACATTTTATATGAATGTATGTAACATGATTGTTGTAAGTGTTGCAAATGCTTACAGCTGAATTCTGGCTATGTTTGTATACTTTTTATTTAAAATTGTATACAGTGTAACATTCTTCTTCTTCCACTGGGTAAATATATTAGTACTTAGGCAATACTGTGCTTCGGAACTTCGGCACTTAGACACTTCAGAAATTCGGTAATTTCGGAACTTCGGAACTTCGGCCTTGATGTAATATTTTTTATAAACTTAATATGTTAATGTTTTTGGATAAACTTTTCAAATGATTTTACGTTATCCAAAAATATTAAAGGTATTGAAAATATTAACCAAATACTTAAGTTGTGTATTTTTCGTAAAGTCCACTAGTTGAGTAGAAATTATTATATGATAAATTGTGAAACAAAGGTGATTTTTTTTTTTAAATGTTATATTTCATTCATACTTAAATTATGCTTCATGTATACATAAAGGCAAGTCCCACTTTCTTTGTCAAGCTAAGAGTGTGGAACTTCCCTCATGCTCCACTCGTTCTCAATATTTCTTATGTGCAGGAAAAATACATAATACAATGTAGTGCCTACTATGTCTTATATATGTTTTAAAGAGTAATGGATTAGAAATGAAGTAAATAACAGATTCTCAAACAGAAGGAAAAGAAGAAAAAAATGTATAAATGTAAGCTTAAGGCGATAGAGCAAAAAAATCTAGAAAATGTGCCAAAAATATCTCAGTCATGGATTTTGGAAAGGATCACTCCCTAACTGTAAATAAGCACAACTTCTACTAAACTGAGCTTTGTATGTTTATTTATACTTTGTAAAGCAAGGGAATGCCTCTTGCCCTGAGTTTTAAAACAGATGCATTTTATTAGGTGAATAGAAACCTCATAATCCCTGCTATGATATTTGCATCCAATTTGAATATTTTTGTAAGTTAATACAAATTAAATAGTGAAACATATTTAAGATACTGATCACTGCATTTGTAGATGAAACATAAAAAAATTAATTTGGGTTATATTACTTTGTCTTTGTTTTACCTTGTGTAACCTTGAATGCTGTAATCAAGTTATGCAAACATGCAGGTGTTTTATCTATATCTACATGAATACATTTTGAGATCATTTAAGCAGCATTCTCTGAATATTTTTTTTTTTTTTTCATTTTGCATAAAAAGTAATTAAAAATTTATGTTTAATTCAGTATTACGTAAATGACAGAACAATTGCATGCTTTTAATTTCATTTTGCTATAGTATGTATAAATGCTATTACACGTTTTCCACTTATTATCTTCTGAAGGTCACTATCAGAAATTTTGAGGCCAATTACAAGGTCATCCACTGCCCTCCAACACACACATGCATACACAAAAATACAGATAGATAAACATACATACTCCCTAATTTCTCTCTTGACTGCCATGTTATCTTCCTTCATACACTGCCATGGTTCCTATTAATTCCTCTCCAGACAGCTGTATGGCATCCTTAATCCCTATCAAGATTGCTATCTAACCTGTCTAATTCCTATCCACTCCAGACTTCACCTTTCCTCCCTAATCCATAACTCAACTAGTACCAAACTTTTCTAAAACCTTTAAAGACTGCAACCTAATACCCCTAATCATTTTCCAGGCTGCTCTTGGAAATTATAATAACAACTTCCTCTATCTTTACCTATTTTTATAAATCCTTTAGGTTCTTAAGTTCTATAATTACGTGGAACCTCATCCTTTACTAACCCGTTCTCATCCTCTACAGAATTTTCACATTCTTCCATCATCCATTGAAAGGGAATTTAAAGGTACACTATTATCACCAGAACAGGTAGTTCAGAATAGGCAGTTACTCAGACAGCCACTAGAGGTGCTTCCTGGGTCAGTGCTGGTTTCCATGCAGTAAACGCTCTGCATGGAAACACTGAATGCTCCCCACAATTGATTCAACGCATCTCTATGAGGAGATGCTGACTGGCGCAGCAAGGCATTTTGCCACGCATGAGTGATAACCTCCAAATGATTTCATATGGGAAAGCATTGGCTTGACTGAGATCATCAACTTTGATAATCTCAGTCAAGGGGGCAACGAGACCTGCTGGAATAAAGGTAAGTAAAACACATTTCTACTGCAGGGAGAGCGGGGCCAGCCACCTAGACGCCAGTCTTAGAGCTTTAGCATCAGGAATACATATTTGTATTCCTGACACTATAGTGTTCCTTTAAAGATTTTTACATGTTTGTTTTCCTGACACTGTAGTGTTCCTTTAATGGTAGCCATCTCCTCAGCCAGAGCAGATAAGATGTTCAGAAAACAACGACAGACTGATTACTACGAGGCTGGGTTATAGAGGGTACACGCTTAGTGATACTGATATGTGCAGAGAAATTAGAAAAGCTCACAGAAAGCATAGAGACTCCGGGGTTGCTGTATCTCTTGTGCAGAGAGAACTTGCTGGAATTTTTTATCTGGTCTGCCCTTACTGGTGGGATCAGTCTGATTTGCAAATAGAATAGGTTCACTCTGTAATGGCACAAGTGAGACAAAATATGTGTGAGATCTGAGTGGGGACTAACCGGAGCGAAAGCTAATGGCATTCTCTAAGCTTTTGTTCATTCTCAGAGTTCTCATATTTTCAGAGGTTTTTGTATACCCCTGATTTTGGGGTAAAAAGACTGTGTTTAATAATGTGAAAAATATGGTATGTCCTTTATATTAGTTGGTACATCAAATCTTCAGCATTGATTGATATTAAAAGCATCATTCTTCTCAATAATGTGAAATATTTGAATGCCAATCAATTAATGATATAAAGTCTAACTTGTTTCCTTAGTCAAACGAAAATCACAAAAATAAACACTTACAAAAGGAAATGTGCTTGAGTACTGTGAAGGTTCACTGGATCTGTGCTCTAAGCACAAGTTACATGAACTTTCCAATGGCAACAGTTAGTTTTCTTCAGTTGCATTTGTTAACATCCTATAGCTTAAGGAAATACAATGAAACCATTCAAAAATGTCAACATCTGACAAGCAGATCTCAATACTGTAGCCAAATTTGGATTATGAATGCCTTTGTTCCCCGCTGTTTTCTACAACCTTTCAGTTATGTTGTCACACCTTAATATATATATATATATATATATATATATATATTTAAGATATATTCTCATTTCTATCCGCATCAGTTTACAGGATTACCACTGTATTAAAATGTCCTTGTAACCTTTGACACTTGGCAGGAATTGTGAGTGAAATTAGTTTTACAAGAATAGTGAATAAATAAAATAAAGCCAGAAATGTACATACAATAGTAGTTTAATTTACTTGTTTCGCATTGAAGGCCTCTGTGACAATTTAATTGAGGTGTTGCGATTTGTTTTTATTTCATCTAAAGTCATTGGTCAATATTTACCCATATTTCAAACATCTTCTTGAATGTTATAAGCACTCATTATGGTACAAATGTCACAAGCAATCCAGATATATCAACACATAACTACAGCAGTTAAAATATTTATGTGTATTCCATTGTACCAAATATATCTCTCTAAACACCTACGCTTATCTGAAGTGCACCTGTGAACCCCCCACCCCCCATCACAAACATAAAAAAAAAAAATCAAAGGGAAACTGTAGTTTATTTTCTGCTGTGCCTTTGACACACAATCTAAACTAAAAAGTATAACTTATTTGTTTTAACGATGTAACTATCTAACTTAGTTACCATAGCTATTGGTTTGTTCAAAAACTACATTAGTGACAATTTCCCTCAAGATATAAAAAGTGAGGTCCTAAAGTGGTAAAAACAATTCAACTAATTATAAAAATAATGTGTTAAATGTTAAACGTTAAAAAGAAAATGACTAAAGTGTAACAAATATATAGAAACAGGGCCGGACTGGGAAAAAAATTTGGCCTGGGTATTTTTTCATCACAGTGGCCCACTAAGAAGCTGGCGGGGCAGAGAGGGTGTGTTTTGTCATCACCAAGGAAAAGCACGCCCCCTCTCAAAATGAGCATGTTGGTTCAATGCTCTGCCAGGGCAGGCTATGTGCAGAGCCCTGCTAAAGAGCTCTAGCATGAGAAAAATTTCTTCTGCACAGTGCAAGCAAATTTAATAATATGCTTGCACTGTGTTTCCTTGCAACTTGTCTCTGGTGTTTCTATAAATGGGATATCAGGAAACAAAAAGGAAAGCGTATTGTGCATGTGTTTGGAGCCTGCTTGTGGGATTGCATGTGTGTAGAGTGAGCTAATTGTGATGTGGTATTGTGGTAAGGTCGGTTTTAGTCGTGTTGTATTTGTGGTGTAATGTAATGCATGTGTGGCTAGGAGCTGTAGAGAGTGTGTATAGGGGATGCAGTATGTGTGTGAGGGTTGCAGTGTTTGTGCTGTAGTATATATATATATATATATATATATATATTTATGTATATATATATATATATCTATATGTGTGGAAGTATTGTGTGTGTGAGTGCTGCAGTGTGTTGGGGGGGTTCTGTGTGTATGTGTGAAGGGTGAAGTGTGTGTGTGTAAGGGTGATGTGTGCGTTTGTGTGTGTGGGTAATGTGTGTGTGTGAAAGGGAGCTGTGTGTGTATGAGTGCTCTGTGTGTGAGAGTGATGTGTGTGAGAGTGCTCTGTGTGTGTGAGGGTAATGTGTGTGTGAGAGTGTTGTGTGTGAGGGTAATGTGTGTGTGAGAGTGATGTGTGGGAGAGTGCTGTGTGTGGGGGTGATGTGTTTGAGGGTAATGTGTGTGTGAGAGTGTTGTGTGTGGGGGTGATGTGTTTGAGAGTGCTGTGTGTGAGGGTGATGTGTGTGAGTGCTGTGTGTAAGAGTGTTGTGTGCGAGGGTGATGTGTGTGAGAGTGATGTGTGAAAGTGCTGTGTGTAAGGGTGCTGTGTGTTAGAGTGATGTGTGAGAGTGCTGTGTGTAAGGGTGCTGTGTGTTAGAGTGAAGTGTTTGAGAGGGATGTGTGTGAGGGTGTTGTGTGTGAGGGTGTTGTGTGTGAGGGTGTTGTGTGTGAGGGTGATGTGTGTGAGAGTGATGTGTGTGAGAGTGTTGTGTTTGAGAGTGCTGTGTGTGAGGGTGATGTGTGTGAGAGTGCTGTGTGTGAGAGTGCTGTGTGTGAGGGTGATGTGTGTTAGAGTGAAGTGTTTGAGAGTGGTGTGTGTGAGGGTGTTGTGTGTGAGAGTGTTGTGTGTGGGGGTGATGTGTGTGAGGGTGATGTGTGCAAGAGTGATGTGTGTGAGGTTGAGGTGTGTGAGGTTGATGTGTGTGAGGATGATGTGTGTGAGGGTGCTGTGTGTGAGAGTGTTGTGTGTGAGATTAGTGTGTGTGAGGCAATATATCCCTTCTTACCTTTAGCCTGGGAGGGGGGACCGTGCTGCCATCTCTGGTGGTGCTAGTGGTGAGTGAACTCTATCCTGCCGGCCTCGGCCCATGGCCATTGCAGCCCACCGGGCATTTGTCCGATGGCCAGTACTGGCCTGTATAGAAAAGTGTTTAATCAACCAATTATATACTTCTTATACCCAGCCACATGGATATTTGATAGATATGTCTGCCTGCTGTCCTATTTTAGCACCAAGTTGCAAAGATTTCTAAACATAAATAATTAGAAGCAAATGGAAAAGGTAGGTGATAATAAATATTATGCTTTAATTATATACTTAGCGAGTGAGCCTTGTCCACACTATATACTTTAGCGAGTGAGCCTTGTCCACACTTCCATGCCTTTAGGGCCAAGGTTTTTTGACACCTTGCAATGTGCTCCTTCCCCCGTCATTATATACATTCTCTAAAAAGACATCCATACATATTATACCTAAGATTATTTAAAGCACATGTGTTGCTTTCTTCTTAAATCCTATATATACGTAAAGGAACAATAAGCATGCACAAAATATTAAACAATGGGGGGAAATGAAAAAACAATCACTGATTTGTTTATAATAATTTCTATAAAACTAGTGTCATTACTAAAAATAACAGAATAGATGCATGTATTAGTCTGGATTGTTAAAATGCCTGACATTAAAGATTTAAAATACATTTTTGAAGTTACACAACAAATATTATGAGTGAATTGTGTTTTTATAGCTAAAACTGTACATTTTATGGGGATTTTCACAAATACCATGTATCCCACTACAGTAAAGATCCAAGATTTCTAAGCTGCTACTGCCAAGAGTACAGGTGCACCCCTCCATGTAAATCTTGGCCAGATACTTATTAAGTTTTAGGTTCAAACTGAAGACTTGCCATTTCAATTTGTATAGCTTTGATAGATTGATTTACTGTCTTTGAGAAAAATAACATCCCTCAAATGCAAATTGCACTTATCATGGAAAACCATAGCAAAAGTAGGTAACCTTGCAAAAACATTGTGTTTTCATGATGATTGTCAGCTCCTTATAATGTAAAAGCTGAAATTAATATCTTCTAATACATTTTTAATGGATAGAATTTTGGAATGAAAATCTTTTTGGGAGATCCATTTAGGTTTAAAATGACATATAATTCAAATTTGAGTTAATACAGGGGTAAAAGTCACATCAGAGCAAACAATACTCAGGTCTAATTAGGGTTAGTTAGAGGTAAAAGAAAATATAACCAGAGGGTTGTAGATATTATGAATAAGGATCAGAAAGTGAGGACAGAACACTAGAAAGGTGAAATTTAGAACATGATGCAGATTAAGAATGCATTTATATACATTCATCTTCCAGAATATGTATCAAAACATACATACACAAACAGGTGAGCAAAACTGTGGTATGGTCACCCTCATTCACACTTTTTCTGCATTATGTAATTGCAGTCCATATGATTCAATGTATTGTATAAAGTGTAAAACTATAAAAATGGACATGTTCAAAAATACTTATGAACAATTATGACATTCCTAACTAGTGCTCTTAAGTGCATACATTTACTGCTGCACTCATTTAAATAAAACAGTCAAATGCAGAAAACCATACATTTGAACAACTGCCCTGTTCCTGGAGTTTAAAGCTGCAGGAAAGACTTCTCTTATTGGAGTCAAATGATGCATTGTGTGTGTTTTGTATGCATGCAAATGTGTAAATACAGTCTGTGTGTGTGTTATAAATACAAATATAAAAAGACAGATAGCTGTTAGAGAGCCTTCCTGGGTCATGGCTGCCTAAAATGCATCCAAACATTCAGTGTCTCCACCCTCTGCATGCAGACACTGAACTTTCCTCATAGAGATTCATTGATTCAATTTATCTCTTAAGGAGATGGTGATTGGCCAGGGCTGTGTTTGACTTGTGCTGGCTTTGCCCTGATCTGCCTCCTTGACAGTCTCAGCCAATCCTATGAGGAAGTATTGTGATTGGCTCAGACTACCACTTCTGATGATGTCAGCAGGCAGTGGGCAGGTCTAAAGGAAAAGGGGACTAAGTGAGCAGCTGCAGACTTGAATACAAGTAAGATTTTACTATATTTAGGGAGGAATGAAGGGACCAGGGTGGCTAGATGGTGGTTTTAACCCTATAGGGTCAGGAATACATGTTTGTGTTCCTGACCCTATAGTGCTCCTTTAATGTAATTGATTTATAACATGTACTGGAGCCCATTATATCTGTAAAGTCTGGAATTTGAAATATTTGTCTTTTTTTTTTAGAAAACATGTTTTCCTTATTTTGTTGGTGTTAGCAATGAATTGTATTTGTCATTAATTAATATAAATAAGGTATAAAGTAATTAAAATATGTTGATTTTAAACAACAAATTTGATCCAAAAGTAACTAATGAAAAACATAAAGTAAGTAAACAATGTATTGTATCAATAGGAATAGATTGTTGTGTCCATCTTATTGAAATATTTGAAATTTGCTAGCAGGTGGTCAGATTTCCTTTGAGATGCTATATACTAAAAAAAAATTGATGATTCCAACCCCACAGTGACATGTTCATTTAGTGGATGCTAGCATCAATATGGCTGTGAATTGCATTATTGATATGCAATTCACATCCATATACCCCAGCCAACTCCCTCATGGCTTCATACTTGCAAAAGTTGGGAAATATGACCTAAATATAAGCAAAACATTGGGCAAGATAATGTTTTCATGTTTATATTGGTATTATTGTAACTAGAGTGCACATTGTCATATTTAAAAAGCAGACATTCAAATCAATATAGTGTACAGGAAGAATTATTAAAAATCCTAAACGTACAAGGAGATAGCTAGTGAAAAATGCAGATAAGTTAGTAATTGTAGTAGCTATATTCAATAGTGTATAATATAACTCTTGAAACAAGTAATAATCTACATATGTCAGTTTCTTCCTGTCTACATATACATTCAAATCAATATGCTGTCAATCACCTATATACTGTCAAGTATTCATCCGCACAAAAAAATGTGGTTAATGGCATTTACTGTCCTGACAGGAAAAGTTGTGCCAAGCAACATTACCGTCCTGACAGGAAAAGTTGTGCCGAGCAGCAATCATGAACATGAAAACCTGGTAATTACTTTTGGGGTCAAAGGCCGGTCATGGCCAATCAAATCCACAGGAGGATTTGTGCTGAGCAGCAATCATGCACATGGAAACTAGTGATGCACCGAACGGTTCACTGGCGAATAGTTCCCGGCGAACATAGCATGTTCGCGTTCGCCACAGCTGGCGAACATATGCGCAGTTCGATCCGCCCCCTATTCGTCATCATTGAGTAAACTTTGACCCTGTACCTCACAGTCAGCAGACACATTCCAGCCAATTAGCAGCACACCCTCCCTAGCAGACCCTCCCACCTACTGGAAGGCATCCATTTTACATTCATTCTCAAGCTGCATGCTTAGTGAGAGGAGGGAAAGTGTAGCTGCTGTTGATTAGATAGGGAAATGCATAGCTAGGTTAGGGTATACAGTGTCCACTACAGTCCTGAAGGACTCATCTGATCTCTGCTGTAAGGACAGCACCCCAAAAAGCCCTTTTTAGGGCTAGAACATCAGTCTTTTTTTTTTTTTTCTGTGTAATGTAATTGCAGTTGCCTGCCTGCCAGCTTCTGTGTCAGGCTCACAGTGGATACTGTGCCCAGTGCCACCACTCACTCACTGGTGTCACAATAGCTTGCATTTAAAAAAAATAAAAAAAATTTCACTATAAAAGATTGAATAGCAGTTAGTTGTCTGCCAGCTTCTGTGTCAGGCTCACAGTGGATACTGTGCCCAGTGCCACCACTCACTCACTGGTGTCACAATAGCTTGCATTTAAAACCAAAAAACTTTTTTCACTGTTATAGATTGAATAGCAGTTAGTTGTCTGCCAGCATCTGTGTCAGGCTCACAGTGGATACTGTGCCCAGTGCACCACTCACTCACTGGTGTCACAATAGCGTGCATTTAAAAACCCAAAAACTTTTTTCACTGTTATAGATTGAATAGCAGTTAGTTGTCTTCAAGCGGGTGTGTCAAGCCTACAACGTGTACTCTGCCAGTTCACAGTGCCACTCATATCTGGTGTCATAATAGCTTGCATTTAAAAACAAAAAACGTTTTTCACTGTTATAGATTGAATAGCAGTTAGTTGTCTGCCAGTGGGTGTGTCAGGCTCACAGTGGATACTGTGCCCAGTGCCACCACTCACTCACTGGTACACGGACGAAATTTATTTTCACAAAAGGCAATACCCAACCTGTACTCGATTGTGCAAAAGGAAATAATGGCATGTCTGGCACACAGTGTTGGAGCAAGGGTCCATCTGACCACTGATACCTGGTCTGCAAAGCATGGTCAGGGCAGGTATATCACCTACACTGCGCATTGGGCAAACCTGCTGACGGCTGCCAAGCATGGAATGCGTGGCTCTGCAGAGGAGTTGGTGACACCGCCACGACTTGCAGGCAGGCCTGCTGCCACCTCCTCTACTCCTCCTACTCCATCCTCTTCCATAACCTCCTCGGCTGAGTCCTCTTCTGCTGCTGCGTCTTGCTCCACATCAACGGATAGGGGACGTAACAGGGATTAAACTGATAAGAATAGTACTACTTAACACACCACTCCTATCTGGTGGCACATTAGATTGCACGCGCAGTGCCCCAAATTTGAAGAAGGAGGACCGACCAAGCATCTTTTTCCATCTCCCGGTTCCTAAAATCAATGCCATATACACGTCCCCTGATAGGGGACGTAACAGGGATTAAACTGATAAGAATAGTACTACTTAACACACCACTCCTATCTGGTGGTACATTAGATTGCACGCGCAGTGCCCCAAATTTGTTGTGATCTGTGAGTAAGGTAAACGGTTGTCCATACAAGTAAGGTTGCAGCTTTTTGAGGGCCCACACCACCGTCAGGCACTCCTTTTCAATGGCAGTGTATCTACTTCCCTGGACAAAAGTTTCCGGCTTAGATAAGCCCCTGTTTGCTCGCCGCCATCTGCTCCGACTTGGCTCAGTACTGCTCCCAATCCAAACATAGAAGCGTCTGTATGGACGAGAAAGCGTTTAGTTGGATCAAGAGCAGAAAGTACAGGTGATTTAATGAGCGCCGTCTTGAGCTGTTGGAAGGCCTGTTCACACTCTGGGGCCCATACCACTATCTTGGAGAGGTTTTTACGCGTTCCTATATGGCACTTACTGGGCTTTAGGGTCAGTCCGGCCTCCCTAATCTGGTCTAGTACGGCTCCTATGTGGGTCAGGTGTTCGGGCCAGGAGCAGCCAAAAATGGCTATATCATCCAAGTAGGCGCAGGCATACTCCTGAAACCCATCCAGTAGCCGATCTACCATCCTCTGAAAGTTAGCCGGGGCATTCTTCATCCCGAATGGCATGACCTTAAACTGATACAGGCCAAACAAGGTGACAAATGCCGACTTGTGGATGGCGTCCTCGGCTAATGGAATTTGCCAGTATCCCTTGCACAGATCTACTGTGGTGAGGTACTGGCCTCTGGCCATTTTGTCTAGGAGCACTTCTATCCGGGGCATAGGGTAGGCGTCTGAGGTTGTTTTATCGTTTAGCCTCCGGTAGTCTACACAGAAACGGGTCGTGCCGTCCCGTTTCGGTACTGGTACTACCAGGGAGGCCCAGGGGCTGTCAGAGTGTTCTATCACCCCTAACTGCATAATTTCCTCAATATCTTTCCGCATATTTTCTTTAACTGCTTCGGGTATGCGATAGGCGGTTTGGCGAAGGGGGGTCTGGTCTAGGGTTTCAACTTTGTGAGTGGTTAATGGACTGTACCCAGGTAGGTTGGAAAACGTGGCCCCCTTGTCCTGGATTAGTCTTTGGACCTGGGTTCGCTCCTGGGGGTCTAACCGTTCTCCTAACTGTACTTCTCCCAGGTCTCCGCTCTGGCCCTCTAGGTCTAGGAGATCTGGGAGTGGCAAATTATCATAATCTTCAGTGGCAGGTGCACAGATCGCGGTTACCTCTTCCGTGCGCTCGTGGTATGGCTTGAGCATGTTCACATGGAGCATGCGCTTGCCTCCCGTGCCTGTGACCGCACCGATCACAAAGGTGGTATCACAAACCTGCTCTACCACCTTGTATGGGCCCTGCCAGGAAGCCTGCAGCTTGTCCTTGTGGACAGTGTCAATCCATATCTGCCAAGTGACCCTATGTAGGGGAACAGTCTCTATTCTGCTCTGTGTCAGTGTGTATCATGGTCTCTGAGGACAGGTGTCAATCCATATCTGCCAAGTGACCCTATGTAGGGGGAACAGTCTCTATTCTGCTCTGTGTCAGTGTGTATCATGGTCTCTGAGGACAGGTGTCAATCCATATCTGCCAAGTGACCCTATGTAGGGGGAACAGTCTCTATTTTGCTCTGTGTCAGTGTGTATCTTGGTCTCTGAGGACAGGTGTCAATCCATACCTGTCAAGTGACCCTATGTAGGGGTAACAGTCTCTATTCTGCTCTGTGTCAGTGTGTATCATGGTCTCTGAGGACAGGTGTCAATCCATATCTGCCAAGTGACCCTATGTAGGGGGAACAGTCTCTATTCTGCTCTGTGTCAGTGTGTATCATGGTCTCTGAGGACAGGTGTCAATCCATATCTGCCAAGTGACCCTATGTAGGGTGAACAGTCTCTATTCTGCTCTGTGTCAGTGTGTATCATGGTCTCTGAGGACAGGTGTCAATCCATATCTGCCAAGTGACCCTATGTAGGGGGAAAAGTCTCTATTCTGCTCTCTGTCAGTGTGTATCATGGATCCTTAGGATAGATGTCAATCCATATCTGCCAAGTCACCCTATGTAGGGGGAACAGTCCCTATTCTGCTCTGTGTCAGTGTGTATCAGGGATCCTTAGGATAGGTGTCAATCCATATCTGCCAAGTGACCCTATGTAGGGGGAACAGTCCCTATTCTGTTCTGTGTCAGTGTGTATCATGGTCTCTGAGGACAGGTGTCAATCCATATCTGCCAAGTGACCCTATGTAGGGGGAACAGTCTCTATTCTGCTCTGTGTCAGTGTGTATCATGGCCTCTGAGGACAGGTGTCAATCCATACCTCCCAAGTGACCCTATGTAGGGGTGAACAGTCCCTATTCTGCTCTGTGTCAGTATGTCATATGTCAGGTATCAATCCATATCCATTGTGATTTAGGAATGTTAGGTGATTTCTGCCCTTTATGGATTAAAACCAGACTCTGCATCAACTGTGTAATTTTCCATGGGAGTTTTGCCATGGATCCCCCTCCGGCATGCCACAGTCCAGGTGTTAGTCCCCTTGAAACAACTTTTCCATCACTATTGTGGCCAGAAAGAGTCCCTGTGTGTTTTAAAATTCGCCTGCCCATTGAAGTCTATGGCGGTTCGCCCGGTTCGCCGGTTTGCGAACATTTGCGGAAGTTCGCGTTCGCCATTCACGAACCGAAAATTTCGGGTTTGCGACATCACTAATGGAAACCTGGTAGTTGCCCTTTGGGTCAAAGGCTAGTTACAGCCAATCGGATCTACAGGAGGGTTATTTAAACCCAATTCTCCTCTTGCTTATTGCCCTGTTGTGGTTTCATGCCTATGGTTATCCGAGAGTGCATTCCTGATCTTGATTTTCTGGTATTTGACTTTGGCTTTGTTTTGACTTCCCTGATATCTGGTATCCTTGACTTTTGGCTTTGCCTCATCTTTGTGTCTGATTCTGGTGTCCCTGACTTCGGCAAGTATTTTGACTATTCTTGGAGACGTTAAGTCCGGCCATTCTAAGGTCCGGTTATATGTTATCCTTACTCCTAGGTGTGACACAGAACTGTGTGCTGGATCAATCCTGACATTTACTCTTTAAACACTCTTTATTGCTCTTTCACATTCTTTTCGATGACACAATGTCCTGATTTGTTCCATTGCCCAGTATGTTTATTGCAGTACGCACACAGAACAGGATGTATTGCAGTCTTCAAATAAATCTATCTCATTGAGTTACTCTGTCTCTTCTGTGTAATCATACTATATATCACTTCTGGATTAATTATACAGTCTTCTTAAACCAATGCTATAAAACTGACCAAGGATTAAACCATTCAAGGAAAGGCAATTGGCTCAAATGATTTCTTTCATTGTCTTGTAGAGCACTGATTCAGAACATCCCAGGTTCCACACTGTTTGTAATCTGCAGTCTATTATCTGCGTTAATGATCTCCAGGCCCTCAGTAACCTCAAATTTCATACTTTGCAACACTATATGAATGGACACATAATGGCTTAATTTATGAGTGCAATTAATTTTTTATTATTATTATTATTATTATTATTATTATTATTATGTATGGCTTTTTATTTACTTACTGATGCAAATATTTTATGTTTTACCTTAAAGGGACACTATAGTCACCAGAACAACTACAGCTTATTGAATTTGTTCTGGTGTGTGGAATCATTATCATTGGGCTTTTTGCTGTAAACAATGTCTTTTCAGAGAAAATGCAGTGTTTACATTACAGCCTAGTGATAACTTCACTGGCCACTCCTCAGATAGCTGTTAGAGATCCTTTCTGGGTCATGACTGTCTAAAATGCATCCAAACATTCAGTATCTCCTCCCTCTGCATGCAGACACTGAACTTTCCTCATAGAGATGCACTGATTCAATGAGATGCTGATTGTCCAGGGTTGTGTTTGAATCATGCTGGCTCTGCCCCTGATCTGCCTCTTTGTCAGTCTCAGCCAATCCTGTGGGGAAGCACTTTGATTGGATCAGGCTACCACTTCTGCTGATGTCAGCAGACTGCTTGTTTTTGTTTTTTTTAGGCAAACAGCATGCAGATCTACAGTTTCTGGCTTGAATACAGTAATATTTTGCTATATTGATTGAGGCATAAGGGGCCCAGGGGGGCTAGATGCTGGTTTTAACACTATAGGGTCAGGAATACATGTTTGTGTTCCTGACCCTATAGTGATTCTTTAATGCAACAGAATATCCTTTGTAACTGTAATACTTATTTTGTAATATTTCTTTAATTGGAACTCAACTGCAGCATTTCTTGGTTGCAACAACAATAAGGTTCACCTCCTTTTATATTGGTATGAAACTATGGTCACTGTACCTTTAAATATCCATGTAGGTAAAATTAGGCTTTGTAGCAATCCCTTATGAGTAAGAGGAATAATTAGACAAAGTGACACTTTAGTGAGTTTTAGATACTGTGTAATATAAATAATAGTAATTGACTTGTTTGGTAAAAGTATTACTTAACTTAAAGGCAGTTCTGGCACTGGAAGGGTTAATTCACCCAATGAAGGAGAAATTAGAAGTCCGTTTCAACAAGCTGAGAACTAGGAGTGGAGAGTGGGGAAGTCCGTTTTAACAAGCCGAGGTCTGGGAGTGGAGAAGGTAGAATTCAGAGTTACAAGCCGAGGTCTAGGAGTGGAGAAGGTAGAAATCCGTTTACAAGCCGAGGTCGAGAAGTGGAGCAGGTAGGATCAGAAGTAGAGCAGCTGATCTTCATGCAGCACCTGTGCGAATAATTCAGCCCTTGAATCTGGCGCGGTCCTCCTAAGTATCGTGGAGGGACCGCGTCAGAGAAAGGGGCGGGGCTGAGCGCCGTGAACCCGGAAGTGGGTTCCGGCGATAAATTACATGCCATGCTATACCTGACAGTACCCCCTTCCCATGGGGCATCCTCTGGGTGCACTATTTCGGTTTGGAGGGATAGCGTTTGTGAAAGGCAGTAACTAACCTCCTAGCATGTACATTAGATGAATCTTCCCAAGTGTCTTCATCAACTCCATAACCTTTCCATCTGATAAGGTATTGTAAGGAGCCACGGTGGACACGAGAATCCAAAATTTTGTGAATTTCATATTCTTCTTCACCTTGGACAATGATAGGTTCAGGAGTTGTTACTATTTCTCTATAAAAAGGATCAGGGATGTGTGGTTTAAGTAAGGAGACATGGAATACTGGATGAAGTTTAAAACTTGGAGGAAGTTTTAGTTTAACAACGTTATCATTAATGATAGTAATTACTTGAAAGGGACCAAGAAAAAGAGAGCTCAATTTCTTTGAAGGACGGCTTGTGGTAATATTCCTTGAAGAGAGCCAGACAAGATCCCCTACCTTGTAAGGAGGGGGAATTCTTCTATTATTGTCAAAAAACTTTTTCTGGTTATTTTGGGCGAGTTGAAGATTCTCCCGTAATTTGAAAAATAGAGAAGACATAAATTCATTTTTTGATGTAACAGTAGGATTGGATGAAGTAATGGTTTGGATGGGGAATGAAGACGGATGAAAACCATAGTTGGAGAAGAAAGGAGTCATTTTCGTACTAGAATGAATGGTATTATTGTAAGAAAATTCGGCCATAGGTAACCATGTGGTCCAGTCATCTTGGAGGTATGAACAATAACATCGAAGATATTGTTCCAAACATTGATTAACCCTTTCTGTTTGCCCATTAGTTTGGGGATGATAAGCGGAAGAGAGTTTGCGTTGAATTTGAAGGGAGAGACACATCTCTTTCCAGAATTTGGAGGTAAATTGTGTCCCCCTATCAGAAATAATTTCTTCAGGAAGACCATGAAGTTTCACAATATTGTCAATAAAGACCTTAGACAATTCTACAGAGGAGGGTAATTTTTTTAAAGAAATGAAATGGGACATTTTTGTGAAGCGATCCACAACGACAAGAATAGTGGTGAAATGTTGAGAAGGTGGAAGATCAACGATAAAATCCATAGAAATGGATTGCCAAGGTTTTTCTGGAATAGGTAAGTTAAGTAGTAATCCAAAAGGTTGATTATGTTCTGGTTTAGACCTTTGACAGATAGGACATGTTTTGACATATAATGCAATGGTTCTATCCTGGCGAGGCCACCAATAATATCGTGAAGTTAGTTCAAGTGTTTTCTTTATTCCAGGATGTCCAGCTAGGGGGGAATCATGAACCATCTTAAGTAATTTATTCCTAAGAATGGGAGGAATATAAATTCTATTTTTAAAATAAAATAGACCATCCTTTTTTGTTAGTATAGGTGTTTTGGGAAGTTCAAGATCCTTCTGATTCAAATTCTTTATGTCATCATGAAGAGAAGAGAGGATTCCTATTATTTTGGTAGAAGGATAATCATCAGTAGTAGTTTTAGAAGGAATTCGAGAAAGAGCGTCAGCCTTTTTATTTCTATTTCCAGGTCTGTATATTAATTGGAAGTTAAATCGGTTAAAGAATAGGTTCCATCTAACTTGTCTAGCTGTAAGGGTTTTGTTAGTATAGAGATATTCAAGATTTTTATGGTCAGTATAAACTATTATAGGTTGTTTTGTATCTTCCAGAAGATGACGCCAATTTTCGAAGGCAGCTTTAACACTTAATAATTCTTTTTCACCAATAGGATAATTTTTTTCAGCAGAGCTCAAGGATCTTGAAAAAAAGGCAACTGGATGAAGTGGATCTTGTGGAGTCTTTTGTTGAGAAAGAACTGCTCCGATGGCTGCATCTGATGCATCAACTTCAAGAACATATAGGAATGTTGGATTAGGTAGTTGTAGAATAGGTGCAGTTGTAAATCTTTTTTTTAATTCGTCGAAGGCTGTTTGAGCATCTTTATTCCAATTAAAAGGACGTTTACTACTGTTGAGGAGGTTAAGAGGATGTGATACATCCGAATAGTTTCTAATAAATTTTCTATAGAAGTTTGCAAATCCAAGAAAACGTTGTAATTCTTTTGTAGTAGTAGGAGCAGGCCAATCAATAATACATTTGATTTTGGAATTATCCATCTTCAAAGAATGAGGTGAAATAATGTATCCTAGAAAAGAGAATTCAGTAACCTCAAAAAGGCATTTTTCTGGTTTAGCGTATAATTTATGAGTTCTCAGTCTAGATAGAACCCATCTAACATGTTTCCTATGTTCATCCAAATTGTTAGAATATATTAAGATATCATCTAAGTAGATAATAACACATACATCCAGAAGATCTCTAAAGATATCATTGATAAAATGTTGAAACGTTGCAGGGGCATTACAGAGCCCGAAAGGCATCACTAGATATTCGTAGAGACCATATCTTGTCCGGAAGGCGGTTTTCCATTCATCATCCTGTTTTATTCTAATGAGGTTATATGCGCCTCGAAGGTCGAGTTTAGTGAATATAGTTGCAGTTCTTAACCTTTCAATTAATTCATTTATTAGTGGAAGAGGATAACGATTTTTAATAGTTATTTTATTTAAGGCTCTGTAATCTATAATAGGACGGATGGTTTGGTCTTTATTCTTCACAAAGAAAATACTAGAAGCAGCAGGAGAGGTCGAGGGTCTGATGAACCCTTTGCGTAAATTTTCATTAAGATATTCTTTTAAAATTTCTAACTCCTTTTCAGAGAGTGGATAAATATGACCATAAGGAATAGGAGCTCCGGGTATGAGATCTATTGGGCAATCATATAGCCGATGAGGAGGAAGTGTTTCCGCTTCTTTTTTACAAAAGACATCTGCAAAATCGGAGTAGAATGGAGGTATAACTGGTTCTACAGTAGTTTGGAGAATAGGAATGTGTTGTAAGCACGTTTTTTTACAGAAATCAGAAGCAAAGGAGATGGAGAAGGGAGACCACTTAATTAAAGGATCATGGTTTTTTAACCAATTAATTCCTAGAATGACGGGATAAAGTGGAGATTTAATAATATCAAATGTAATGAATTCGAAATGTACGTTGTTGGTAATCATTCTTAGAGGGATTGTTTCATCTTTGATGGGTCCTGAGGATATAAATGAACCGTCAATAACTCTGATTGGAATAAAGTTGGTTTTTTGAACACAAGGAATTTTATTTTTTGAAACAAAAGAAAAATCAAGAAAAGTTCCATTAGCACCAGAATCAATGATGGCCTCAGTCACGATTCTTTTTGTATCCCACTTTTGAATGTTTCAGTAGAGGACATTCGGAAATTAGATGTTCATTCGAAGCACAATACATACATAAGTTTAGTTGTCTCCTTCTTATTCTTTCTTCAGAAGTAAGAGGACTTTTTATTATACCTACTTCCATAGGTTCAGTTTGTGGAGGAATTTTTTCAGGTAGTTTTAGAGTAGTGAAAGGTTTTCTCCAGGTAGAATTAGTAAGAACCCTTTCAGCTTTTCTTTCTCTTAGACGTCTATCAATACTGATAGACAGTTGAATCAATGCATTTAAGGTAGGAGGAAGTTCTGTACGAGAGAGTTCATCTTTCACAGCTTCAGATAATCCGAGACGGAATTGATTGCGTAAAGTAATGTCATTCCATTGGGTTTCTGTAGCCCATCTTTTGAATTCTGCAATATAATCTTCAACAGGTCTATTCTTTTGGTGTAATGTTCTGATGGTTAAATCAGCAGTAGTTTGTTTAAAAGGATCTTCATATAATAAAGACATAGCTTCAAAGAACTCATCCAATGAATCCAATATGGGATCATCATTTTCCAAAAAGGAATGGGCCCATGCCATAGGTTCACCTCTTAAAAAAGAGATCACTGAACAGACTTTGGATCTTTCGGTGGGATAAGATCTAGGTTTTAAAGCAATTAGTAGTTTGCAAGAATTCAAAAACTCTCTGTACTTTGTTCTATCTCCATGAAATTTTTCTGGATTACAGACAGCAGGATCACCAGCCGATTGAAGAGCGGCATGAGGAAGATGACCTTGAATGTCTCTAACATAGGTTAATATTCTCTCATTTGTAATTTGCAGTTCCTGTAACCCTTGAGCAATCGTATCCACTCTATTGGTTAGGGCAGAAACTTGAGAGTTAATATCTGCTGGTTCCATTGAAGTGGCTGAATTATTCTGTAATACTTATTTTGTAATATTTCTTTAATTGGAACTCAACTGCAGCATTTCTTGGTTGCAACAACAATAAGGTTCACCTCCTTTTATATTGGTATGAAACTATGGTCACTGTACCTTTAAATATCCATGTAGGTAAAATTAGGCTTTGTAGCAATCCCTTATGAGTAAGAGGAATAATTAGACAAAGTGACACTTTAGTGAGTTTTAGATACTGTGTAATATAAATAATAGTAATTGACTTGTTTGGTAAAAGTATTACTTAACTTAAAGGCAGTTCTGGCACTGGAAGGGTTAATTCACCCAATGAAGGAGAAATTAGAAGTCCGTTTCAACAAGCTGAGAACTAGGAGTGGAGAGTGGGGAAGTCCGTTTTAACAAGCCGAGGTCTGGGAGTGGAGAAGGTAGAATTCAGAGTTACAAGCCGAGGTCGAGAAGTGGAGAAGGTAGAAATCCGTTTACTAGCCGAGGTATAGAAGTGGAGCAGGTAGGATCAGAAGTAGAGCAGCTGATCTTCATGCAGCACCTGTGCGAATAATCCAGCCCTTTGAATCTGGCGCGGTCCTCCTAAGTATCGTGGAGGGACCGCGTCAGAGAAAGGGGCGGGGCTGAGCGCCGTGAACCCGGAAGTGGGTTCCGGCGATAAATTACATGCCATGCTATACCTGACAGTAACATTTTACAATTGGGGAGTTATTTCTGTCTACAAACATTATTGTTGGTTTGATTCAGATTCAGCTTCAACTTTATCACTGAACAATGTACATACAAATACAATAAAACACAATTGGCCTCTAGACAGAAATGCAGCATCAACTAATAAAAAAATACCATATAAAAATGTACTCTATGCATAAGCTTTTTACAAACTATACCTAATACCATAATTGCCCTGTTACTTAAGAAATACAATATTTCTTGATCCAGACTTTTCAGTTTTTCAGTTGGTTTTATGCTGCTAGATTAAAATAAAGATTTTTGGGGGGAGGGCCTGGGGTTTTTTTTTTTTTTATTTCTTTATTCATATGTGCATTAATTTTGCTTTGTATTAAAAATGTATACGTTACAAAAAACACCACTAACAATTATTGCATTCATGTCAATATATACAGGACTATATACAGGGTATTTACTAAACTGTGTATGTCCCTAATAAAAAAAATTAATTACGCAATAAACACCAGTTAAGAAACATGGCGTATTACTGTGTACCTCAAACATAGATACTCCCAAGTAAAAACATCTGAAAAATACATGCAATAACAATTATGTTTGCCAACTTTTTATGAATCTGAAACCTCAGTAAAATGTCTCAGCATGCCCTTATAGAAACTTTGGGTGTGTTTTAAAATTTGAATTTCATTTATGTTCTTATTATTCACATTTTACAGATTAAAGAAATTAACATGTTATACTTTTGTAATTCAGTTACAAAAAAAATGAAAAGATTAATATTCATAGTAAAAGGGTGCAAGTAAATTGTTTACAATTACAAATACAATTAATTCCCTAACAACTCTAGATTTTAGCAAGTTAAACAATAAAACTCTACTGTGTCGCTTATGAAACAGGAATTATGCAAATTGCAAAAATAAAATAAAAAAATGAAGCTACTTTGCCTCACCTGGATACTAAGATAAAAAAAGGAACAGTTTGTAGCAATGTATATATTTATTCAGTTTTATTTACTAAAGTGAGAATTCAGAGTGAATTCAATTTAAATTTCAAGTTTAAGGTAAAAATAGCAGAACTGGAAAAATTATCTTAGTCAGTATGCTTTGAGTCTGGCCTTAAATTTGAAATTCGCTTTCATGGACCTTGAATTCTAATCCCTTCTCTTGTTTATGCAGAAGATAACATTTACTTTGAAAATAATTATTGCTGACTGATACGTTCGCTAACTCTTTCTTCCATTCTAAATACTCCATGAGTTTGGTTTACAGATTTGTATTATATATTTTTTTAAACTAAACTAAGTTTTAATCCATAGCTATTTTGTGATAATGTATTTAATTTAATTTTTTTTATTTTTGATAGTTCAGTTGGTATTGTTCCTATGATACTCATGTTTATTGTATGTTTCAAAAAGCAACTAGTTTAATCAGGCAATTATTTTTACTATGTACTCTATATTCCTAGCTACATGGATATTTAAGAATTATTAAAGTAGGAGATATATGATACTATCTCCTACTTTTAAACTCAGTTAAAAAAAATTAAAATATCCAATTGTGAATATCTCAATTGAGACGAATACAATGAAATATTATGTTTTAACCTCAAGAACTGTGACATACCCCCACCACCCACACCTTCAATAGCTATTAATAATGATTTAATATTATATTTATTTTCTTTTTATATATCCCTGGACCTGGTCATACTATTACCTATTTGTTACATTCATAGACTAGATGTTGTAAAGTGCAATATGCATATTTTGCTATGTAGAGCTCTTCCTGTATAGTGAAAATAACTTCAAATATTGCTGATATTAATTTGTTATACATTTGTATCCATGCTTTTTATTATTATTATTCTTGGCACAAGATTTACATATTATAAAAGGGGTAAAATTAACAATAAATTAGAAGATTACAAATGTTATAGGAACAATAGGTTTCATAGTTACATAGCTACATAGTTACATAGTTGAAAAGAGACTTGCGTCCATCAAGTTCAGCCTTCCTCACATTTGTTTTTTGCTGTTGATCCAAAAGAAGGCAAAAAAAAAAAAAAACAGTTTGACGCACTTCCAATTTTGCTACAAGCTAGGAAAAAAATTCCTTCTTGACCCCAGAATGGCAGTCAAATTTATCCTTGGTTCAAGCAGTTATTACCCTACATTGAAAAATGATATCCTTGAATATTCTGTTTTTGCAAGTATGCACCTAGTAGCTGTTTGAACTTCTGTATGGACTCTGATAAAACCACTTTTTCAGGCAGAGAATTCCACATCCTTATTGTTCTTACAGTAAAAAACCCTTTCCTTTGCCTTAGACGAAATCTTCTTTCTTCCAGTCTAAACACATGACTTTGTGTCCTATGTAAAGTCCGGTTTGTGAATAGATTTCCACACAATGGTTTGTATTGGCCCCAAGTATATTTGTATTATGTAATCATAATCTCAGGCAACGTTTTTCTAAACTAAAGAGGTTTCAATTTGTTAACCTCTCTTCATAGCTGATATGTCCCATTCCTTTTATTAATTTTGCAGCCCGCCTCTGCACTTTTTCTAGTGCTATAATATCCTTTTTTAGAATAGGTGCCCAAAATTGCACAGCATATTCAATATGTGGTCTTACCAGTGATTTTTAAAGAGGCAAAATGATATTCTCATCCTGAGAATGAATACCCTTTTTCATGCATGACAATACCTTACTGGCCTTAGCCACTGCTGATTGACATTTCACATTGTTGCATAGTTTGTTGTCTATAACAATTCCCAAGTCCTTTTCGTGTGTTGCTATCCCTAATTCGCTTTCATAAAGGGTATACATTGCTTGTGCATTCTTTACGCCAAAGTACATAACTTTGCATTTTTCAACATTAAATTTCATCTGCCATTTGAGTGCCCAGTCTAAATCCCTCTGCAGCAAAGTAATATCTTGCTCACATTGTATTACTTTACAGAGTTTAGTGTCATCTGCAAACACTGAAACATGACTTTCAATGCTTTTTTCAAGATCATTTATAAACATGTTAAATAGAAGGGGTCCCAGAACAGAACCCTGAGGGACACCACTTGCCACCTCGGTCCAGCTTGAAAATGTACCATTAATGACAACTCTTTGTACTCTATTTTTAAGCCAATGTCCTAACCAAGAACAAGCATTTTCATCTAGAACGATTTCCTTGAGTTTGAACATTAATCTATTGTGTGGAACTGTATCAAATGCCTTGGCAAAATCCAAATAGATCACATCCACTGCAACACCCTGATCTATACTTCTACTTACTTCTTCGTAGAACGCAATCAAGTTAGTTGAACATGGCCTGTGCTTCATAAAACCATGCTGATTTTTGCTGATAACCATGTTCTTCTCAAGGAATTCTTGAATATTATCCCTTAATAACCTTTCAAATATTTTCCCAGCTACAGAAATTAAGCTCACAGGTCTATAATTTCCAGGCAAGGATTTTGAACCCTTTTTGAATATAGGAACCACATCTGCCTTCCTCCAATCCTCTGGAACACTTCCTGAAAGAAAAGAAACTTGAAAGATTAAAAACAGAGGTTCACTTATTTCTACACTTAGTTCCTTAAGTACTCGTGGATGAATACCGTCAGACCCTGGTGCTTTGTTTATATTAACTTTCTTTAGTTGCCGCAGCACCTTGTCTTGAGTTAACCAATTACAATTATTCTGCAAGTTTTTAGCAGCAATCATTTGCACATCTATTGCCATGGGTTCTTCCTTGATATAAAAGGTTGATGAGGACCCTGTTCAAACAAACTTACAGTCTAGAGGAAAAAAAATAAATTAAATACATTTAATGAATAAATTAAACACAATGAAAATGCTTTGAACCATTCATATTGTGTTTATTTATTAAATTAATTTTTTATTACATTTTTATTTTTACTTTGTATGTAGCTATTTTTATGTATATTGTCTTCTGATAGAATCTTTAACTGGTTTTATATATCTAGTCCTTGTGTCCAAGAAAAAAAAAGAGTATGGACATGAGGAAAAGGGACTAGATATATAAGGTAATAAAAACAAGAGAAAGAAAAGGAAATAAATAAAGGTCATTCAAAACCTGTGATTTGCCAGGAAATTAGGAATGTGTGACCAAAATACCAAACAGAAAAAAGTTCTCAATCAACAAGTAATCTAGAAGTCAAAACTTTCTGTCATTGTGATCTCAATTTAAAAATGTCCTGGTCAGTTCAGTGAAAAAAGTTTGTGTGTGAAAAACAAGAGAGGAAAAATGAGACTAAGCTTGGTGATAATAAAAAGGAAAATAGACTGTGGAGAGAATACATAAGGGAATGAGTGGAAAGAAAGGAAGGTATAAAGTACTTTACTTACCAGGTAATATAAACTGATTTAAATTTTGTGTCTGTAATGTCTACGATTTTGTTGCGATTTTATTATATTATTCTATGTCTTGATCATTAGTTAAAATGTTGAATCCATTTCATATAATGCTGGTTATAGAATCTTACATTAAATCAAAAGAGTCTGGAGTCCTAATTGCATGATTTGATTAGGTAACAAACATGTATTCCTGAACTATAGTGTTAAAATCACCTTGTCCTCCCCTTGTCTCCCTAAATACTACCTCTGCCCCTGTTTGCCTCTGAAACTGCCTGTGTCTGCTTACATCATCAGAAGTGGTAGTCTGAGCCAATCACAATACTTTCCCATAGGATTGGCTGAGACTGTCAAGGAGGCAGATCAAGGCAGAGCCAGCTCAAGTCATACAAAGCCCTGGCCAATCATCATCTCCTCAAGAGATGCATTGAATCAAGGCATCTCTATGAGGAAAGTTCAGTATCTGCATGTAGAGGGTGGAAACACTGAATGGCAGTGCTGCTTGCTGTGCACGACTGCCCAAGGAATCAGCTTTAGCAGCCATCCAAGGAGTGACCAGTAGAGTAATCACTAGGCTGTAATGTAAACACTTCATTTTCTCTGAAAATCTCTGTCAAGTGAAGGCCCCCCGGACAAATTTGGGTCGCCCTTACAAAATAATTTTGTATATTTTTGTAGTGTGTCTATTTGTGTATGCCTGTGTGTCTTTGTGTATGTGCATGTCTGTATGTGTTGTGTATGCATATACGTGCTCTTTTGTGTATGCCTATATCCGTTTGATGGCCCTACACATATCCCAGCCCGCACAAGTAAAAAGGATGTGTTTCTACCTGGCACAACAATAGCAATTCAGCCTTGCCACATCAGGCATTCACCAGCCCATTGGACCTAGCACAAATTCCAGTAGGGAACAGGATCCTGGATCCCAGGATCCTAATTTAACCCCTTAAGGACACATGACATGTGTGACATGTCATGATTCCCTTTTATTTCAGAAGTTTGGTCCTTAAGGGGTTAAGAAAAAAGTTTTGCACCTATGTTCACATGCCATAGGGCTTTGACACATGTTATTGAATAAATGCCTTGACCTTCCTTGGCTGACCGATAATTGGACTCCCACTTGCAATCCGAACTTTTACTTTTAACCTTTCATATAAGACTGTCATTTTTTCCAAATTTCACTGGGCCACAGGATAATGTTTTCTTTTCTTTACCACGACAGTGGTTTTTTTTTGTTTTTTGTTTTGTAACTGACATTCTATTGAGGTTTTAGAGCAGTACAATACAAGCTACCATCAGAGTCCCAGAATGTGAATTACTCTACTCTATGGATTACTAGAAAAAAGGTGGACCAAACTAAGTCCTGTAAAACAATTGAACAGATTATCAGCTATGGAGTGCGTAAGCTAATTAGAAAGTGATCAGGAAACAGACAAAAGAGGATAAAGTTGTAAAGATAAAAAAAAAAAAGGCGGAACTGAAGGCTGTATAAGCAGAAAGGGAGTCCCCTCCTGGATTACTACACCACCCTAAGGTTAAGATTCCAACCCTGTGGAGCAAAAGTCTCTATTTAGTGGTTCCATATCTTGGAAATAATGAAATAAACTGTGTTTTCTGACTTTTCATGAGGAACCAGATGTTCTTGTTGATCTGGGCCAATGAAGGTGGATCTCCCTTCCAAGTTTTAGCCACATGCATTTGCAATGCTGCACAGGCTTTGAATATGAGCATATGAGCAGTGTGAGGGACTTATCGATATATTCTCTATTTTGAAATGTTACCCATTGGTCTAGGTGAAGGGTCTAAAAAAGGTATAATGAAAATTTAGCATACATGGAAACCCATAGAGATCTAACCCTAGGGCAGGCCCACATTGTATGCAGGCATCTTCTCTCTTTCTGACAGCCCTGAAAGCAAGTGGAAACCATACCTGGTTGAACCATGGCAAATTGATAAGGGTGGACACACCAGCACTCCATTACTTTCTCTTTTACCATAGTTTATTGCATAGTGTGCATAATTTTAATGATGTCTGCCCAGTCGCTCTCCTGCAGGACTTCATCTAATTCATGTTTGACAGTTATTTTTTTCTTAACTGAATCAGTTCAGGCAAAATCTTTCAGGCACCTAGTCATAGTATCCTGATTGGGCTCTTTAGGTGATGCCAGTTATGGTAGAAAAAGTTTGGTGATTGTGCATTCCATTAAACCACGGCATTCTTTGTTATTTGAAGACAACTATGGCAACTAGTTTCTTAATGAAATGAAATTGTGAACAGGGCTGGACTGGAACAAAAATTTTGCTTGGGCATTTAAAAGCAGAGCAGCCCAATACACAGGGTGAGTGGGGCAGGCTGCAGGAACAGAGAGTGGACTTGTTGTGTCGTTAAACACACTACCTAAAGTGTGCTTTATCAAGCTTGTTGCTGTATCTCATCCAATAAACCTGCTATGGCCTGTGTTGAGAGGACAGGGGCTGTGTGGGGTGATGGGGTAGTTTATTTCCCTTGGCACTTACCTTGGGCTAGGAGGGGGGAATCCTTATCCCTGATGGTCAGAGAGGGCTGCCATCAGAAATTGTGGGGCCCCTACCACAGCTCAAGGTCTGGGCCCCCCAGGTGCCCGCCTCCAAATTCCGCCCACAGGAATACATACACACAGACACAAAAGGACACAGACACACACACAGAAAGATATACACATACTAACACACACACACATACTGAAACAGACACACATATACAGACACATGCATAAGGACATACAAGGACATACAGACACACACACACACACATGCTGACATACAGGCACACACACTGACGTACATACATACTCACATACTGACACACACACCATGCATACTGACATACATACACATAGATATATACATACATACTGACATACACACACACACATACAGATACACATACTGACATACACACATACATACTGACATACACACAGACATATATACATACTGACACACACACACACACACACACAGAGACATACTGACACATATACATACTGACACACACACAGAGACATACTGACATATATACATACTGACATACACACACACACATACAGATAGGCAAATACACACATACATACAGACATACATACACACAGACATACTAGTAGATATATACATACATACAGACACACACACGCCGACAGACATGCATACTGATAGATATATACATACTGACATACACACACACAGACATACATACTGACATACACACACACACAGACATACATGCACACATACACACTGACATATATACTGACATGCACACAGACATATATACATACTGGCACACACACAGACATACATACTGACATACACATACACACATATACAGATAGACACATACATACATGCATACTAATAGATATATACATACATACAGACACACACACGCAAACAGACATACATACTGATAGATATATACATACTGGCACACACACCGACATACATACTGACATACACACACACATATACAGATAGACACATACATACATACAGACATGCATACTAATAGATATATACATACAGACACACACACGCAGACAGACATACATACTGATAGATATATACATACTGACATACACACACACAGACATACATACTGACATACACACACACACAGACATACATGCACACATACACACTGACATATATATTGACATACACACAGACAAATATACATACTGGCACACACACAGACATACATACTGACATACACACACATATACAGATAGACACATACATACATACAGACATGCATACTGATAGATATATACATACATACTGACATACACATACACATACATATACACACACCTCAATTATCAGCCACCCTCCTCTTCCTTACCTTTTCATTGCAGGAGGGTGGCTAGCGATGATGGGAGTGGATGCCTCTGCTCTCCTCGGCTGTCTCTCCCCCCCGTGCGGAGTAAGCTGGGAGTAAGTGACCCGCCATCACTTCCTCCCAGCAGCACTTGCGGTGCAGCTGCAATTATTTTTAAAGGGGCCCGGTCGCGCTATTTTATGCATCATTGGATAGGATGAATTAAAATGCCATACTCCCTTTTAAGTAATTGGAAGACACAATTCAACCAAATGTATATATTGTCAGCTAAAAACCTATATCTCCATAGCAACCCTATCTGTTAATGGAACAAAGGTGTTTTGAGAACCTCTCTGATAATTCTGACCCACTAGTGCAGTGGTGGAAACCTTTGGCACACCACATGTTTTGGCCTACATCTCTCCTGATGCTTTGCCAGCATTAGCCTGTAAGAGTATTATGGGATATGTAGATCTCTTTTTATTTTTGTTTTATGTAACCATTCATTGTTAAGATGAACATAATTGTACACAATATAAGACACAAGTAACGCTTTGACACAAATATTTTTTTAATGTTTTTTTTTATTCATAAAGAAATAAAATAGTTTTAGTGTGAGAGATAATCTTTGGATATGTTTTCCCTATTATTTAGAAGGTGTGCTCTTTTATGACATTATAAAATCATTAAATGCATGTTAAGTAACCTAAAGTATGTTAAATTCAACTGCTCTTAAAGCATCCTGTGTGTTAAACACATGTCTTAATTCATTCTGTAAGAAAAAAAACTTTTCAGACGATTTATCTACAGGGGTCACAATTGAACTCTACAGGAATATTTGTAGATAAATCATAAGAAACTTTTTTTCTAACAGAATTGGCTAATTTCTGATTCAAACAAATAAAATCAAAGCCATGGTAAGCTATGTGCAGGATGTTGCGTAATCCTTTTTTCTTTTTCGTTTAAAGACAGAACCTTGACATAGACAGATCATAATTGCATCTTGCTGAGTCCGGTTTGGTCTGGAGCACTGCTACTGTCACTAGAAGAGAAAGTTGAAAATTTGAAACTATCGTGGCAGTTTTTCATCACTCACGTTAAAAACCAACAATAGTTTAAAGATGTAATATATCTAAAACACACAAAGCCGTTGTAATAATTTTTATACTGCAAAGGTTCAAAATGTGCATTCAAATATTTGCTTTAGGCCAGATTTCATGTGATGTGTCAGTAGAATTCTGGGAGGTAATTGAACCAGGCTCATTTCTTGAGGCTGTAGATTGCATATGTTTTAAATTATTTTTAACTGTTTTCACAAAATAGCATTGCAATTTAAAATATTCAGAATCAGTAAGTAAAAATGTGTTGATATGTGCAACTGTTACAATGACAGTTTAAAATTCCTCTACTCTTTTATTAAGATATGCAGAGACATAAAAAGGAACATTATACTCATGTTTGAAATAAAAGAAACAAATATATTATAAAGTGGGTAACATGTTCATTGCATGTGTTATGCTTATTTTTTCATTATTTGTTTATTGGTTTTGCAGCATGTTGTGCATATTCATGAGCATTTCAAGTATTGTATTTTGCATACAGAGTTATTCACTAAAAGGATTCTATAGTTTTTCTGGCACTAAATCCTACAGTAAATCCAACTGCAATAATTACCACTGTAGGGCTAAGGTACATGGGACATTGCACCCAGACTACTTCAATAAGCTAAAGTGGTCTGGGTGCCTACAGTGTCTCTTAAAGATGAGAATTTAAAGTGAATTTTAAATTTAAGACAAAAGTAGCTGAACTAGAGGCATAGCAGACCTAGAGAACGTTTCCAGTTTTGGTGTTCTTGCCTTAAATCTAAACTTTAAATTGAATTCTCACTTTAGTGAATAACCTGCTATTTTTGCACTCATCTCTGACTTGTATTATAGAAATAATACCATTTTCCTACATTACAGTACATATTGTAATGTAATCTCCTCAAACACAAGATTCACTTTTATTAAAAACCTCACTACCAAGTACTTGGTCTTGAACCCAATAGCTGTATTAAAATATTGTTAAGCTATTGAATGATAAGATATTGTTCAGTGGCCCAACATGTGGATGTATTAAAAGATGTTCGGCCTATTATTGCATTGCGCAATTTGATATTCATTGCTAATTTTTTGTGTGGTATATTGTACTGTTATTATACGAGGAAAACAAAAAGAATTAACCTAGGGCCAAAATTTAGATATCACAAGGTAGAGGGCACAAAAAAAGGGGGGTAACCCCTAAATGGTGAATATCATAGAGAATAAACAAAAAAAGAAACAAATGCCATTCTACCTGTGTATGATTTACTGAGAAGATTGTAGATTAAAAAGTAACTTTTAATAAATAAATCTAAAATAAGAATATAAAAAAGAAAAAATAATATGAACAGCAGGAGTAAATGGAGACTATACAGCGAGTAAAACTCTGTGACTACTTATATAAGCTGTAAAAGTGTATACATAATAACACTAATGCTGAAGCAATACTGTTTAGCTACAATATAACATCAGTGTATTCCCAAGTAATAGAAGTGATACTATATTATATATCACTAATAGCTGTAGCAAAAAGGGGGGGGGGAGATAAGACAACTGCTAAACCAGTGCTGTCAATAGTTCAGCTAAGACAGATTTCTGACAGACGGCGATTAGCCAGTTAAATATCACAAAAGCTGCCTAGATCATAGCAGCATTTTGATAATAAATTAAAGCTTGCTGTCAAGCAGTAAAGTGTAAAATAAGGGGTTGCTGACCTGGCTCCGTTTTTTTCCTGCAAGATACCTAGCAGTATATTCTAGTGTAACAACAGCTGCCTGCACTGAATGATGTTAACTTATGCTTGACCACAGTGGAGCACAAAGTAGTAGCTCACCTGTGAAGGACTGCTGACAGGCAGCAGTTAACTGGTTAAAAATCACACAAGTTGCCTAAATGCTAGCTGCATCTAAATAATAGGTCAAAGTATAAAGAGAGGGTTTACAAACAGTTTTGAACAGGTTGCCTAGGTAGTAGAAAATATACAGACAGTGACAGAGGAAGGCATATAGAATAAAGATTCCTGAGTCTTGTGCCTTCGAGGGCACCCCTTAATAAAATGCCTGGTCTTATCAATCTCCCCCCATACACATAATAAAGGAAAAAGAAAGAGAAATAAAGTATGTACAGAGTACACAAAATTAGTGTTAAGAGTCTCCAATATGCACTCCTGAAATGCTGGACATAAATGAACTTGATGTCGGTAATTTAGCAATAGATAAGCAGAGAGTTAGATGCCGACACCAATAATGTGTCAGTAAGTGTCCAGAGCCCCTGACGTGCACGTTTCGCCAGTGAAGCTCATCAGAGGGTATATTGTACTGTAATTCATTTATGATAATCCAAGATTAATTTAAAAGGGCTAGCTACACTAGCTACACTTCCCTTAAATTTCAGCATTTTACATTTTTTTGCAAACAGTTTCTTTATGTGAAATATTAAGTTGGGAAGAAAAAGATCTTTCCTGGTTATTTGGTGTCCTGGAGACAATCACTCAAAACTTTTTATTGTTAGGACAATATCTTACCAACTAGTGAGATAGATGATCTGCAGACTTCTCTAAATATCTTCCTTAATAGTGTTCCTGTTTCCCTCTACAATCTGACATTTATACAGAATAGTAAATGAAATAGAGCCAGTAATCATTAAAATGAGTAATTACATAATGTATGCTGTATCACCAGCTGTGCAGGTTCAGTCTAACGTGTAGAATGAGAATGTGTATATTATTCTCCTAGGTTTTTAAACTAAATGAACAACATGATTGCAGAATCCATATTTAGAACTGTCTACAGTCTCATCAGGATGATACTATTTCAAATACTGCATAATATCAAATTTTCTCTGATAATATCCAGGCAAGTACAGGATAGGTAAATAAAAAGCTTACCTGCAAATACAAGTGAAACTGTTGCATATGCAGCACCTAAAACCTATGCAATGTCACCTACTACTCTTTATTTGCAACTATATCAACACTTATAATTCTATAATTAACCCTGCTCAGTTTAACGCATTGATTATAAGACAGTCAATATCCAGCTTGTTATTATTATTATTATTATTATTATTATTGGTCTTTATATAGCATCAACTTATTCCGCAGCGCTACTTTAATAGAAAGTCCATGTTTTTCCAGCCGTATGGGTGTCCACCAAACCAATGCGAAATAGTAAGAAAATGTATTGCTTTGCCGTAAGTGAAGATTTTATTTTTTTGCTACAATGTCTGTTTTATGAAGCACAATATAACTTGCTTGTCACATTGGTACATCTCACAATTTTAAAAGTTTGTTATTTTATCTGAAAAAGGAAAACAATTTATTGCTTTGGTTTGCTGACTCGATATACAAAAGAAATTACGAATCTCTAATATTTCGCACAGCTTTTGCGCTATTTATTTTGGTGTACTGTCAGAGAAGACAGGTAACTAGTTTGGCCCTTCACTCTTCACATAGGGACGGTTAATGGGGCCAAGAAAAATCATGGTCTCCAAAACGGCCGCATAGGGTCGTCTTATAGTTAATCCTGCTCTACCCATGGCAGCTTTCCACACAGGTTTACAGGCTATATGGAATATGGCATACAATGTACTGGATAATACTACATGTAACATACATTTGTCATATTTTCCAATTAAAAGTGATCAAAGAGCAACCAAATATATCTGATATAGTGAAGCAGGGTCACTGGAAATCCTGCTGCATGTTCAGTGAAAGTGCTCTTCTAGGAGATTGACAGGTTCTTGTACTGCTAGTACTATACCTTTCCATAATGGATTGTTGTTTTCACCATATTAAGTGTTTCTTTTGTTGGTGTTTATACATTGACCATATATTTTTCTACAGAATAAAAGATTCTGACGGGTAAAATATCATGTAACAAAAGATTGTGAAAGTGTGTATTTGGTTAATATCTTTAGGCTCAAGACAAGAAGGTGTGCCTAAAGTACGTGTTGAGCCCTACAGAGAGCCTTCAAGCAGTTTCTGTCATTTCAACAGATCTGGTTTAAACTAACCCTACTGCTTGCCTCCCCGTGTTTACTGTAAACAAAAGAAGCATGTCTGGCTCCTGCCCTACTTAAATTCTCTCAAAGCAATAATTCCTTTCTATTGCTTGCTGTGTAGACAAAGATTACAGTAAGAAATCAAAGTCTAGTGAGAGGAACACACAACAAACACACATGGTATCACACTTTGATGCACTAAAAAAACAACAAAAAAAGCAGAGTTCATTTTAGATGGATCTAATTCAAAAGGAGACACATAGTCTAAAAGTGATTTTAGAAAGTGATAATTAATACCCATAACAATTACCAGAACTTGAACCTTTCTGTACTATGAAACTATCTATCCAATAATCATATTGTTTTACATCTGCAAATGATAAATGCACAATACATGGTAAACAGATTATTTGCATAGATGTTAAATCAAGCATTGCATTGATTATAGTAGTGGATTTGGATACAATTTCAGAGTATAAATTCAATAAATGTATAGGAAGGAAAAAATGGAAGCCACAGAGGTTGAGAAAGGATACAAGGTGAACACCAAACTGTTTTCCAGTTGGCTGCATGTTTTTGTCACCCATTCAGGATCATTAAGTGCTGATGTGTATGGATTAATGTAAAATGTCCACTGAATGTAACTGAACAGTAAACGTAGGTGAGTCTCATATCATTTACATATAAATGTAAACTTTGTTTAAACTATAGTGCTAAATTCTGGCAAACAACTTGGAAAGCATATGCTACCCATTATATCTGGAACAGCAGAAATATATTATTTTAATTTATTTATATAGTGATATCCATAACAATGGCTGTGTTCCAGAAACTGATTGTAAATGTGTTAAATTAGTGATCCCTAACCTATAGGCAGTTGCCCTCAAAGGACCAGACAAGTTAGTAGCCAGGATGATACAACCATTTAGGGCAATGTACCACACCACAAAGTGTAAAGAGCAGTTACTTGGACTCATCCTTGTAGGGAGCATTAGATCTCTTTAGGCTACCGGTGCTTGCAGGGACAACATGCCCCAAAATAGAACCTAGAAACTAGGTAATATGACACCTGTTTATGCCCCAAAAATTACAATTTAAAGGGTAGTTAAAACTGAATTTATACCAATAATCAGCAAAAGGGGAGGGAAAATCCAACACTAAGTTTAATAAGAAGCGAAGATTCCATTGGTCAGGAGAAAAGCCAGTAAAGAGGATGTAATAAGAGTGAAAAAAAAAGAATAAGATAAATGAAGTTGGCCACTGTGACAAATAAAAAAGTGTGAAATAAAACAATGGAAGGGAGAAAGAACCATGATCTGGTGCAAAGCCATGGGAACAAGCATGGAAAATAGTTTTAAAGAGATATGTAAAACAAACAGGGGGTTAATGGATGGGGAGGAGTGGTGGGAAGTAATGAATGGGGAGGCGTGGTGGAAGGTAGAGGCTCGAGTGTTATAGAAAGAGAGAAAGTTATGTAAAAAAGATTGTGCACAATAGCAGTAATTGAAAAAGCAATAGCACAAGGAAAGAACAATGAGGGACAGAAAGATCTGTAAAAACATGTTGAGATTACATAGATTACAATAAAGTAGGGGTCAACAGTGGGAATCTGTAGAAGAGAAGGGAAACCTCATTGGAAGAGCAGAGAGACAGTGATGGGACATTGAGAAGAGCACAATGAGGAGAGGAAAAAAAGAGTCCTCCGTACAAGATTGGAAAAACATATAGGCCATGAGGTGACTGATTGTAGTAAACCTGGAGGTTGGGGATAAGAGATCTTGTAACTAAGCAGACAGAGTACGTGGCCAGGACATGAAGCAGATGAACTAAAAATCCATATGTTAGCAATTGGGTCTCACCAGAATATTTTGAGGAATTAAGAGGAATTCAGAAGGGTACCTCATACTCAAAAAGCAGGTGATTCCAGTTATTTCTATATGTATATGTTTGGAGTTTTCATATTAAAAATATTGATGGGAATAATTTCCTAAATAAAGCATGTTCCGCCTCATAATTATGTAATCCAGTTAACTTATAGAAACACAGTTTGAGGGGTGTCCAAGTGTATACTTAAATTTAAGATCTTTTAAATTGCAAAACAATACAGTAAAAAGGTAGCTATGTAGTCCATGCTTAAAATACTGTAACTTAAATGTTTAATGAAAAGGTCTTTAGAAGTAAAGGGTTATAATCAATTATGAAAGTCGGAATATCATATAAGGTAAGCTAAAATAATTATTTCCAACCAGCATACATTCTATAGACCAATCTCAGAGAAACGTTTTTATAATACAATATTATTTGTAGCAATATTTAACAATGTTGAACCACATGTTTTTATATTTGAAATACAATGAAGTCACAAGAATATGCACAAGTACAATTGAACCTAAATGTTTGGATGGCACATGCTGGTCTTGTACTACACTGCAGCATCAATGTATATTTTATCTCAATTAACAACAATTGTAAAATCAGTATAGCAAAATATTAGTAAAATAAATTCTTATGATCATTTTCATATTCATAATGACGACTTAAATGTGTCGATAGTGTGGAGCATCTTTTGAGCATGCCTATGGCAATACTTATTTACGTCTCCAGTTTATATAGCAATGTTTCAATATCGCTGAGTAATGCATTATTTTGCTGTTATATACAAAGGGACCATAGTAATGGTGAAGACTGAATAGGATTTAATATGTTATAATGAATGTTCTCGTCACCATAAGGACAACAAAATGTTTGTAGTAAACAAAATAAATTGCTCAGTAAACATCCAATGTTAAGTATTGTTTTAAACAATGCTTAACAATGTTATATCATTCTCTTATATAATTGAAAACTTTTTTTTAAAGTAAACATAAGACTTTTGGTACAATCCCATATTTTATTTTTGTTTGTACATACCTCATGGTGTTGATATTTCCAGATGCTCATGGCAAGCCTGCCTTTTTTCTAGTCCTTTGTGTGATGCACCATTTGGAATAAATGTATTAAATTGACATATTGAGTACTGTGGAAATTAATTAAATTGATTTGCATGTTCTGCTTTTGTCATTTGTAAAATAAATTGCTGTATCAAAAATGATCATGTCCAAGCATATTTGGAAAAAAAAACGTCAGTCCGATAAACACAGTGGCATCGTTTTAAGAAATAAATGGCCTGCTATTTATACTGATGTACCTGTAAATCTCTATGTAATATCAAATTATACATGCTTACTACTTCCTGATGGAGATTCTTTTTATGCTTGTAAATAGGATGTAAATTATGATCCCTTGCTAGGACATGTGCTATTAATTTATAGGTGTTTCCCTGAGCCATATTTGCAGTTAATGTTCATATAAGTTTAAACCGCACCCATTGGTTTTGCCTGCATCAATGTAAGCCTTCTCAAAAGATGACTACAAGGTGGTTATGTTTCCCATAGTCAACGTTAAATGAGGGAAAAAAATAAATGAATATATATATTAACCTATAGAACATTATTGTCTGCATTTTCAAGTACTTTTTTTATTATGGCATTTTGACTCAAATTCTAGTGGATCTTTGAGACTGTGAACCTTACAACTCAATTTATATTTAACATTATTGAACCAGAGTTACTCATTAATCTGTGAATTATGGAGAGTTGTTCAGTGAATCACAAATAGTAACTCACAATAGACAAATTGGAAAAATAATTAAACTCAGGTATTCTCTCACCTTGGCAATTCTTTACAGTCTCCATTTAAGTGAATACAACCCAAATAATCCCCATCTGATCTGGTTGCTCCTCTTGTCTTATTGGGTATATACTCTTATCATCTACTTCTATGAGGCACTGATAAGGAAATTTCAAAAATAGCACAGTTTGGGTATTTCCCTACCTTGGCTATTTTGGCCTACATTTTCTACAACTCTTAGTGAAAAACTCAAAAATTATCCTCACAAGTGAATAAATATAAAGCAGAGCAGGACGATTAATTCACAAATGCCAGTGTCTCTACAAATTCAGGAACTCTGAAGAAATGTATCAATCAAGTGAAACTATTACAACACACTGCAAGTACAGGGAGTGCAGAATTATTAGGCAAATGAGTATTTTGACCACATCATCCTCTTTATGCATGTTGTCTTACTCCAAGCTGTATAGGCTCGAAAGCCTACTACCAATTAAGCATATTAGGTGATGTGCATCTCTGTAATGAGAAGGGGTGTGGTCTAATGACATCAACACCCTATATCAGGTGTGCATAATTATTAGGCAACTTCCTTTCCTTTGGCAAAATGGGTCAAAAGAAGGACTTGACAGGCTCAGAAAAGTCAAAAATAGTGAGATATCTTGCAGAGGGATGCAGCACTCTTAAAATTGCAAAGCTTCTGAAGCGTGATCATCGAACAATCAAGCGTTTCATTCAAAATAGTCAGCAGGGT
The DNA here is from genome assembly GCA_933207985.1 of Pelobates cultripes. Lineage (NCBI taxonomy): Eukaryota > Metazoa > Chordata > Amphibia > Anura > Pelobatidae > Pelobates > Pelobates cultripes. The sequence continues at coordinate 239,353,168 of OW240914.1, read as the reverse complement.
CGCAAGAAGCGTGTGGAAAAACCAAGGCGCAAAATAACTGCCCATGAACTGAGAAAAGTCAAGCGTGCAGCTGCCACGATGCCACTTGTCACCAGTTTGGCCATATTTCAGAGCTGCAACATCACTGGAGTGCCCAAAAGCACAAGGTGTGCAATACTCAGAGACATGGCCAAGGTAAGAAAGGCTGAAAGACGACCACCACTGAAAAAGACACACAAGCTGAAACGTCAAGACTGGGCCAAGAAATCTCAAGACTGATTTTTCTAAGGTTTTATGGACTGATGAAATGAGAGTGAGTCTTGATGGGCCAGATGGATGGGCCCGTGGCTGGATTGGTAAAGGGCAGAGAGCTCCAGTCCGACTCAGACGCCAGCAAGGTGGAGGTGGAGTACTGGTTTGGGCTGGTATCATCAAAGATGAGCTTGTGGGGCCTTTTCGGGTTGAGGATGGAGTCAAGCTCAACTCCCAGTCCTACTGCCAGTTCCTGGAAGACACCTTCTTCAAGCAGTGGTACAGGAAGAAGTCTGCATCCTTCAAGAAAAACATGATTTTCATGCAGGACAATGCTCCATCACACGCGTCCAAGTACTCCACAGCGTGGCTGGCAAGAAAGGGTATAAAAGAAGAAAATCTAATGACATGGCCTCCTTGTTCACCTGATCTGAACCCCATTGAAAACCTGTGGTCCATCATCAAATGTGAGATTTACAAGGAGGGAAAACAGTACACCTCTCTGAACAGTGTCTGGGAGGCTGTGGTTGCTGCTGCACGCAATGTTGATGGTGAACAGATCAAAACACTGACAGAATCCATGGATGGCAGGCTTTTGAGTGCCCTTGCAAAGAAAGGTGGCTATATTGGTTACTGATTTGTTTTTGTTTTGTTTTTGAATGTCAGAAATGTATATTTGTGAATGTTGAGATGTTATATTGGTTTCACTGGTAATAATAAATAATTGAAATGGGTATATATTTGTTTTTTGTTAAGTTGCCTAATAATTATGCACAGTAATAGTCACCTGCACACACAGATATCCCCCTAACATAGCTATAACTAAAAACAAACTAAAAACTACTTCCAAAAATATTCAGCTTTGATATTAATGAGTTTTTTGGGTTCATTGAGAACATGGTTGTTGTTCAATAATAAAATTAATCCTCAAAAATACAACTTGCCTAATAATTCTGCACTCCCTGTATAGTAATGACTAACAATTTTTGCACTCACATTAAGAAGACTAAAGAGGGAAAATGTATATAAATAAGAAAAAGGAAATTAAAATAGAATTCAGGATTATTTGGATATATATTTGGGGCCATCTGTCACAGAGGTTTTCCGGGGATGGAGATTCTTTCTTGACTCCATAATGCCAAACAGATTTCTGGATAAACTATAAATTTATATATAACTAAAATAAAAGATTGGGTAAACAACCTGTTCACATACTGTATATGTTAAATATATCCTTGAATATGCTGGTTTTCAACAAAAAATATTATCTACAGAATTTGCCAAGATTACTTTTGGTTAGAGAACTCCACATTTGTTAGTGAAAACCCTTTACCCAGTTGCAACGGGTGTTGTAATGCTAACAAACAAGATAGCACATAGAGGTTAGTACTGACCCTTAATATATTTGAATAGTGCCATCAGATCCCCTTTGAGACACCTTTTTTTCATTAGGAACTATTGTCTCTTTATCATTAGTAGTGGTGGCCTGAGCAGCGCTTGGCAGACCCCAGGTACAAGGTTAAACTGTTCAAAACTGTAGTGATTATGGTGCTTGGACAATTCCTTTAAACCTTTTATTAGAAATGGGCATACAGAAAAGCCTTTGGATAGTAAGGATAGTCTAAGGGTGCTAGAGCAGTTAAGCCCAGTTATGTCAGCTTGTCATTGCTATTGTTTCAGAATTATAGGTGACTTACTTTTTCTTGGTATTTGGAATAAGGCATCACATTCATTTCAAATGGCTGAGAGTTATAAAACAGCAGATGGACTATGTAACTGGCTGGGGTAGTTCAACCAGTAATGTTAGGTTTGCAGTTTTGTTAACCCCCATATGCCCATATATAAAGCAGGAGAATTGTACTTTTTTTATAGTGCTTTCAGTGCCAGGAGACTGGGCATCCTAAGGCAATGCAGGCAGTCTTAGCACAGTTTAATGACACAGACTGGACATCACTGGACATGAAGTTGAGGTCTCTAAAACGCATGACAACTTAGCAGTGTAGTTAAGACTTGGCAATCAGCCTTTAGTAAGTGCTGCATTTTGATTCGCTGGGATTAAACACATCCAATCAATTTTGAGAGACAGCTTTATGAAACAAAGCTAAAGGAGATAAAGAAATAAATACCCTCCGCTACCAGCAATCCACAATTTCTCACCTTATCTTTCACTTCAGGCTAATTTATATATTTTTTTGGTGTAGTGTTCAAATTAAAATTAGTAAAAGGTTATATTTTATTTTCATTGAATGCTTTTACAAAAAAATATTTGTACTTGAGCTTTTTTATGAACTTAGAAAAGACAGTTTATTTAAGAGAGCTCTGACTTTAATGTAATTTATTAAGCAGCTGTTATTTAAAAAAAAAAAACTTATATGCAAAATCTTGATAATACACTGTTTATAATTCATTATTTACACTGGATGTATAAAAGTGTGGGTATAATTAGGCATTGTATGCTACCATAAATCAGTCATTCAATGAATAATACACTGGAAATGTGCTAAACGCCATCAAACATACATTAGCTTACATTGTCAAATACTTATCTAAACAAAATAATCTAACATTGATTGGGTAATTGTTATAATTACAGTTGGTTAGCTCCTCTTTATTTCCATAGCAGATAATAAAGCAATTCATGAAGAAGAAAAAAGCATGTACTTAAAGGAACATTAAGCTATTTTTCTGATCTAAAATTAATTCAGTTATTACTAAGGTTTCTATAGCATTTATATGAAACATGATTTATGTACCTTAGCCAGGTCCTTTTGTTTTATACATATACCTGCACATTATATACGCATCACCATGAATTAGCAAGAGTATCATTAATTTAACACTACATGTATAAAAGCAAATATTCACTAAAGTGAATATACCATCTATCAAACAATTTGAACAGTCATAAGCATACTTTTCTTCATTAGTGGAATTTTACTGCAAATCTTAAATTAAAAAAAAGAAGAAACAATACACAAGATCCAGCGCACTCTCCTATCTACTAAACAGCAACTTCAATGTTTACAGATGTTATTAGTTTTTTCTAAAGGTTTTTTTTTTTTAAAAACACATAGTCTAGGCAAAAAATAATGGGGATTTAGTTACATTATATGATCATACATTGTATAAGCCTGCCACAACGTCAATGTACCCCATCTTTGGCAGGTCCTACCCTAACAGCCTAATGTCTGCTCTTATGTGAATAACTCACTTACTTGGGTAAAAAAATTCCAGCTGAGGCTTTCTGCAGTACAAGGCTAAATAGGGACCTGAAATGAGGCACCTGTAACAGGGAGAGGTGCAAGACCAAGGAGTTGACTAGACTCCCAAATATATATATATATATATATATATATATATATATATATATATATATATGAAACATGGGGGTGGGGGGGGTGGTTGCCCTCACCTGAACATGCTTAAATGGGGTGCTGCTGTGGGCCATATTATACAATAAACAATACACAAGATCCAGCGCACTCTCCTATCTACTAAATAAGAATGTTCGGGTGAGTGCTACCACCCCCCATGTTTCATATAAAAAAAGAAGAAAGAATCCAAATTCAGGCAATTAAATAATTTGTTTTATATGTTTAGCACCACATAACTCTAAATTCAGGAGTGCTATGGTTAAACAAATCATATACATTTCAACCAAAATTCACTGAAATAAAAATATATTTATATTATATACATTATATACATAAATCTCACATATTGCCTTCTTTGTGAACCTTTTAGAAATGACTGCATTTGTGTATAAATATTTTATAAATAAATAATAAATGTGTCTTACAATACATTTTAACTAATACACAAATTATTGTATTGTTCTTCTGCATATTGAATAAATCATTGAAATATTCAAAGTGTTGATTGGAAAAAGTATGTGATACCCTTGGCTAATAACTTCAACAAAAGCTAATTAGGGTTGGAGGTGTGGATTAGAGCTACTTTGACTTCTGAAAAGCACACAAACGCACTTAAACTTTTTGAGCTTGCTAGTAACAAAAAGCATCTGTTGATGCAAACCATGTCTTGCAAAAAGCTTTCAGAAGACCTGGGATCCAGAATTGCTGCATTGCATACAGCTGGAAAGGGTTATAAAGTAATCTCGAATAGCTTACAGTGAGGGAAAAAAGTATTTGATCCCCTGCTGATTTTGAACGTTTGCCCACTGACAAAGAAATAATCAGTCTATAATTTTAATGGTAGGTGTATTTTAACAGCGAGAGACAGAATAACAAATAAAATCCAGAAAAACACGTCAAAAAAAGTTATAAATTGATTTGCATGTCAATAAGTGTAATAAGTATTTGACCCCTTCGACTTAGTACTTGGTGGCAAAACCCTTGTTGGCAATCAAAGAGGTCAGATGTTTCTTGTAGTTGGCCAACAAGTTTGCACACGTCTCAGGAGGGATTTTGTCCAACTACTCTTTGCAGATCCTCTCCAAATCATTATGGTTTCAAGACTTACGTTTAGCAACTCAAACCTTCAGCTCCCCCCACAGATTTTCTATGCAATTAAGGTCTGGAGACTGGCTAGGCCACTCCAGGACCTTAATGGACATCTTCTTGAGCCACTCCTTTGTTGCCTTGGCTGTGTGTTTTGGGTCACTGTCATGCTGGAATGCCCAGCCACGAACCATTGTCAATGCCCTGGCTAAGGGAAGGAGGTTCTCACCCAAAATTTGACTGTACATGGCCCCGTCCATCGTCCCTTTGATGCGGTGCAGTTGTCCTGTCCCCTTAGCAAAAAAACACCCCTAAAGCATAATGTTTTCACCTCCATGTTTGACAGTGGGGATGGTGTTCTTGGGGTCATAGGCAGCATTTCTCCTCCTCCAAACACGGCGAGTTGAGTTGATGCCAAAGATCTAAATTTTGGTCTCATATGACCACAACACTTTCACCCAGTTCTCCTCTGAATCATTCAGATGTTCATTGGCAAACTTCAGACGGGCCTGCACATGTGCTTTCTTGAGCAGGGGAACTTGCAGGTGCTGCAGGATTTCAGTCCTACACGGCATAGTGTGTTATCAATAGTTTTCTTGGTGACTATGGTCCCATCTGCCTTGAGATTATTAACAATATTCTCCCGTTTAGTTCTGGGCTGATTCCTCACCATTCTCATGATCATTGAAACTCTACAAGGTGAGATCTTGCATGGAGCACCAGACTGAGGGAGACTGACAGTTATTTTGTGTTTCTTCCATTTGCGAATAATCTCACCAACTGTTGTCACCTTCTCACCAAGCTGCTTGGCGATGGTCTTGTAGCCCATTCCAGCCTTGTGTAGGTCTACAATCTTCTCCCTGACATCCTTCGACAGCTCTTTGGTCTTGGCCATGGTGGAGAGTGTGGAATCTGATTAAATGATTGCTTCTGTGGACAGGTGTCTTTTATACAGGTAACAAGCTGAGATTAGGAGCACTTCCTTTAAGAGAGTGCTCCTAATCTCAGCTCATTACCTGTATAAAAGACACCTGGGAGGCAGAAATCGTTCTGATTTATAGGGGATCAAATACGTATTTTACTCATTTCCATGCAGATCAATTTATAACTTTTTTTACATGCTTTTTTCTGGATTATTTTTGTGCTATTCTGTCTCTCGCTGTTAAAATACACCTACCATTAAAATTATAAACTAATAATTTTTTTTGTCAGTGGACACACGTTCAAAATCAGCAAGGGATCAAATACTTTTTCCCCTCACTGCAGATAATAGTGGACCAGGTAGCATCAAATAAGCCAATATTACAATTAAAAACTATATTAAAATTGGACAAAAGAGTAATATAAAGGTATTGATACACAATAAAAACAAATACAAATATATACTTAACACCTTAAGAATAGTAGTACAAGTTGGAATAGCCTGCCTACCGCCATCAGACTCTCCCCTAGTCTTCAATCGTTTAAGAAGTGCCTTAAAACCCATTTCTTTAGGCCTATGGCCTCCTAGACTAACCTCTACCTCACGTACCTGTCTTTTGCTCTCTCCTAGGGCAGCACTCTACTCTCTCCTCCAGCTTTGCTTCACTCCCATCTAATTTGATTGCTGTTTCCTGTCCTAATGTGTTTTCTACCCCACCTCCAATAGACTGTAAGCTATCAACCTATCGTTTCTGTAAGTTTTCTTGTAATTGTCCTATTTATAGTTAAATCCCCCCTCTAATAATATTGTAAAGCGCTACGGAATCTGTTGGCGCTATATAAATGGCGATGATAATAATAATAATAAAAGTTGTTATCATAACAATATGTAAACAAAACCTGGAATTTGCGCTATGTGTCTGTTCACCATAATTCAACTATTTCATATTAAGTGCACCCACACATATTATATATCATTTTGTTCAGGAGAAACAGGGCCTTCATTTCATATCAAATATTTATATATGAAACATAAGTTAACATGAATGAAATGTAATAACCTTTGAGAAATTAAAAACAAAATGTGTTATTTTTCAAGTTCTGCATGGCATTTTAACTGTTAATATCATAATACTGTTATTTTTTACTGCAATAAATCACACATATGTGTATTCAGCGATGGCTCACATGTACCCACTATGTACAGGATTTATGGAGTTTTGGAAAGTTACAGGGACAAATATAGGTCTTGCCCATTTAAGTTTTTACACATGTAAATTTGCCCGATTGGTTATGGTGCCTTTGAGAGTGTATAGCAGCCCAGAAATGAGATTTACCCCTGTCATGGCATACCATTTGCCAAAGTAGACAACCCAGGGTATTGTCACGGTAGTATACCCCAACACGCAAGATTTAGTCCAACAATTGACAATATAGAGCAGATACGTCTTACCGGACCTTAGAATGGCCGGACTCAACGTAGAGCAGAGAAAGATAGAGTCAGGAACTAGCCGAGGTCAAGGGTACAAAGAGACAGTGAAAACAAGAATAGCCAAGGTCTGGTACACAGTAATCAGTAAGCCGGCAAACAAGACAAAACAGGGATAAAGAGATAAACGGAGTCAGATACAAAGCCAAGGTCAAGTACGAAAAAATCACAACTGAACACAACAAGCGCTAAAGGGAACTGAAACAGAAACCACGATAGGGCAGGGAGTTAAGGGAGAGGTAAGTATAAATACCCTAGCATTTAATTTGATTTGCCCCTGTCATATCCACGCCCCCTAAATGTGAGTGTATGGGGTATGTGGGATGACAGGGGCCAATGGGAGACCATTTTAGTTTTCGGCTCCCACTGTCTCTTTAAGAGCGTGCCTGAGAAGACATCTGAGCCCTGAGCAAGCTGCGCGCGGCGGGGATAGAGGACCTCAGCCGGCCCCCGGATAAGGTAAGTACCGCTACAGGTATTCAAAATAGGATATGTCCAGTCTTTTTTAGTAGCCACTTTGTCTCAAACCCTGGTCAAAATTAGCATTCATATTTTTTTTCACATTTAAAAAAAAATGCCCTTTCACTGATGATTTGATTGTCATTTTAAGATTTACTGCTCTAAAACACTCATATTTGTATTTAGCGATGTCTCAAGAGTAAAACAGTACCTACATGTACAGGTTTTATGGGGTTTTGGAAGGTTACAGGGTAAAATATAGGGCTTTCCCATTTCTATTTACCAGATTAGTTAGGTGGTCTATGTTGCCTTTGACACCATTTGGCAACCCAGGAGTGAGAATTACAAACATCATGGCATATCATTCACAAAAGTAGACAACCAATGGTTTTCAGAATTGGGTAAATACAGTCTTTTATAGTAGCCACTTAGTCACAAACACTTGCCAGAGTTAGCATTCATAATTAATTCTTTGCATTTTTCACAAAAAAAAACCCTGCATTTTCACTGATGACACCATTGTCAATATAGGTTTTACTTCTCTAACACTTATATTTATGTGCAGGGATTCCTCACGGGTAAAACAGTACCCCCATGTACAGGTTTTATGGGATTTTGCAAAGTTACAGGGACAAAAAAAGGGCTTTCCCATTTCAGTTTGCCATATTGGTTTGCTGAGCCTATGTTGCCTTTGAGACTATATAGCAGCCAAGGAATGATAATTACCCCCATACCATTCACAAACGTATACAACTCAGGGTATTCAGAATTGGGTAAATCCAGTCTTTTGTAGTAGCCACTTAGTCACAAGTGCTAGCCAAAGTTATTTTTCCTATTTTGTTTTTGCACATTTATTAGTGTAGTATCAACGTTTTGGATCTGTTCTCAATCCTTTCTCCTTTTCTCGATCCTTTCTCAAAGAGAAAGGATCGAGAACAGATCCGAAACATTAATGCTACACTAATAAATTTGCTATTTTTTTTCACTAAACAAGACCTGTGAGTGTCCACTTTTCTTTGCTGAAATATTTGGATATATATTGGTTCCAGAATGGTGCACCAAGGCATTACATCATTCCGTTTTAAAAAAATAATTGGAGAATAGTGAGTGCCCTCATCCCTATATGTATATATACATCATGCTGATGGATTGCATTAACAATGAAACAGATGTCCATGAGTTGTTCACTGGCTTTGCATCTTTTCCTAAGTTGTGTTTTAAAGCTGTTGTATACAGCATAAACAGACTCAAAGGAATCCATGTTTAAAATGGAATGAGGCAAATATGTGATTCTTTGTTAAATTAATTTGCATATGCCCACCCAGAATCCTTTGCGGTAGTAACATCACTGCAAATTTGTGATTTCTGTGGGAAAAGCAAGTCTTATGGCTTGACTGGTGTGCAGATTTTTGTTTAACATTGTATTAACTATCCACAGACTTTAGGTGGAAGGGGTTTTCAATCACAATTTGTTCCCCACCATAACCTTTTTGGTTTTTGCATCCCAAGGACCACCAAGCCTCAATAGCAAACCAGTAACTAACTTCATGCTCATGATTTGCATTAACACTGAAACAGCTGTCAATGAGTGGTTCACTGGCTTTGCATCTTTTCCTAAGTTGTGTTTCAAAGCTGTTGTATACAGCAAACACAGACTCAAAGCAATACATGTTTAAAATGGAATGAGGCAAAAATGTGATTCTTTGTTAAACTTATTTGCATATGCCCACAAACAATGCTTTGCGGTAGTAACATCACTGCAAAATTGTGATTTCTGTGGGAAAGCTGTGACATAGACCACTTGATTTCCCCAAATTATCAAGATTACCTAGAGTACTCCAGATGTATTTGACTACATACCCCATAATGGTCTTAGATCCATAATGCTGGCCAAGCAACAACATCTGGAGTTGCCTACCTCTGTCCTTGAAGATAATATCAGGGTGGCTCTGTGCCAGCTGAAGTTCAGTAGATGTGGATGTGAGATGATGCAGCAGGACAATGACTCTACACATCTAAGTAAATCTACTACAGAATGACTTCTAAAAAGTAAATCTGACCTTTTGGAGTGGCCCAGTCAGAGCCCAGAACTTGACTTAATAGAGATGCTGGTGGAATGACCACAAGAGAACTGTTCACACCAGACATTCTAAGAATGGGAGGAGGAGGCAACGGCTCTTGAACAGGGCTGAAGCAGTGCTGTAAGGAAAAGTGGTCAAAAATTCCTCCTGATTTTTGTGCAGGTCTAATCTGCTATTGCTGGGAATGCTTGGTTTGGGTTATTGATGCTAAAGAAGTATCAAGTAGCTATTATATCCAAGCTATTATATCCAAAAGTATTCACTAACGTTTTCACGGCACAGCTTTTTTTTGTGTGCAAGTTATAAGGCTATAAGAACAAGCAGGACATTGCTGTTTAAAAATATATATTTATAAAATGTATCAATAGTGACATTGTAACACTGTTATCTGTTATATATCTCTGAATCACACCTCACATGTGCATATTTTTTTAAAGTAGACAACCCAGGGGGGCGGGTCCTGACCGCTGAGCAGAGAGGAAGCAAGCCTCACCAGCTCCCGCTGCTTGGGGCTAAAACAATGGATTCTAGACGCTTGAAAGGCACTAAATTGCAGTTTAATGGCCACCAAGTGACGGGTGATACCGGGGCGCACACACAGACACCATTCAAGCGACGATGCTATACAGGCGTACCCAAACTCACAGCGAGGCCTACCAGCATGGCGGGCACAGGGAGGACGGCCACTTCCCTGCTGCCTGAACCAGCCAGATGTAGGACTCCGGGCCCTTGTTCTCCCCCCCCTGGACCGGTGGAGGTTATCCCGGTCCACCCCCTCACGGTCACCTCAGCAGGTGATAAGCGGTTGAACAGATCGGGCGGACTGGAGGTCGCTAGTGTGGCTGACAAAATGGCGAACGACACGCACACCTCAACCCTCTGCAAGGCCGAGAGAGAAACGGAGCTCAGACTCACCTGCATTTTTGACGCCTTCTGGGAGAGGCTGGTACAGCTTGCGTGGCCCCCAGAACCGGGGACCCAGCCTGAAGCTACTGTTACAAACTGCCATTTGTAACTGTTATTTTATTTGACAAATGGCCCTGCTTCCCTGTGTTATGGAGAAGCCTAATTGCCAGCCTTCTGCCCCATGACTATGGACCTAGTGTGTATGGCGATTTGACTGTATTTGTGGGATCTGAGCGCTGTTTGGATATATTGAGCGCTCAGATCCAAGCCATCTGGGGATAGGTTGAATGTGGGGGTTCTGTTCAGTATGAGAAGAGTTATGTATTTTTGTGTCTTTTTGTGTCTTTTGCTAACATGTGGTTAATGGAGTCTGCCTCTATCCCCGGATAATTGGATTACTTTCCCCATTGTCCTGGATAGAGGCCTCTGTAAAACCGGTTTGGGCCAGAAAACTATGCTGCCAGCCAGGACCCAAAAGATACTTTTGCTAACTTGTGAACCCCTTGTCTGATTTGTGCCATTTTTTAATATGTTGCTCCCCTTGATGGATTGATTCCAAATATGTAATTTTTATGAAGATTGGATGTGTAGTTTGGAAGTTATAGTACATGTATAAAAACTGTATTTTTACTGTTCTGTTTTAATTATGTTATGTGATTATCTGAGGGATGGGAATTTCCCCGAATGTATATTGTTCCGATTGGTTATACTGCTAATTATGTGGGTGTCTCCCTTGCATGGGCAGAATCTCATAAAAGCAGAGTGTGTGCCATTAAACATCAGATCTTCTTGACCCTCTAACTTGCAGCCTTGACTCATGTTTGTAGGGGACAGCTATAATCACTACAGGGATTGCTATGCTCTTCATACTCCCTTAGCTACTGAGCTCTTGTAAGAGCTCTTGTTCCTGATCCTGCTTCGCTCTACAGAAGGAAGAGGTTCACCTACTGGAACCTGGAGCCTGGTCGTGGGTCCAGGGTGGATAGCAGACGGCAAGATAGCAGCCCAGCAGCGGTGGTTCGTGGAGTCTGCAGTACTTATGGTGGCTATGCAGTAGTTATGGTGTCTACGGTGCTGATGGTCCTTTGGTGAGCGCTAGGAGCATCCTTTTCTACGGTCCAACTTCCAGCCAGCCTGGAGGCAACCGTAACAGCTACGCCACACGGCCCACTACGAGAGGCCCAAGAGAATGTCCCGGCACACGCCGTAAGTTCCCTTGCTGGGCCCCACAGGCGCCTGAAAACGACCAACCCGATGTCGGGTGAACAGAGTCACACCAAGAGTGAACGCGACCAGGCACAGGCAAAGCATCTTAAGGGGACCCCCAAAGCACAGCGCAGAACACCACCTTGCTCCCCGACAATGACCCAGCCTAAGAGGAGCAATGGCCAACTCATCCACACATGCAAGTGGCAGACCAAGAGGCCTAAAATGGCGGCAACAGCAGCACAAATCTACAGCCACAGCTACAGCCAACGAATACACTGGCATGTGGGAACCACAACTGGAGCCACATTATACATACCGACTAGGTCCTCTGCCCACACTGAGACTCTCTTCTCCTACACTGCTGGACCACAGGGAATGCGGCACGCATCATCGCTGCAACTACCGGCGCAGGGGGAGCACACCCAGCCCCAACAAGGCATCGGCTGACCCATACAAGACTGGGACTCAATGTCAGGCACAGTGCCCAATACTCCTCACCTCTTAACACCCGAGGTTGAACTCTTATACCTGTATGCATGCAATTCAATAGCCCTTTAGTTTATGCTGGGGACCGCAGGGGAGATATCGTTAGCGACTATAAGCTAAGCTTTTCTATGTATAGCCTCACTATTCTGATACATAAGTTAGTTTAGCGTACGTACCTTTCTAACCTACAACTGTTTATTAAGCATGATCACGATAGCTATGTTTCTAGCTAGGCATAACGTTTCATTGCACCTCTTCTACTCGTGTCTTTTGAAAGAAAGTTAATTTTGCTTATCATAATGTTTAGCAATTCAGCAGGTTAATAATCTATGACAGTCATGTCAATTTATTTCTCGTATTTCTCGTAAACACACATCTTGCTATTGTTACTCGCATTTACTAACCAGACTTACTCATCATTACTCTAACAATTTAAAAATGTGCGCAGTTTAATCCTACGTCACAGTATTATATAAGTTTTTGCCTTAGTTCCATCTCTCAAGCCTGCTATCAGGCAGCGAAGCGCAGATTCAATATAAGTTACCTAACTGCTAAGCGAGACTAGCCTGCAAAAGCGTGTGTATTATCCATGGTTTAACCTTTAACATGTCTCCTATCTTGAATATAAAAAAAACTGTGCTATGTATTTCACTGCCATACCTATGTTAATGTATGTTTTCAAACCTGCTTGCACCTGCTATTGTGGCGGTACAGGCATGATTGTTCAAGCTATGCACAAATAAAATAAAGAATTTATAAAGTAGACAACCCAGGGTATTCAATATGGAGTATATCCAGTCTTTTTTAGTAGTCATTTAGTCACAAACAATGATCAAAGTTAGCATTTTTATTTATTTGTGTTTTAAAAATGCAGAAAACTATAATAAATGCTAACTTTGGCCAGTGTTTGTGATTAAGAGGCTACTAAAACTGACTGAACATACCCCATTTGCAACCTTGGGGTGTCTTCTTTTGCAAAGGATATGACATCATGGGGGTAATTCTCAGTGCTGGGTTACCATACGCTCTCAAAGGCAACATAACCAATCTTGAAAATTTCAATGTGAAAAAAATGGATAATCAAGCCTTATATTTAACACCGTAACTTTCAATAACACTATAAAACCTGTACATGAGTGGTACTGTTATACTCGAGAGACTTCACTGAACACAAATATTAGTGTTTTAAAACAGTAAAACGTGTCACAACAATATCATCAATGAAAGTGCTATTTGTGTGTGAAAACTGACAATATTATCGCTGTAATAGCTTTTACTGTTTTGAAACACTAATATTTGTGTTCAGCAAAGTCTCCCGAGTAAAACAGTACCCCCCATGTACAGGTTTTAGGGTGTGTTGGAAAGTTACAGGGTTATATATATAGTTCTAGCAAATTAAATTCTCTAGACTTTCGACCTGGGTTGTCAGGCAGGTCCCCCAAATTGCAATCAATAAAATTACTTAATTATGTAAAAATATTACATAAATATGCACCTAGAATTTTAATATATGTACATATTTATATATTTGAAGTCTACGTGTATATTTATGGAATTATTTATGGAATTTTGTATATGGACATATGTATATTTCATATTTTTAAAATTTATTTATTTATATATATCTATCTATATATATATAATTTAATTCTAAATGTATTTACAAAGGCAGAGGGGCGACTGTCTGGGCTGTCACACAGTCTCCCCAGACAGAGAAGAAGACCGACCACCAGCAGGGGAACGGCAGTGATCAGGTAAGTAATTAGAATTACCTCGGACGTACTAGGTATCCTCGACATCAAGGCATCGCTGCAATACCGTTAGAGTGGCTGGAAGCGATCAAGATTGCTTCCAGCGCTCAATTGTGCCCCGGACGTGTCTGGTAAGTCTAAGATTGTTAACGACCATTTTTTGTTGGACGTACCTGATACGTCCACAGCCACTAAGAGGTTAAAGAAATGTGTTCAATAAAGACATGAAAGATTATAAATGTTTGTATGTTAGCTTAAGCACATTGTGTTTGTCTATACCGTGACTTTGATGCAAATTAGATGACATTTTATGACCAATCCCATTGGGTTCACATACTTTTTCTTGCCACTGCATGTTGGCATAACTTTTAAATTTTGGTGGCATATTAGAAAGTATGCATTCCTAGAAATGCCTTTGATTCCTTATAATTACCCTAAATCAGGGTATCTGGCCATTTTAGAACTCAACAATTTCATATATGGACTGCTGTTCAATTATATCTAAAATATTTACTTGTTCATCTTTTGAAAAAATATCTGTTGTAGTATATGTTTATTTACTGTTTCTACATACTATTTTGTTCTAAAATAATTTTCTTTAGTCAAAACAAACTTGCCAGCTAGCTGGTGTAACTTTGGATATACATTGAAATATATTGTTACTATATTTGCCACATGAAGTGTGTAATGGGGAAGCCACATCACTTCCACCAGCCTGATACATAAATCTGAATTTTCTGAATTCCAGCACTTTTTCTCCACTGACCTAAACAACAAGGAAGTAAGAGGACAAGATTACTTAAAGGGATCCTATAGTGCCAGGAAAACAAAGTCATTTTCCTGGCACTATGGGGTTAATAGGTCCCCCCCTCCCTCGGGGCTGAAGGGGTTAAAACCCCTTCATCCACTTACCTGGATCCAGCAGCAATGTCCCTTGGCGCTGGGTCAGGCTCTGCCCATGCTTCTCCCCCCGCCGACCAATGGCCACGCACGCCTTAAGCCTCACCATAGGAAAGCATTACTCAATGCTTTCCTATTGGGAAAGTTTGACGCTGGAGGTCAGTGAGGACTTCCAGCATCAGATAACGGACCAAAAGTCTGTTTGGATTCCGGAAGCCCTCTAGTGGCTGTCTGGTCTGGTAGACAGCCACTGAGGGCAGACTTAGAGCTGCAATGTAAACATTGAAGTTCTCTGGAACTACAATGTTTAACATTGCAGCACTAAGTGCAAAAGGGTCACAGCACCCAGACTACTTCAATTAGCTGAGGTAGTCTGGGTGCCTACAGTATCCCTTCAATTTATAACAGTGTCAATTTCTATTGAAATCTGCACTTTTTTTTAAATTGAGAAAGGGGGCACACACTTTAAACATAAAGCACTTCAGCAGAAGTGATTTAAGAGACTGGGATTTAAAACATTTCTCAAAGGATCTTAACTACTATAGCCCACTATAGTGGTTAAGATGCTAGGAGTATCCTGGCACCATTCCCCGGTTAACGGTTTGCCTCTTACCTGGATCCCATCGGGCACCTAGTCTCCTAGAGTGGCAACTGAACCACATCCACCTTTTGGCCACTGAATGAAAATCTGTGCACAGATCAGCACATAATTGACTCTCATAGTGGGCTGGTTAATGATGCTGGTGAAGGTACAACAGGTAGGAGTTCCAGGCTGACTAATAAAGCTACCAGGGTGAGCTAAACTCCATCAGGAAGCCCAAATATCTCTGTATGTGTAATGCTGCACGATGACCACTAACCCTGAAAAAATGTCCAAGTCAGCTATGCTTAAAAATCTGAAACATTTACATATTCAATCAGAAAAAAATAGTGGAAAGCCGAACAGCCAACAGATAGCAGAATAGCAAGGTGGATATTCAAGGGTACTCTAAGCCCCTTGATGAAAAGGGTCAGAGGATGTTGTCCACTGGTTTTACACTGTTTAGCATCAGTTTGACAAAAAAAACGGGGCATTCCCTGGCACCTGAAGACCGCCCCTGATTAGGTTACACTAATAATGTTTAATTTATGCATTCACATTATCACTATCAATTCTGTCCAGTCTAGCTGGCAATGATTGATAAGTTAGTTATTTCCTGGCAGTTAATACTAATTATATTATACATTATACTTCACGCTGGCCTTTCACTTGTATTGCTTGTAAACAAATATTGTACAACATAAGTTAATTTACAATGGGCACATTTTAAAATGTATTATCAACCTACCAAATGTGCATTATAGTTCTAAACTGTCTACATTACCTGTGGGATGTATTCTATAGTTTTCAAGCACCATTATTAGGGGCAATTTCTTGCAATATAAAAGTACTTGTGAAGAAATGTACTTAGAACAAAACACTCAGTTGCAATCAGCTACCT
Source organism: Pelobates cultripes (assembly GCA_933207985.1). Lineage (NCBI taxonomy): Eukaryota > Metazoa > Chordata > Amphibia > Anura > Pelobatidae > Pelobates > Pelobates cultripes. The sequence goes on along the minus strand of OW240914.1, from coordinate 239,336,794 downwards.
TTATACCTAATTACACGTGAAAAAGTTCAGGGAGTGAATTTAATTTCAAATAATTACTAAAGAATAGCTTGCATGGAGAATGAATAATATGATGAAAGCTAGACACAAAGTAATTTACAGTTTCCTGAGGCCAGGGAGGATGGCATCACAACATTCTATTTCCTTTAATTCTTTAATTCTTTTGTATGGACATGATCTAAGCAGACGTATATTTCAAGGAACACCCCAGTGGTATAGATATATTTATTTAATACACTGGAGTGTTGGTTATTCTCCTGAACCAATTTCCCCAGAAGAAAAAAAAACGGTAAAATAAATTACTTGTAATACAGTGGCTGGAGCAGTGGCGGAACTAATGTAGAGAGAGCCCTGGTGCAAGAAAGTTTTCTGGGCACCCCCCTAGTGTAAGAGTGGTCAAAAGGTAGATCCCCATCTGTTGTACAACTCTAATGAAGCTATGTCGGCCAGGGATCTACCATCTGCCCATCTTTGCAGGGTTGTATTTGTGAGCAGTGTTTGTTCATTTGAATGTAAGCATGTTTTTGTACGTTGTATATGTGCATATAGGGGTGCATTTGTATGTACTGTTGACATTGGAATGCAGTGGTGTACTTGTGTGTAGTGTTTGCATTTGAATGCAGGGGTGAATTTATATGTAATGTTGGCTTTTAAATGCCTGTGTGGTTTTGTATGTAGTGTTGGTGTTTGATTGAAGGGGTACTTGAATATAATTTTTGTGTTTTAATACAGGGGTGTGTTTCTATGAAATGTTTGCGTTTGATTACAGTAGTGTGTTTGGATGTAATGTTGGCTTTTAAATGCTTGTATGTCTACACATACAACCACATACATACATACATACATACTTATACATATATGAATGCACAATAACCCACACAGATACACCTATACCATGACAAATACACACACATTCATATATACACTGACACATGCACACACTTTGACACACATATACACATTGACATATATACAGATGCAGAAGCACACCCTGACACACAGATATACACACTGACACACACACCGTCCGTGACACACTTATACACACTGACATACACATCCATGTCATAATTTTTATATTTGCTGCCACCCTCCTGTTAGTTTACTTTTTGTGTCTAAGAGGGTGGCTTGCTGGCTAAGGATAATGGAAGTCACTGTTGAGAATAATGTGGGTCGTGTTCAGCTATACTCATCGGGTGTCCATAAGTCCATGAACTTAGAGCCACGTGATGGGCTCCCAAAGCGCGCAGACCCCGGTGCAATGCAACAGCTGCATCGACAGTAGTTCCATAACTGGGTGTGAGGATCCCTCACTGCAGCTCTGATTCACCGCCGTCAGATCATCAGTGCTCACAGAGAAGCATTATGATTCAGGGTACATGAGAAAGTGTGCTTCCCACCAGGTGCTTTGCACCCTAGCCAAGAACCTCACCCTCCTGGCTTTCTGATTGATAGCTCTATTGAAATCAGCACTTTCATCTTGTGACAAAAAGGAGACATTCTGTTATTGAATAAATCTCCTTGTAAGGCAGTATTCAAGTCATCATGGTTTCTTTTTTTTATGACTACACTACATACATGTAAGATAAAATATATGTTATAGATTATTGCACTTTATAGCAGTGTAATTTTGTAATAGTGCATGTTGCAGCATGTGTAGTAGTGTGTGTAGCAGCATGCGTGTGGGGGGGCAGAGGGAGTTGTGTAATAGTGTGATTAGAATCATGTGCATAGCAGTGTGTATGTGTGGGTATGTGTATGTGTGGGTAGCAGCATATAAAGTAGTGTGCATAATAGTGTGTGTGTAAAAGGGTGTGCAGCCGTATGTGTAGTAGTGTGTTTGTATGTGTAGCTCTGTATGTAGCAATATTTGTAGCAGCGTGTGTTTGTATGCAACAGTTGGTTTTCACAATGTGTGTGTACAGAGTGAGTAGAAAAACTGTCTAGCAGTGTGTGTGCATGTGTGTTTGTACCTGTTGTTTATGAGTTGGTGATTCTGACAAGAGTCCTATCCCTTTTCCTGACCTGTCTTTTCCACTGCAATGTTGTGGCAAGAACATTGGAAATCAGCTTGTTTTTAAATGTATTTAATGTTCACTACACGTTGTATTTGTTACGTATCAATTTAGTGCTGAGGTTGAGGTGTAATTTCCTGTTCTCAACTGCAGCAGAGAGTAAAGGCACGGCCAAAATAAAAAAATCACTGTAGATACACCTAAGATGAAAACAATTATGCATTTTTATTTATTGGGGTATATCTAAAAACAGCTTGCAAAAGCTGCAGTTCTCCTGTTTGCTGCTTTTGTAAACACACACCTATCCCAATCACAGATTTTCCAATGCAGCTTAATTAGATGTCTTTGGAAGGTAGGTGCTTTGGGCAAGTGTCTGCCTCTTGAGTTTAGCTACACTGAGCACAATAACCTGAAGGACCTGTTGACTTTGAAGCCAACCAGCTGGGTGTAACAAGGTTACTTTATAAAAGTGACAATTTCTGATTAAATCTACACTTTTTGTAAAATGATACCATATAGATCATCTCAGCCAGCTAAAGTGCTTTAGGAGCCCAGTGTTCCTTTAAGTTATATGTTATTGAGTGTCCTTTTAATGAACAGTGCCAGAAAAGTTACCGATTGGTAGTTTTTACCATACATATGTACAAGGCTGGCCTTTGGGGTGTGCGAATGTAAGGCCACACAGGGCGCCATGGCAACAGGGGGCCGACACAGCTCGCAGCCGGTCACTCACAAACCGGCCCGAATTGGAATGCAGGAGGAGCGTGGAGAAGGAGCGTCGAGGGCGCAACGTCAGAAGGATCCGCTAAGTGGGTGTCAGGACGGCAGGTGCTTTTCAGTAGACGAGTCGGTGGAGTCGGAAAAACTGACAGCTGGATACAGGGAGCAGCAGCCTTTAATGTAAGTGCTTGTTGTTTTTATATGTATTAAGGCAATTTGCCTGGATTTGTGGGAGGTGCTGGTTTGCTACCCCTAGCCTACTTAAGGCTCCTTACCGTTCGAGGTCAGCGTTGAATGAGGATCCACTTCCGGGTTCTCTCAGTTGCCATCTTGATTTCAGTATCCACGAGGTTTTACCGCGATAGCTGTGTCCAGGAATCGTGTTCAGGCCTTTTCCGCCCGTCCAGCTTCTTCTGACCCCGGTCTTCGTCATAGATTGCGTCCCAGGGACTCCTAAACTGTAAGTCAAACCTACCTGTCACGCCAGGACCGGTTCGCACAGCGTACGGTACAGCACGGGTCCTCGCTTTACGGTTTTCCCTGTTTTGTCACGAATGGTACAAGCCGTTCGCGGGTTTTTCATTCATACGGTCATTCGGCTGAACAGTATATTCGTACACATAGTCATTTCGCATATAACTATTCCATGTTACATTGAAACGGATTATCAATTCGGTTGTTTTGCTGTTCGGCAATTTTCAATACACGTTCAAACACGCTTGTGGTTCGCATAAGTTCATACGTTTAAACTATTCGTTCCAACTTCTGTTTTCCCTCACATTGGGTTTCGGTTGTATTTCTATGTATTACGCATAATCCTTTCGTGGATTATATTCACCATTTCATGTATATACATTCGGTTAACAAATTGCTTGTTTAAATAGACAGATTATTTCTATTACCCTTTAAATGTTTCAGTATTGTATTATGTCCATACAACCAAGCTCACTTATCTGTATAGATCATTTTGACTCCCACGCTTTTAGGGGTCTGCATTACTTATCCATTTATCCAAATGGACTTAGCCTACATTACAGGCCTCATTTCTGTGTTATTACTACGACACATACAAAAGGATACAGTTTCATTTACAAGCAATAAATTCTCGGGTTGAATCACGTACTGATCCAACCAATCATATGTCTTTTTCAATTCAGATATATCATATATATACACATCACTTTGCATCACTTTAAGCATTTTGTGTATCCCTGCCCCTTTTGTTATTCTACTACATATCACACATAACACTGTGTAAAAGAGGCCATGACCCTCATCCATGTTCTTTTCTATTAAACCAGCTACATTTCTGTATGGATCATTGAACTCCCACACTTACAGGAGTTTTCATAATTATCCATTTCATTTCAATTAACTCAGCCTACGTTACAGGCCTCATTTCTTTGTCATGACCATGACACATAAGGCTTTAATTCCTTTTCATGCATACTCGGGTTGAATCACACGTACTGATCCAACCAATCATACGTTTCCTGCACAGTAATATACATATATATATAACCTACATTTTATGTTTCCCTTACACACCATTATCATATAACACATATGTTGTTTGTACATAGGCCACGGCCTCCCTCAGATGTATTATTTAAGCATGACAACATTTCTGAGTAACTCATATCTATTCCCATGGTATCAACATTTTCAAAAACATTGCTGCTACAGGCTATAAGTCTGTTTTCTTTCCAACAATCCACATTCATCATACTACTCTCTTTTACCCATTTCAGGCTGTCAAGCTTATATATATATGCTCCACACGGTTTATTCCTGTGAATTTGTCATAATACCAGGTACGTACACCTGCTCATATGGTATTCTACCATACATTTCATTTCATTTCGTCCCCCTAGGTTAGAGTACTGGCAATAGGGTCACATGCTTCCCAATAGGTATTTACCCCGTCTTGGCAGTTGCCATCAGTTAGTGGTCCCGCGAAGCCAACACCCCGCCTCGGGCCACACGTTAGCTAGCCTCCTCGCATGTTGCATAGAGAGGGCCTCACCTGTCACTCCCTTCCCCTGTTTTCTGTCTTACAGTCACCGAGAGGCCTAAAACTCCTGCCAATATGTCGAGTGACCTCAATAACCCCTCGCACCAACGCATAGATAGAGCCTCTCAAGCCACTTGGCAATTAGCAGGGCCTCATCTGTCACCAAACAAGTATAATGTTTTGCCATCCGGCCTAGCTAGCCTGCCAGTACAATTTGGTGGTTTCATATACTAATTAATTGTTTTATTTATAGTATGTCTCAGGAAGGGGTAGAGGATTTCTCCCTGCCTAGCACCCCGGCTAGAGCTGTCACTCCCACACAAGGAGGAGAGCTAGCTAGTCTAGCATCGATCAGATCCTGGACGATCCCGCGTATAATCATGGAATTGAGGAGACGACAAATCCCGTACCCGGCTACAGCAAGGAAAGCAGAACTTTTCAAACTGCTACGCACATCGACAAATAACATGGATGCCGGGGAAGGACCTTGCCAGTCCAACCCAGGAGACATACATGCCATGTTATCCTCACTCATGGCGTCCATGAGCAAGGTCATGGAGAAACTTGAGGCTGGAGAAACTTGAGTCGGTCACCACGGCCCTTACTCTAGCAGGGCCACCCGCTGCTGCTGCTTTACAAGCACCAGCCGACTTGCCATTAGTTGCTCCAGCCATCACCCTGGATGACCAGGAAGTTAGCCCGGCTCATATGATACCTGAGCACATAAAAAGGGATATCCTGGAAGGTAAAGACGTCAACCTGGCTTCCCTGTTGATTGCCTCCCAGGATATTGTTGAGAATAAGACGTATGCTTATGATGATGTATCTGTTGTTGTCAGATCTAGGGATGCCCGCCTGAACAGGAAACTGACTATCCCTGAATTTGTACTAGCTTTTGGTATTTACAGGGATGTCATCTGTGCGGTCTATCCCAACAGAAGAGAGGAGTTTGATCTCTATATGCACAAGCTGGTAGACCTGGGCAACAAATATGATGGTTCAGCCTTCTATGACTACCATAGGTCTTTTTCTGCAAAAGTGTCTGGAGCCTTCTCCCAGTACGGAACACGATCCAACTGGGGAAAGATTGATACCGTCCTTTTTTTGCAGACACTTTGCAGGTCTAAGAAAACCCGGCTTGTGCATACTGCTCCTCCACAGCCCATACTACAAATTTTTGTCCCAACACGGCAGACGGACATGCCTCCACGCAAGGAGCTAGTTACTCTGGGGATCCAGGGAAGTTGTCAAGAGACAAACTGGAACGTCCAATCAAGTTTCTGGGCAAGTCCCAGATATGTAATAATTTCAATGTTGGGTCTTGTAATTACAGTGGATGTAGACTATTGCATGTCTGTTCAAAATGTTTTAGGGCACATGCAAAGACCATGTGTCCAAATAAAATGTATTCCAAGCCTTACCTTACGTCCATTAATATGCCAGTATTCACTGCCTTTATGTCTCAGCACTTTCTTATCTCTGGTTTAACAGAAGGCTTCCATACAGGTATCCTACACATACCAGCCGGAACTCTGGAATGCCCTAATCTACAATCCGCCCAACACAAACCCACAGCGGTTGACACCCTCATAGCCCAAGAAGTGGATGAGGGCTTCGTATTGGGGTCTTTTAGAACTCCTCCATTCATAGAATGGCACACCAACCCCATTGGTATTGTCACAGGGAAATCTTCCCAAAAACAGAGACTCATCATTGACACCCCACTCATCGGCCAACCCCAGTCTTAATTCCCTCATACCCTCTGAGGAATTTTCTCTGCAATACACCACCATAGATCACGCCATTACCGCTATCATACAAGCAGGGGTTGGAGCCTGGCTCAGTAAGACCGACATTGCTAACGCCTTTAAATTACTACCAATCCACCCCACACTGTGGCACCTGCATGGCATCAAGTGGTCCGAGAACTACTACTTTTTCTCCCGGTTAACTTCTGGGTCCAAAAGTAGCCCAGCTATTTTCGACACATTTGCAGAAGCATTATGCTGGTTACTATTGAACATAGCCAGATGCCCTACGGTATTACATTACCTGGATGATTTCTTACTGGTCGAGGAGAATACTTCACCTCCCACTAGTCTCAAAGCTACCACTAAGCTATTTGAGCAACTAGGTGTACCTATCTCCCCAAAGAAAACAGAGGGGCCAGACACGATTATCACTTTTCTGGGTATCCAATTAGACTCCGCCACAATGCAAGCAAGCCTACCATACGATAAGATAGAGAATATTCTCACTTACATAAACAGCTACCTTCAGCTCGGTACTTGCAACCACAAAGAGCTACAGTCCCTGCTAGGGTCACTAAATTTTGCTATGCACATCATACCTCAAGGCCGCTCCTATATATTACAACTATTGCCTCTTTTCCCGCTTTTCCAACATGACACGCACAGGTTGTCCTTAGATACCCAAGCTACGGCAGATCTAAACATGTGGAAGAGATTTTTAACCACTTGGAATGGTAAAAGTATGTTCCTCCCTCAATTGACTGACTCATCTCCTACCATTTGGTCAGATGCGGCATCTACCACTGGTTTTGCAGCAATTTTTGGGAACGAATGGCTTTGGGGCAGCTGGCCTTCAGCAGTTCAGGATTTGGAAGGTTTTTCCACTACCTCAGCTCTTTTTGAGATCTATCCCATCGTGGCGGCTGCCGTAGCATGGGGTCATTTATGGGCTAATATGCCATTGCGTTGTTACTCAGACAACCAGGCAACCTGTCACATCATCAACAAAGGTCGTTCCAAATCCCTTACGATCATGACATTTCTGAGGAAACTCACTTGGTTGGCAGCTTGTCATAATTTTTTCCTATGTTGTTTCCATGTTCAAGGTGTATGTAACACAGCTGCTGACAATTTGTCTCGCTTTAAATTTCAGGAGTTTCATCAAGCACTCCCGTCAGCTGCACCCACAGCCACCATCACTCCAACATTTCAACAACTCGTACTGGACTAGACACCATCATGCAGCATAACAGGACATTGTCCCAACTGGCACTTTCAAACAATACACGCAAAACATACAACAGGGCTTTCACACTATTCAAACGATTCCTTTTGGAACATAACATCATGCAACCATTTATTATGACATCTTTTTTGGGTTTTGCTTCCTTTTGCCACCTTAAACTTAAAATGTCATATAACACCATCAAACTCTATCTCACTGCCGTTCAACACCACATGCTAATCTTACACCCAAATAACAACAGTTTCATGGCCTCTCACCAAATTAAGACCATACTCAGAGGTATTCAGAAATCAGAACCCACACATACAACCCAGAGGCTACCCATAGATAACCATATCTTCAAAGCATTGTCTAACCTGCTTGACTTAAAACCGTTTGAAACCAATACAAATTCTGTCATCAAAACAACAATATACATCGCTTTCTATGGATTTCTAAGACCTAGAGAATTCACTACAACCTCCACGAATCAAACTACTCCGTTCCTCCTCTATTCCCACTTGACAAAACATATGGATCATTACATCCTGACTTTACCTCACTCCAAAACCAGTCAGCACATACCCGTAAACATACCGTACTATCCCACGCACAACAGATGGTGTCCCATCAGGGTTCTTGATGCCTACATACAGCATCATAACTTACTGCCCTCACAACCATTACTACAGCTACAAGGTGCAGTACTCACCACTACAACCTTCATGACCTACGTCAGGTCCTTGCTCACACAACTGGGCCTCAACGCAGCCAAATACTCAGGGCACTCCTTTCGGATAGGAGCCACGTCCACAGCCTCCAGTGTCAACATCCCAACTCATGTTATTAAAACACTGGGGCGCTGGAAGTCATCCACTTACTCACGGTACATACCAAACCCAGTACAAGACTTAAGGGATGCTTTCAAAAACATGTCTGGTTGATAAAATGTATATGTATTGGTTGTCTGTAATAAATTTGATTACTTAATTTTTGCCCTCTTCTTTCTCAGGCCTACCTCATCGTCGGTTCCGGCACACCACAACCGACTTGCTCTTTTTACTATCCTACATTTATTTATGGTATTTCAAACTGTACTATCATAAGCACCTAACACAAATAACGATTGCGTTTTATTGAAGGGGCAATGGGCTGGTGAAGAGGGTGCAGGGGGCTGGTGATAAAGGGGGGCAGGGGACTGGTGATAAAGGGGGGCAGGGTACTGATGAAGGGCGGCAGGTTTTTTTTGAAGGGGATGCAGGCCACGGATTGTAAATGTGCCTGAAATTGTCTAAGGGGGTCAAACAAAGATGGCGGGTGGAGGGGTGGAGCGCCACAAAATTGTCTTGCACAGGGCGCCTGAACATCTAAGTTCAATATACATATGTACATTGTTAAAATAAAATACATACATATGTACCTCATTAAAATAAAATAAATTTAAATAAATTAATACTAACAGCAAAAGCAGATGTCAGAAAGGCTGAACTTGATGGATGCATGTCTCGTTTCAACTATGTTATCATGTAACTGAATAAAGGAATAAAAAAAAAAAATTTAGTTTCATTGTAAATAAATTAAATCAATACCTGACTGTGTGTTTAAATGGTCCGGATTCAAAGTAGCAAGTTTATTTGCATTATTATAAAGTAACACGCTGCCAAGAGAGGTATAATTAACAGCTTTACTACCAGTTTTTCTTTAGAAGATGTGATATAACATTTACACGTTGCATCTTAAAGGTACAGAAAATTTAACACAGAAGTGCAAATTTCAATCTTAAAAAAAATATATGCTATTGCTAGACAATTTTGTAATGAATCTACCTGCATTTGGAGAATTCCGATAACATTTTACATAAAACAATTGTTATGCCAGGTGAGTATATTGCTCAAATACAGTAAATATGTCAAATAAAATGTCCTGAATAAATAAGTTAGCAGTTTTTTCAAAGTGCATCACAGGCTGCTTTTTCAGCCTGCAAGCACACGGCTGTCATCAGTTGTGGCGGAACCGCTACCAGTCTGGGAATTGCTTGTCTGATATTATGTGTTTTCCCATCTTTCATATGATATTATGTGTGTTTCCCTATCTTTTTGTCTTCTGCCCGCTCCCCAGTCGTGAATGCTTCCCCGAAGAGAATTCATTCGCCTCCTGAACAGGGACCACCCTGATACCCCATTTAGAATGTTGGCATAGAACATTCACAACATAGTGTCAAATCGCAAAGGAAACAATTAATGAGCACTCCTCCAGCTGGCTGCCATTTGTACAGACAAACGCCAGCCAGGGGGAGAAATTGTTGTTTGTTTCCTGACTCGTTCGTTTCCCAAAGGAAGGCCTCCCCAGTGCCCCATTAGAATGTTCGCGCCTATTAATTAGAACGTTCGCACTCGCAACAGAAGTGTGAAACTGCAAGGGAAGTAATTAATGAGTGCTATCCTGGGTGGCCGCCATTTCGTATAGGTGAACGGCACCCAGGGGGAGCATTCATATCCCAAAGTAGATGCTTCCCTTGCCTGGTTTACACACAGAGGCAGTTAGCGACAGGGGTGTGAGGGTCCCTGAAGTTGGTGTGGACACTTTAAGGGCACTGGCAAGTTTGGCAGGCTTTGCGGTGCCCACTGGGACAAAGAGACTAGCTCTTTTCCAGTGGGTGGGCTCTCTGTGTCTGGGAGACAAAGGGATGGTCCCTTTTTCCCACGCTTGGTCTCCCAGGTACAGAGGTTCATGGGATGAAGACCACCTGTCCCCGGATGTAGAAAACCCTGTGTTTGGGTGGCGGGCTTTTGGAGGGGGAGGACCCTGGGAGGAGATGTTGTATGCTGTGTGTTACACCCTTTCCATGGGGCTATGCTTAAAAGCCGTGTGTGCCTAATAAAGTGTTGTTGTACCTCCAGAACTGTGTGTTATCCAGTTACTGGAGGTAAATGGGTCTCTTTATACCCTAAATGGTTTCTGTTCCGCTGAAGGAAGAGAAATAGCGGAGGTAACTGGTTGGGTTACCAGGTGATCCGCTACAACTGGTGGCAAGCGGCGGGATCACACTTCCCAGCTGAACGGAGCCAGCGTTCATGAACCGAACCGGCTCATGGACTACACAACCCTAAAGAGACTAACACTACAAGAGTTGGTAGTAGCCAGAGGGCAATTGGCTGGGAATCGCACTAAGGCTGAGCTGATTGTGGCCCTCATGGAGGACGATCGTCAAAGCAGTGAGGCAGTTGTACCACAGCCAGCGAGTGAAAGGGAGGCCCTGCGCAAAGAAGTGGCTTGGCGCCTGGAGTTTTACCAAGAAACTCCCTTGGCAGAACTCATGACTCATTTTCACCGAGGCTCAAGCCTTTGTCCTGGATCAGAGGAATGGAGCAAACCCCACACAACCCGAGGGACGTCGGGCAGAAGAGAGGACCCCAGGAAGCTCACTAACCTCTGCCTGAAAGCACAAAGTGCCCTTCAACACTTTCATGAAGTTCAAGGAATGGAGGAGGGTATCGATGACTTCCTGCAGGACTTTGAGAGCCAGTGCCTCCTGCAAGAAGTTGCCCCCACTGACTGGATCACCACCGGGACATACCCGAGGACCAACTCCAGGAGTACTCCTTTGTGATGAAGGTCTTACTGGCCAGGTATGCAGTCACTCCCAAGGCATACCTCCAGAAATTCAGGGAGAGCAAGAAAGGGGAGAAGGACTCCCATGTGGAGTGGGCCTGCCGCATCACCAGAGCTACCCAGAACTGAGCTGTTTATGCTGGAGCAGTTTTGCAATGGAATTCCTATCAAAGTAGGGACCGACAACCCATGACTTTAACTGAGGCAGCCCAGCGGGCAGACGAGTATGCAGATACCTGGAGGTCCCAACGCCCTGCTACTTTTCTCATCCACAGAAGTTCAAGGAACGGAGGAGGGTATCGATGACTTCCTGCAGGACTTTGAGAGCCAGTGCCTCCTGCAAGAAGTCACCCCCACTGACTGGATCACCACCGGGACATACCCGAGGACCAACTCCGGGAGTACTCCTTTGTGAAGAAGGTCTTACTGGCCAGGTATGCAGTCACTCCCGAGGCATACCTCCAAAAATTCAGGGAGAGCAAAAAAAAAAGGGGAGAAGGACTCCCATGTGGAGTGCGCCTGCCGCATCACCAGAGCTACCCAGAACTGAGCTGTTTATGCTGGAGCAGTTTTGCAATGGACTTCCTATCAAAGTAGGGACCGACAACCCATGACTTTAACTGAGGCAGCCCAGCGGGCAGACGAGAATGCAGATACCTGGAGGTCCCAACGCCCTGCTACTTCTCTCAACCACAGACCACCCCTGCGTCTGGCAGCCCCGACCTACCTGGCCCCCAAAAAACCACCAGACCTGGCCACTTCAACCTGGCCACTTCAAGAGAGAGTGACCCCCAGCTCAGAGGCCGACCCCAGTTTGTTCATCCAGTAGCGGCCCAGGCCATAGCTCACTGCTATCAGGCTGCCCACTCGTTCCCACCGATCCCCAATGAAGACACCTGGCTCGTCCTGCATGAGGCGGACCCCCTACAGGCTGCCAATGACAACAGGGCCCACCACAGGCAGCTAGTCCGGCTGAACGGGTGCACCGTTCAGGGGCTAAGGGATTCCAGGACCACCCTGACTCTGGTACAAAGCCTGCTCATTACAGAGGCCTAGAAGAAAGGCAGAACCATCACTGTCCGAGTAGCAGAGGGAACATATACTATCTGCCCACGTCCACCACCTGAGCAACATTCAGGCAGAGACTGTGGCCAAAACTCTGATGCGAGTGTTCTCTCCGGGAGAACATCTTGGATCGGGGCACCCAGTTTACTGACGAGATGACCAACCAGCTGTGGAAGTTATGCAGCATTAAACCGATGTTAAACTCCCCATATCATCCCCAAACTAACGATCGTTGAAGCAAATGCTGCATACCTTTGCAGAGACTTGCAAAAACTGGGAGAAATTCCTGCAGCATCTCTTGTTCACTTATCGGTATGTGCCCCAGGAATCCACAGGATTTTCCTCATTTAAACTAATGTTCGGGTGGAGAGTTAGTCCAGAAACACTGGGAGGGTGCTGGAGAACAGGAAGGGACCCCTATCATTCCATATGTGCTGTAGTTTAGGGACCAGCTGGAGAAACTCACTCACCTGGTGCGGGGGAACCTCGAGGCGGCTCAGAGATGCCAGCGCATGTGGTATGAACGGGGAGCCAGTAGCCGTAGCTTTCAAGTCAGTCAGAAAGTTTTGGTTTGAAACCCATCCTACATGATAGGATACAGGCTGCCTAGCTGGGCCCATATTGGGTAGTGGATTGAAAAGTGTGACACTACCTATGTGATCGGTCCTTGCTCAGGTTCCAGGGTTAGATGCCTGTTGCATGTTAACATGCTAAAGCCCTACCATGAACGGACAGAGGATGTAGTCTCTATATGTGCTCCAGCCTCAGAAGACTTCAACAATCTTCCCCTGCCTGACCTCCTGGAGGATAGAGCTCAGGCCGGGTCCATAGACAAGGTCCACCTAGCAGACCGCCTAACTGAGGAGGAATGCAGACAGGCATAGCAGATGCTGTCTGGAAAAAGGGAGACGTTCTCAACCTGTCCGGGTGTACCACACTGGCGACCCACCGGGTGGAGACCCCCGACCAAACTCCTCTGCGGCAAACCCCCTACAGGGTACCAGAGGCGATACGGGAAAGTATGAGTTGAGAGATCCAAGAGATGCTCCAGCTGGGGCACAGAAGACACAACAGTATCCCATGCCCCATATAGACGAGCTGCTGGATAGGATGCTAGGGGCTGATATCTCACCACCATAGATCTGTGCAAGGGGTACTGGCAGAGCCTCCAGCGGCAGATGCTGTTCCCAAGTCGGCCTTTGTCACCCCATTTGGCCTGTACCAGTTTAAGGTAATGCCATTTGGGATGAAGAATGCCTCAGCCACTTTTCCACCGGGTGGCACCTCCACTTTTCCCAGGAAGGCAACCCCCATCGCGGAAAGGATGGACACATGACAGTTTCCCCATCTTTTCATGTCTTCTGCCCGCTCCCCGTTCGGGAGTGCTTCCCCGATACCTCATTTAGAATGTTGGCTTAGAACCTTCACACCTCGCAACATAGTCTGTGCCATTCTTACAGACGAACGCCAGCCAGGGGGAGCGATCGTTGATTGTTTCCCGACTCATTCGTTTCCTGAACGAGGGCTTCCCCAGTGCCCCATTAGAATGTTGTGCTAGCAACATAAGTGTCAAACTGCAAGGGAAGTAATTAATGAGTGCTAACCTGGGTGGCCGCCATTTTGCATAGGTGAACGGCACCCATGGGGAGCATTCGTATCACGAAAGGAGATGCTTCCCATGCCTGTTTCCCACACCGGCACCCCGAATACGGAGGCAGTTCGCGACAGGTGCAGTGTGGGGATCTCTGAGGTTGGGGCACTGGCGAGTTTGACGGGCTTTGCTGTGCTTGCTGGGACAAAGAGACTAGCTCTTTTCCCGTGGGTGGGCTCTCTGTGCCTGCTGTATGTTACACCCCTTGCATGGGGTTATGCTTAAAAGCTGTGTGTGGCCAATAAAGTGTTGTTGTACCTCCAGAACTGTGTGTCATCCAGTTACTGGGGGGAAATGGGTCTCTTTATACCCTAAATGGTTGTTGCTGTTCAGCTGAAGGAAGAGAAAGTGCGGAGGTAACCGGTTGGGTTACCAGGTGATCCGCTACATCAGTGTTCTTTTAAATTCTCCTCTTTGGCAGATAATAAGCAGTTCTATGCAATAAGAATAATGTAGACTATATTGGGTTGGCTCCTATAAATAAATATCACTATTGAAATGTATACCTATGATAAAACCAACACTGAACCAGGACACCCAGCCTCCTCCACACACAACACAGTCACTACAAACACTCTCACACACAACACTCAGTCACCACGCACATCACAATCAGAATAGAGCCCAGGGCTTTAGAAGAGAGCCCTAATTTAGTATCCTGCCTAGATCCCAGGGCAACCTTAAACTGGATATAGTAACCAAACAAGGGCAGTAAAATACTTCATTTATTCAAGTATAAAAATCTTATAAACTGCATATTTTTTAAACTGTTTCTCACTCATGCTCTGTAAGTCAGCCATGTGATATCTACAAAAGAATTTCTATGCGGCAGTGAAAGTACCTTCTGTATCCTAGATTGGAATCTTAAATGTGGTTTATTTTTTTAACCAGTGAATAGCGGTTAAGAGAAAACATAAAAAGACACTATACTCCATCTCACTGCTCAGTGTTGAATCATTTATTGTTATTAGTAATATTGGAATTATTTATAAAGTACTGTACAAGACATACAAATAAGTTCAACTCACACATTTGACTTACAAGAAAAAGAGGTAATGAAGTCCCTGACCAAACAAGCTTACAATATAAAGAAGATGAGGCACAGGTACACATAGCTTAAAGGGACACTATAGTCACACGAACAACTACAGCTTAATGTAGTTGTTCAGGTGAGATCTATAGCTCCCTGCAGGCAATCTAATATCAACACTGTATTTTCAGAGAAAATACAGTGTTTACATTGATTGATAGGAATACCTCCAGTGGCCGTCACTCAAACGGCCACCAGAGGGACTTCCTATCATGCAGGGCCCTAAAAAGGCCCTGTACACATCAGACGTATTAAAATACGTCTGACGTGTGCAGGAGAGAGAAGGCACTGTGTGCGCGCCTTCTCTCTTCTGCCTGTCAGCAGAGGAGGGGGCGGGCAAAGACTCACGGCCGTGCACACCGCGCGCATGTGCGGTAGTGCGCTCAGGACTTCAGAGGTAGGCATGAATGCCGCCCTCTGAAGTATGTGCGCATGTGCGGCGAAGCCAAATGGAAGCGTCTGATTGCTCCCTGCTCGCACCCGCCTATTTTGTCATTTCACGAGGCTCCCGGCGCTGGAACCAGGTGAGTAAAAACTGCTGCCTGGAGAGTCCCTTTAAGGTTTCCCAGAGCCATCTGCAGTGTCAGATTGGGGGGAGGAGGGGTGAGTGTTGCATGTGTGTGAGTGTGGGGGGGTGAGTGTTGCATGTGTGTGAGTGTGTTTAGTGACTGAGTGGTGTGTGTGCTGGAGGTTGAGAGCTGTATATGGGGGAGGTTAGGTATGTGCTTTTTTCCTGTTCACATTTCCCTGGTGATCCACTGGAAATCCTTCCCTCTTGATTAAGTGGAGCAGCATTGTTGCCTGCACCAATATCAAATGAAGACCACTTTAGGTGCTTCCTCATGTCCAGGTGCGCATTTATTGATTCAGAGCAATGGCTGTGGAGCTCTGAGTCATTGAGAAGTGCTGGTATAGTATGGGAACTCTTAAATATTGGACAGCCCACAATGCTCACTCGAACAGGTGAGGGGGGCACAAAACTGAGCAGGGAGAACTTTTTTTTATTTCCTTGTCAACTCAATGAGGACTTCTCAATGGGCTCACCAGGCGGTGGGGGAGAGGTTCTTATGGGGCTATGTGTTGGAGGTTGTGATCATGTACAAAAATCTATATTCTAAACAAATGTTAATTTCTGAATGAAAGCTAAATAAGGCTTCCAGTGTTTCCATACATAATACATAATACAACAGCCTTGAAACCATCAATTGTATTCTGCATGTATTCATAGGCGTGTTTCAATGTTGATTGTTTAGCCCATATTTGCTGTTTTATGTGATTTGTGCTATCTTTGTTCTCAAATTGTTTGACATTTGTGAGATTTGTGAGATTATTAAATTATATTGTTTACTATACATCTATGTTCTAAAAACAATTAACAAATAACTGACACAAAAGCATTTTGTCTGTTAATTCTAGAATGAGTATTCTTATTATTCTAAAATAACAATACAAAAAACATCTAAAATGTTTACATATATTCTCTTAAATGTGTATATTTTTATTAAAAAGATTTCTTGCGCACGTTAATTACACTCCCTTTCTTGATGGAAATTGTAAGAGCACCTGCCTTGCATAGACTTCTCATAGATGTGCATGAGGAAGTCGGAAATTGGACAATCACAGAAATTCGGGGCTGAGGAAAAGGAAAGGGCTAGTAAAGACTGGAGACAAGAGATCCACAGCGTTGTCAAACAGTTTTTAGATATATCCCCATTGAAAAAAAAAAAAGCATAATTAAATGCATACATGTTTTAATTCAGGTTATATATACTAAACAGCGATTTGTATTTTTTTTTTTTTGGGGGGGGGGGGTGTCCCTTAACCCCTTAAGGACACATGACATGTGTGACATGTCATGATTCCCTTTTATTCCAGAAGATTGGTCCTTGAGGGGTTAAACACAGAGGTCTGAATTTTCTTAGCACAGTAAGAGTTTACCATTAGAGAAAAAGCTCACAAGAGCTAGCCAGCTGACACATGATTAACCATTGGCCGTTTTTTAACTGTTTGTCCCCTGGCTGATAGTACTTCACATTACCCTTTGCTTGCAAAAAGCAAGTAAACAATAATTTGTGAATGTGCATCCTGCTGGATCCATTTCGTCCGGAATCAGTTTAAAATAGTTGCTTTGTGTACTTTGTATAGGGTTCATATGGGAAGTTGCCAGTGCGGTCGGAATTCTGCCACTTTCAAATAATTATTTCAATTCAGACAAAATCCTATGTTTAGTGAACAACCCTGATAGATTTTTATTTCAGTGAGCAAAGGGACTTAACGCCAGTAAAGGAAACATATCTTAAAAAATGTATATTGTTTTTTTAATCGATATTAAGAGTTATATTTTAATAATTAATATTTTTGATGTGCAGGATTACTTATGTATTTTTGAGGTGCAGGATTACTTATATAGATTGACAATGACATTGTAGGTTTAACATAATGAAGAGCAGGCTTGAGATCTGAGCCCAAAATGTCATGATGTCAGGACATTTTTTTTATAGTAAAAACAAGATAACATCTAGTAGTTTACCTGAAGAGTGAACCCTGGGAGGCCCCTAGGTGAGTGGTATGAGAGGAGAGCGTAATATGTAAGGCAAATAACAATAGGGAATTTTTTAAATAAAATATAATATAATATCAACTTAGTGTTCAGCAGTTGATCAGGACCTCATCAGAGTGACTGTTTCACTCTGGGCCCATGGGCCGAACACAGTCCTGCAATATAGGAGCATTCTTCGGGCCCCCAAGCCCATAAGGAAACAGGTGGATCCAGTAGCTTGATAGGGACTGGGTTTGCCGCTGCTCCTCTGACAGGTGTTTTGAGCCAAAGCTGTGGGTACTGGCAGCGTCCGTCATGATGATGGAGTCACCGCTTGTTTCATCCGCTTCTCCAGCTCTCCCCTTTGTAGCTTCCCGGACCAGGTTGCCTCCCTAGGGTGGACCCTGATAACCCCTGTTGGTCCAAGGTGGGGTAATGGGGCATTTGCTTACTATGGAGGGCTGTGACGAATGCCTCCTTCATGGATTGCACCATGTGAACATTTTTTGCTTAATTTTACGTTCTACTGCCTTGCTTACCCTCATCAAAGAGTCTCTTCTCATGATTGTAGAGACCAGCTATCCTTGCTATAATCACTCAGCCCTTGCTCTTGGGAAATTGGAAAGCATCACTCTGGAAACGAGGAAAAGAACGGCCCAGGTGGCGAAACCCCTCATCCTCTTGGGGTAGCCGCCACAATTGGTGGCAAGTGGCGGGATGGTTCTTGTTCTCCAGAGAAGATGCTGATTTTGGATGCAGTAAAAGCCTAGGAGAGTCACCACACTAAAGGATATTTTGGAGAAACGTAGGCGAACGGCGAAGAGAGAACTAATACAATAATTACTGGAGAAGTATAGTGCTAACATATTACCCGAACCGATGATATCGAATGCGGGAGAAGATGAACGGATGCGGACCATTCGGTCACGACTAACCCTGTTTGGTCCCAACCCTTCTGCTGAAATCGTGATACAGGTGATGGAAATTGTAGATGCAGAGGAAAGAGCTAAACAAGAAAGCCAAGCCAGAGTAGCAGCAATACAGAGCTCCAAGCGCCCAACAGCAGAAAGTACAACAACCTGTAGAGAACATAAGAAAGTGCCATTTGCAGCTTTTAAAAATTCCCTAGAAGCAGAAGGAGAAATAGATGGGTACCTTGCGGATTTTGAGTGGCAGTGTACACTGCACAAGGTACCCACTGATGAATGGGTCACTATTTTATCCTGGAAATTATCAGGGAAAGCAGCAGACGCATTTCGGGCAATTCCTGACGCGGACATACAAAATTATACAGCCATTAAAGAGGCACTGCTAGCCCGGTACGCGATCACCCCAGAAGCGTACCAACAGCGGTTCCGTGAAAATAAAAAACAAGGGAAAGACTCTTTCACGGAATGGGCCTGTTGCCTCCACCGAACCGTCTAGCTGTGCCTGGAGAAGATGTCCTACAGTTATTCCTCCTAGAACACTTCTTCAATGCCCTTAACCCTGACATCAGAGAGTGGATCTGGGATCGGAGGCCACTCACCTTGCCCGAAGCAGCTCGCTTGGCGGACAAGTACAGAGATTCCTGGAAAGCAGAACCAACCCTGGTAAGGCCCCACTCTGGCCAGAGATCCGAACAGTGGTACCCACTAACACTGCCCCTTACCGGGGACCACCCAGACCTCAGTCTACTATCTATAAGACCACTGTAACATGCTACAGATGCGACCAGCCAGGGCATCATCGCAGCAACTGCCCATTGGAGCCTGATAGACCATCTTGGGGCTGTCCCATTCACAACCATACCACAGATAGGAGACCAACTCCTGCAGCCCATTGCCTAGAAACCGAATTGCAACCGGATGAGTGCTGGGGGGTACTCCACAAAGCAACCCCATTCAGGCAGTGAACCAGGACAATCGTCAACAGCACCGGCAAGCAATATTGGTAAACGGCCAGTCTGCTAGAGGGTTAAGGGATACCAGAGCCACCATGACCCTGATACAACAACACCTGGTGCGGAGGAAGGCACACACCGGACAAACCATAGCAGGAGGAGCCATTTATCGCTTACCAACAGCCCGTGTTCACCTCGACTGGGGAGTTGGATCTGGCATTGTGAACATAGGCATCGTGAAGGACTTACCTGCTCAAGTCCTACTAGGGAACGATTTGGGACCCCTAACATTTGCTTATGCTCCAAGGGAAACTGCTGAAGCCCAACCAGTAACCACTCGCTTACAAGCCCGGATGGTGGAAGCTGGCATATATGTCGCGGAGACTCGGTTAAGATCTGAACCCCTGACTATGACAGTAGACCCGACCCTGTTAGGCTGGAACACCCCAGATGAGTTTGGGAGGGAAACCTGGGAAGGCCCTTCCCTCCACAAATGCAGGGTCACGGCGGACACTGAACAAGGAGGGCTAGAGGGAGAAAGGTTTATCTGGGAGGAGAATAGGTTGTATAGATTAAATGAAATCCACGGTAAAGGGTCAGCCCCATCCCAGAGGCGACAACTGGCAATTCCTAGGAAATACCGGAGGGAGCTTCTTCGGATCGGGCATGACATTCCCAAGCAGGACACCTTGGAGTACATTGCACATCTCACTGGATAACTCAGAATTTGTGTGACTGTACTGAAAAACGTAAGATACCTGTAAATGAGTAGGGAAGAGCGGGGACCACCCAAAAGCTCAACTGATATCCATGCCGGTTATCGAAGAGCCTTTCAGCCAGATAGCAGTCGACCTAGTGGGGCCCTTACAAAAACCTAGTCCATCCGGTAAGAAATGCATACTTACCATGTTGGACTACACTACTCATTACCCAGAAGCAGTCGCTCTCACTAATATCCAGAGAGACACTGTTGCTGAGGCATTGGTCAAGATATTTGCTAGGGTAGGTTTCTCCAATGAAATCCTCTCTGCCACACACGTTCCACAGAGCTCACCCATCAACTGTGGAACGCGTGCGGCATCAAACCCATCCAAAGTTCTCCCTATCACTCCCAGACTAATGGTCTCTGTGAGCGCTTCAACGGCACGCTCAAACAGATGTTGAAAACCTTCGCTGATGAACAAAGAAACTGGCATAGATTCCTACCGCACATTCTCTTCGCTTACTGAGAGATGCCGCAGGAATCCACTGGGTTTTCCCCTTTCGAATTGCTCTATGGGAGAAGGGTACGTGGTTCCCTTGATCTCATTAGAGAACACTGGGAAGGGGAAACAGAACACAAGAGAACCCCCATTGTACCGTATGTTTTGTCATTCCGGGACCGAATGGAGCAATTGGCCAGGATGGTAAGGGAGAACCACCATGCGGCACAGGGAAGACAAAAAGCTTGGTACGATAAGGGTGTCCCACAGCGCATATTCCAGGTGGGGCAAAAAATACTAGTATTAAAACCAATTAAGAAAGATAAGCTGCAAGCAGCCTGGCAGGAACCTAGTAGTGGAACAACTTTGCAACACTACATATGTACTCACAAGCTGCCCAGATGAGAGAATACAGAGGTCTTTCCACATAAATATGCTGAAAGAATATCATGAAAGACAGGAAGAGGTCGTTACCAAATGCACCCCAGCTGAGGACGATCCCGAGAACCTTCATCTACCCGACCTATTAGGAAGGGAGCCCCAACCTGATCTGGTGAACTCCGTTAAAATAGGAGAAAGGTTAATGACCAAAGAGACTGAACAAGTCCAACGCTTACTAGTAGACAAGATACTGACATTCTCACAGGAACCCTTGTATACCACCCTAGCAGTCCACAAGGTGGAGATACTTGACCAAACCCCACTTCGTCAGCCCCCCTACCGTATACCTGAAACTGTCGGAGAAGGTATGTGGAAGGAAATACAGGAAATGCTACAGTTAGGGGTTATCGAACATTCTGACATCCCGTGGACCTTGCCTGTAGTCTTAGTAACAAAGAAAGATGGGACTGACTCTTAAGCCAGACAAGTGCCATCTCGGTATGGCAGAGGTCCAATACTTGGGACACCGGGTAGGGTGTGGGAAACAACAGGCAGAACCCGCTAAGATAGAAGCAGTTGATAACTAGCCCACACCCTGCACCAACACCCAGGTATTGGCCTTCTTAGTGACAGCTGGGTACTACAGGCACTTTGTACCCGACTACAGTACTAAAGCCAAACCCCTTACTGAACTGACAAAAAAGAAAAAAAAAGTTCTGTGGTCTCCTGCATGTGAAGCCGCTTTTCAGTCCCTCAAATAAGCTCTGGTAAATGCTCCTGTCTTGGCTGCCCCGGTCCCTAACAAACGTTTTATTGTTCATACAGACACTTCCATGTTCGGACTGTGGGCAGTTTTGAGCCAAATGGGAGAAAATGTAGGAGAGCACCCTATCGCATATCTCAGTCGAAAACTGTTACCTACAGTGGAGAAAGAATGTTTGGCGTTGGTTTGTGCCAAATTAACTCCCTATCTATATGGACAAGCATTTACTTTGATCACTGACCACAACCCAATTAGTCTGGCTTAACCGGATCGCAGGGGACAATGGCTACCCTGGAAATGGGCCCTGCAAACTTACAATGACACCATCCACTACCGACCCTGGAAGCAAAATGGCAATGCCGATGGGTTGTCCCAGCAAACGGAACTTACCAACTTACCCAACCCAGGACATCTCCAAGTTGAACCGGAAAAGGTCAAACCTTGTCTGCCGGAGTGTTCCACAAGGAGGAAGCACTGTGACTGATGCCTCCTTCATGGATTGCAGCTATACCAGCTATTATCACCCTGCTCTTGTCTGTGCTATACTATCCTGAGAAATCAGAAAGCATCACTTTGGACAAAGGGGGAAAAGAACGGCTCAGGCGGCAAAACCCCTCATCCTCTCAGGGTAGCTGCCACAAGGGCTGTTGGGCAACTCAGGACGTGGAGATCATCTGCCTCTGCCGCCTGGTGCACACTAGGCAGCATGATTCAATGTAGAGCACATGATTCAATGTAGAGAACAGCTCTGGTTCCGTGACAGACTATCAAAGGTCCCTTAGGAGAGGGTCTGATAATGCAGGAGGTTTTGTCTTAACACGAGCAGTAAGAGCCTAAAAAAAAATGCCTATTTTCTTAGAATAGTGGATGAACTTGCTTAGGACATGTCTGTCCACCATGATGGTCAGGCCATACCCCCCTTCTAAAATTATTTTAATAAAACTAGCATATAGATGGATACAGTATGGGTTGCAGAGCAGAATTATAAGATTAAAGTAGAAAATTTTTAATGAAATTTCAAAAATGATTTCTGTATTACAAACAAATAAATCTGCTGTTGTAACAAGCGTTTGAATAAAAACATTTTTTGCAGAATTTATGGCTTGCATGCATTAAACTAGTTTATGTTTCCTGTTAGGAATAAATGCTGCTGGAAAAGTCAAGAACCTGTTACATTTCTGCTTTTCTGGTTTAACCAGTTTAACTGTCAAGCAAACAACATTTTATGCAATCTAATGCAGGTTGTTTTTCAAGTTATTTTAGGGGAAATAGTTTTAAATTATTTTATTGTTTGCCTTCCAGTGTAGCATGCTGCCAAATAATATCTCCTTATATATTTTCTGTTAGAAAAATACAGGTCATGTACAGATATAGAATGTCATTAGTCAAAGGGTCAATACTTTACGTTCAAGAGACTCTTATTAAGTATCTTAAAATATGAACTTAAGAAAGCAAGACAGTATTTTACTGGCTCATTTATTAATCAGCTGATTACAATTTATAAAAGCCTTAGTACACGGTTCTGCATGTAAAGATGTATATATAGTGCCAATTATCTTTAACATATCCCTACCAGCTTTAATAAATACAATGATGCAATAATTACCTGAACAATTTGCCACTAAACATTGAAAATGTCATCATCATTACTGTAAGATGGCAAAGTCACAGCCATGTTTATAAACCGTGTGTCAGAATAATGTGACGGACATATCATATATCCATGTATATGAACATAACCTGGCATTCCAGTATTTCAGAAAGAGGTTGTTTAACTGGTTGTAAGCAAAGCAAATTAGTTGCACTCAACCTGTTGCTAAAAATCTTAGTAATTGGAGGTCAGCAACTGACCTTCATTGATAATATATGCAATATTTAACACCTATGTGATTTCTCCTGCTTGTATTTTTGCTTAACTTTACACAGTAAAGTAAGTAAGTTCAGCCACTGTGCAGCAGCTTCCCCGGCATACAAGCTCTGCCCCTGCATGGAAGATCGCCTCACCGTATGCAACCCCACCCGCAATCTCTGACTGAGACACAAACTGACAGACATACACACATTCTGACAGATATACAGTGACAGACACACACTCTCTGACTGAAACCCACACGGAGACACATACACACACACACACAAACACACACCTTTTCTCAAACACTCACAAATTGTTAATTTTTTTACATTTAAATCCACCCAGCCTCCCTACCCAATCTTCCTGCAGTTTCTCTCTGCTCCCCTGCGCGCTCTCTGTCGGGGCCAGAGTGACGTCATGTCACTAAACAGCGCGCAAGGGAGCAGAGAGGAACTGCAGAAAGATTACTGCTCCCTCGTGCGGCTTGGGTTGTCTTCTATTGCAAATGGTATGTCATCATGGGGTAATTCTCATTCCTGGGCTACCATACAGTCTCAAAGGCAACGTAACCAATCTGGCTAATTTTAATCTGAAAAAAATAAAAAATATAACATGATATATTTGACCCTGTAACTTCCCAAAATACCATAAAACCTGTACACAGGGGGTACTGTTTTACACGTGAGACATCGCTGAATACAAATACATGTAATTTATTGCAGTAAAAGCAAACAGTATTATGACATTCACAGTTAAAATGTTATGTAGAACTAAAAAAAAAATTACATTTCTTATTTTCTCCCATTTTTTTATATTTTATTCATATTAAATAATGTTTCATAGCTAAATCTTTGATGTTAAATGAAAGCTTTGTTTCCCCTGAATAAAATTATATATAGTAAGTGTGGGTGCACTTAATATGAAAGAGGTGAATTACGATTGAACAGACATATAGTCAAATTCCAGGTTTTGTTTACATATTGTTTTGATCACAACGTGTACCTTTGGCTCAGTCATTAAGGGGTTAAAAAACAAGGATAATCAAAGAAGAGCCATCCGGATGTAAACATCATCCATGCGGAATAATTACCTAAATAATTGTGCAAAATGGCAGAATCCATAATATATTGGTTAACTGATATTTTATCAAATCTGTTTTTCAGCTATGAAATACAATAACGGTAAATAAATATATCAGAAGTGTTATAACGAGGGTGGAGCGTGCCTTTGTTTTGGGGTAAACATTTTCAAGGAAAATTATGCTGTTATCACGAAATCTGCAGTCAGTGAACTTGTGAAATAAAACTTCCTTTAGGGTGTAAAAGCACTTGTTTGTTTATAGTTGTCCAATGGCTGCAAGATAACAGTGACAAGTGCCTTCTTGGAACTCTCCAGTGTTGTATGTATAAACACTAGACACCCTCCCTTCATAGCTTTAATGATTGAGAGCACACTCCAGGCTGGGTGCATTCTTTAACAGAAGTCACATAGATGCAATTTATGTAGACTCTGTTGTACAAATTTGTGTAATAATTATTGTTTGATTTTTTTTTCTATTTATATTATAAATATGCAGAACTTTTAATTGTATGAAAATCTAAATTTAATAGAGAACGTATATCCATTCCATTGAACAAAACATTTCATTACATGGATCAGATAAATATGTTAAATTCTCTTTACATTGATGTTATTTAAACCAACTGACCAGAATTTTCTGGTACTCCTACTTTTATCAGGGGGGGAGTTCATTACAGTTCATGGTGAGTTCATGGTGTGCAAGCAGTGTGCCAGGAATAGAGAACTGGGCAGCTCTGAAAGGAACACTCCAAGAACCATAACCAATTCAGCTCTCCCACACTAAATAGTAAAAAATAAACTTACCAGGGGTTTGCTGGGTTCCCATTGTCTCCTCCTTGCAGCTGTAGAGGAGTCGGCAGTGGGCACCTGGCAGACCCCAGGTAAGTTGCCAAACTGTTTTTAAACTGTTTTATTACTAACTGTGGGGGGGGGGAGAGGGGGTGCAGCAGGGCAAACCTAGCATCATTACCACTACAGTGGGTTATAGTGGTTAAAGTGTTTAGACTGTTTCTTTAACATATTCTAAATACAAGAGAAAGAGATAAATACTAAAACTGCCAATGGATTTACTGAAAATATCTTACTTACTGCTGAGTTTCTGGAAAAAATAGAAGTGCTCTATGATATATTTAGTTTATTTTCTTGTGCACGTCAAGGCAAATTATATGCACACTGCTACAACTTAATACCTTCCTGATGTTAGGGTGTGCTATGCCATCCTACAAAAGGAGAGCTTTAATGTGTTAGGGCAGTACAGCATGCCCTTATAATCTGTCCCTTCCTTTAGCCCAAATACTTCCCCTGTACTCCATTCATGATCAGGGGACTTGCCTGAAAAGCAATGTCTGTTTGTCCGAGTCTATCACTGCAATCACTGTTACAATGTCTCAGCCCAAAGAATTCTAACATTGGCTAAGACTTTGTTCTCTGCCCTGCTCTTTCTCTCACTTTGATCTGAGGCATGAGAGGCAAAATTGATGTGAATTAAAAAGTTTTTTTTTTTTAAATATACATATATACATTTTTACTCTAAACCTTTCAATGCTCATCACAATAGTCAGTCTGATTATTGTGATTAGAACCTTGGTACTATTAATATTTGTTTTTGGGTCAACAAAATATTTTTTTGTCAGCTACAGCAGTTTTTATTTATTTTTTAACCCCTTCCCTGCTCTCTGCTACGCTACACAGTGCAACCTCCAGGACAGGGATGCTTTGTGCACCTCTCATGACTGTTACCCGAGGCATGTGCAAGCATTGGTGCTAAGCTCGCACACCCAAAAGGCTGGCCCTGTTCATCGCTATACAAATATTTATTCAAGCAGTAGACATTTCTGCTTGGACCTCATATATTGCTGCCCGGGCTGGCCTTAGGGGTGTGCGCGCTGTGCGGCCGCACAGGGCACCATGGCAGCAGGGGGCGCAAGGCGGTCGACACAGCTCACACATGGCCGGCCGGGATTATACATATTTTTTTTTCAATCACCCAATATGGGGTGGGGCGGAGCGTACTATGCTGTTGGGGTGGAGCTTACCGTGCGGCAGAGCTAAAATGACAGTGGGGCGGAGCTAAATGTGCTGGGTAACTGTAGCATGGGAAGCAAGAAGGAGTCCCTGCTTCCCCAAAAAACAGTTTCCAGGAGCCCAAGGGATGTGGAGGCAAGAAGCAGGTCAGTAAGCTGTCATTAAGATGTCCCCAAGAGCTGCACTGCCTCCACTCCTCCATAATGAACAGAGGTAGCTGTGTGTGATTGTCTGCCTGTGTGTGTGAGTGTCTGTGTGTGTGTGTGTGTCTGTCTGAATGTGTGTGTGACTGTGTGTATGTGTGTGACTGTCTGACTGTGTGTGTGTGTCTGTGTGTGTGTGTCAGTCTGTGTGTGTGGCTGTCTGCCTCTGTGTGTGTGTGGCTGTCTGCCTGTGTGTGTGTGCCTGTCTGCCTGTGTGTGTGGCTGTCTGTGTGTGTGTATGGCTGTCTCTGTGTGTGTGGCTATCTCTGTGTGTGTGGCTGTCTGCCTATGTGTGTGTGTGTGGGGGGGGGGCTGTCTGCCCATGTGTGTGTGGCTGTCTGCCTCTGTGTGTGACTCTGTGTGTGTGGCTGTCTGCCTGTGTGTGTGGCTGCCTGCCTGTGTGTGTGGCTGTCTTCCTCTGTGTGCGTGTGGCTGTCTTCCTCTGTGTGCGTGTGGCTGTCTGTGTGTGTGGCTTTCTGCCTGTGTGTGTGGCTGTCTGTGTGTGTGTGTCTATGTGTGTGTGTGTCTGCCTGTGTGTGTGTGTGTTTTACTGCATGCAAGTGTGTGTGTGTGACTGTACGTCTGTACCTGTGTGTGTGACTGTCTGCCTGTAATTGTGTGTGAATGTGTTTATCTGCATGTAACTGTGTGTGTGTGTGACTGCCTGTACCTGTGTGTTTCTGCCTGATCCTGTGTATGTGACTTTCTGCTTGAGACTGTCTGCATGTGGCTGTATTTGACAGTGTATATGTATAACTGTGTGCATCTGACTGTGGGACTGTGTGCATGTGACTCTGCAAAAATATACACCTGCATTCACACACAGGCCTAAATGCGTATTTTTAGCTGAATTAAATACCCATCACACACAGCCTATAAACCCAGCACAAATATCACCTACAACCAATACATGCATATCACACACAGTTAATCCACCCATTACAAATATCACACATAGCCAACACACAGTCATGACACCTATCACATACACAGACAACACAAACATTATATCATATTATAGTGAGATGTATTACAGTGGAGCTCTAGTATATGAAATGCACATTACTCTGTGTTTTATAGTTAGGGAGCTCGGTGATACACTAATAGGTACATTACTTGGAGTTGTATTGTTGTGTAGTGTATGAGCTTGTCACAGAGTTCCACATTACCGTGAGTTTTATTGTTGTGGTGTTCTGTGATAAACTGTCATACACCACATAGTACTGTGAGGGCTTTTTGTTTCTGTGGAGCTCAGTGATAAATAGAGAAACAGCGTATTACTACAAATTTTAATTCCAAAGAGATCAAGGTAAATAAGTATAATCCAGAGCTCAAAAGCAAAAACACTCACAGTATTATGTGACATACTTAGTCTGCCCCTTGTAATGTAGGGGAGGAAGTCTGGCACCTCTGGCCTGCACTTCTCTTGGCTGCAAATCATAAGTAGCTGTCTTCCTAGCTCGGGCCAATCAGAGCGCTGCTGCAGATTACCACAGGACACTGCAAGTCCCTGAGCTTGCGAGACAGTTATGCATGGTCTGCACTCAGTGGAGGGGCAGACAAGATTCAGATCAGCATGCCCCTCTTCCAACTAGGTAACAACAGGGAAGGAGGAATGAATATGTGTTTTTAAATCATTATTAATTTAATAAATCCCCTATACAATCACTACATTCCTATACACACACACACACTATACATGAATGACATGGGGGGGGGGCGATATGAAGATTTTTCGCACAGGGCGCCTAAATGCCTTAGGCCGGCCCTGTTTGCTGCTCATGTATCAGTTTGATTATTAATACGCTACTTTATCTGATTTGTTTCCACAAGTTAAAGTAGCTTTGTAACCACCAATTAAAAAAGAAAAGGCCTGACAGTCACACCGAGCAGATGCAAATAGGGAGAGCTCCGCAGCCATTAGCAACATTAGAGCAATGAATATTGGCAAACCTTTGGATTCTGCCGTGTTCTGGTGCCAGTGGACTCTGAACTCTGAATGTAGGGTATTTACATGCTTCGAGACTGCAACGTACTTCAGCCGCTTGCAGTTGAGACATGATCAGCCAGTCTGGTGGAAGAAGCAACTAATCTTTAGCCTACTATGAGCACTGCTCTTTGCTCAAGAGGAGTCTATTTGTGTGTCCCCTCCCCTCCCACCCTTAACCGGTTGGGGTTATCCCTGTAACCTCTGCTGAGGCCATCTAGTTAGTCCCGGAGATCCAGCAGCCTATGAGGCCAAGACAGCCAGTCCACACTGGTCACCTAAGATAACCACCACCAGATCTGCATCAGAGTCACAGACAAGTGGTAGACCTCTTGCAGACAGTCTGGTGGCATATGATCTGATTTGAGCCAAATTCTGGGCAAAGTTTGCAGAGAGGGAATGCCGTGGAGTACCAGGCAGCGATCTCCATTACTCCTGCCTGGAACCTAGCATACAGCAGACAAAAATGCTTACTGGAACAGCGAGCAGTTCCGAATACACCCCACAGCATACTTGTTAACTGGGAAGACCCTGCATGCAAGATGGTGCACAGAGATGTTTTTAAGGAGAGTCACCTGGGACTATTGAGTGTTCCTCTTACCTGACAATAGATGCTGGCTCTGTGCCAAGCCTGGGCCTGCAAGGGTGGTCATTGGCTCTGTAATCCACACAATAACATCTCCTGAATGGGTGTGCATTGATGTGATCTCTGATGCAGTTTCCAACTGGTTGTTTCTCAGTGTTTCCTATTTTCTGTTTCATTGTGAGCCTTGGTAAAAGTTTTTTTTTCTTGCATGACGTACTTCTTATTTTTCTAAGATTGTAGTTATTATTGTGCTATGAATCAAATTAGGTATAATTTATGATACTAATATTTATTTTTATTTATTTATAAAATATTTTACCAGGAAAGATACGTTGAGATTTCTCTCGTTTTCAAGTATGTCCTGGGTCCACAAAACATAGGGTACAATAAAATACAAAAACAATATTAATACACAATATATACAAAATTTAACATAGAAAAGGTAAATATTTAATCAACCATGACACGTGCAATCTGTTTTGAAGTATGTAAAGAGGGATCTCTTAAAGGACTTTAGGCTTGGGGAAGGTTTGAAAGTGTGTGTACATTTTTATCACGTTATATGTAAATTATAATTATATATAAAATTATATATATTGTGACGAAAGCAACTTCGCCACTGGGGTTTGGAGAATACTAATGACCAGCCTCTTGCCCTGTGACTATGGCCCCTGTGATAAAACTGACTAAAATACTTTAAACAGGCTCTGTTCATGTGAGTTATGTACTTTTGTACTCCAGACAGAGAGACCGACCATTAGCCCTGATTCTGTGGAACTGTTTTGGGCATGGGGCCATGCTTGCGGTCGGTCAAAATTATGACTTACAGGAAATTCCTGAACCCCTGCTCTGATCTGGGTGATTTTTGGATATGTTGTTCACCCAGATCAGGGCTATCAGGGGATGTATGGGGATATGTGGTGTTTTGTGGTCTTTTCCAGACTTTGTAAAAATGTATGTTTTTTTTTTGCTTAGAGTTAATTGAGTTAGCCCATTGTCTTTGTTAATTGTATCACAGGAAGAGGGGAGGGATTGTGTACACTGTATGGGAGTGTCTGCATGTAAGACTCTGTTTTTATTGGCTTGTATGTTTTGTATTTGGTGCCCAACTAGGTCCACCTGGGCGTCACCTTTGTTGTAAAATAGATCAGTGTGTGCCATTAAACTTTCTGGTCCTGTTTGACCCTCAACACGTAGTCTTGTCTCGTGATTGGAGGGGAACTGCTATAAACACACTGGGGATTGCTATACTTTGTATACTCCCCTGGGTTCTAATCACTTAGCTCTTTTAAGAGGTGTTCCTGTTACGCTCTCCTGGAGGTAAGGTCTCTCCCACACGGTCCTGGATGTCAGAGATTGATCCAGGGTGGAAGGAAGATGGCGAAATTCCAGTTAAGCTACGGCGGTTGTGGAGTCTGCGGTGGTGTCCGGTGCGGTGCTTATAGTCCTCGGTGTCAGCTAGGAAGCATCCGTTAATGGAGGTACCCAGTCGGGATACCAGGTGATCCGTTACATATATAATATGCATGAGGACCTCCAGCATCGCCAGAATCCCCATAGGAAAGCATTGAATAATCATATTAATATTAATATAATAATATTCAAAGTATGGTATTGTTACCAGTGGGGTACCTCAGGGATCTGTACTTGTATTTGAATTGGTGATATTGCAGAAGGTCTTGATGGTTAGGTATGTCTTTTTGATGATGATACTAAGATATGTAACAGGGTTGATGTTCCAGGAGGCATACGCCAAATGGCAAATGTTTTAGGTAAACTAGAAAAATGGCCAGAGCTGTGGTGACTGATATTTAATGTGGATAAGTGCAAGATAATGCATCTTGGACATAGAATATTTGATAGAGTCCTAACCTCAATATCTGAGGAAAGGGATTTAGGGGTAATTATTCCAAAAGACTTAAAGGTAGGCAGACAATGTAATAGAGCAGCAGGAAATACTAGCAGAATGCTTGGTTGTATATTGAGAGGTATTAGCAGTAGAAAGAGGGAAGTGCTCATGCCATTGTACAGAACACTGGTGAGACCTCACTTGGAATATTGTACGTAGTACTGGAGACCATATCTCCAGAAGGATATTGATACTTTGGAGAGAGTTCAGAGAAGGGCTACTAAACTGGTTTATGGATTACAGGATAAAACTTACAAGTAAAGGTTAAAGTATCTTAACATATATAGCTTGAAGGGAAGACGAGACAGGGGGCATATGATAGAAACATTTAAATACATAAATGGAATCAACACAGTAAAGGAGGAAACTATATTTAAAAGAAGAAAAACTACCACAAGAGGACATAGGGGCAAAGGTTTGAAAATAATATAAGGAAGTATTACTTTCCAGACACGGTAGTGGATGCATGGAATGGCCTTCCAGTGAAAGTGGTAGAGATTAACACAGTGAAGTAGTTTAAGCATGCGTGGGATAGGCAAAAGCTATCCTAGCTAGAAGATAAGGCCAGGGACTAAGTAAAGTATTTAGAAAATTTGGCAGACTTGATGGGCCAAATGGTTCTTATCTGCTGTCACATTCTATGTTTCTATGTAAACTAAACAGAGAAATAAATAACAGTAATTAAGACTGTATTTGATATGGTAAGTTCCATATAACAATATATAAAGTACCTCTGCTCACAAAAATCAAATGAAAAGGTGAAACAGTGGCTAGGCCAAACCTCCACAAAGAGAGCCCCATCCCTCCCTGTAATTCACAGAGCAATTGTACAGAATACCAACAACTGAACTGAAACATTTGGCAAATGTAAGAATATAGTTGTCTAAAGATTGTATGAAGGGCTCCCAATTTGCAAAGAATTGAGAGACAATATGCTCCTTTCTATTGGGAGGTTTGAGTGACTAATTATTTTAATTTTAAATTGTAATCATGACAACTGAAATAGCTGTCACCTAGGACCATAACACCCATTAATTAATAGGTAGTATTGGGGCATGTATGCTGTCATGCTACCTTTACCTTAAAGTACTCCACTAAACATAAATCCATTCCCTACACTATCCCTAAACACTAATGCCCACCCTACACAGCACTAACAATTTACCCCGGCACTAATGCTAAACTTTAACCTCTATATTACACTAACAGTTAACCTAGCCTAACACTAACCCTTAACCCCTTCCCGACCTAAAACGTACCAGGCCCAAGTTACTTACCAGGACCGGTGATCTGAGGCAATCCCGGAGGGGGACTACCAGAGAGCCCAGCAATATAAATTTCAAAAAAAACACTTAAGGACACAGATATAAAAACAAAGGAACACAGAGGACTTGACATACAGCAACTAAAGAAGCCGCGGAATGAGGTGAAACGCAGTTTGCACATATTGTAAGGACTTAGTTCTTTTTGCACAAATAAAGTTATACTTTGACTGTACCTGGCATCCGGTGGTTCATACGGGGAGACAAAGGAACGATTACCAGCATACAGAGAAGGGAATGGGATCTTTGTAAATATCCCAACACGGCTACAAATTGAGCCTAATACCTATTGGCTCTCCACTTGTGAGTACCTTCAAAATAGATTTACTTTCCGTTGTTTACATTACTTACAGTATTGCACTAGGATATGGTTACTTTTATAACGAATACGCATTCTGCACAGTGCAACCATACATATACATAGCCATGAACCAACACACTCCATCTACTGCATGTATTTTGTGTTTTATTATTTGGTGTGTGAGAAAAAAACCCTATTTTTGCTCTCCTTTTGCTGTGCTTATTCCCCGTCCGGGAAATTGGTATAAACTTTGTCTCTACTTCCCTCCTATTCGGTATTAAAAAGTACCGAACATCGACTACCCCTGGCTCATTAAATACAAAGTGACCGCAAGAATTAAGTACTCTTTCTGTGTGGCAGAACCCAACGTGGTGGAGAAAACGGCAGTCATCTTGTCGCACGAAAGCAAACAGCGGGACTTGGTTGTCGATTGTCTGGAACTTTAAGGCGGACACTTGACGACACAAACACCGGTAAAACTTTGCGAATGCCTGCTTCAATTCGTGCGCACACCAGGAGAGCACTGTCCAGTACGTTTGTTCGCATGGACCTCGCTAACAAATGCTACCAATAAGGCAGGGGAACAGTATCCCTTTTTGCATTTTTTTGAGCTTCCTCATATGACCGAATTTCACCCTGGTGGCGATTCGGCTGTGTTCGTGAGATGTGAGCGCTATTAGGACAACTTGGGCACTCAGATCCATGCTATGTGGGGATGTAAGAGCTATGGGGGTTCCTCTATGAGAAATATGCATTTTTGTATAATTTGTCATTTTTTGCCTAGTCATGCTGACATAGCATTTTGGGGACATTTTGAGGGTGTGTTGTTGGGAGTGTCAGGGGCGTTTTTTCTGTGTACTTGATTCAGAGGAAATGTACAGAAGACTTGGCCATTGAATCTGAATTAAACAGATTGATTTACCCCTTCATGAAGTCTAGGCACATGTTTGGGGACCCGGGAGGTATATTCACAGCTACCATCACTACTGCGCTTGGTACTTGGGAGATTCTGCACGGATGTACTCAGCTAGAGTACTGGGATCCGTTACAGTGTGGGTTTAGATGATACCACATAGGTGTTAGAGTGTGTCACACTACAAACTGGGATTTTGTAAATAACTTATTTTAATAAAACAGATCAAACTTATTCTCTAACAGAATCTAAGTGTGTACATAGAAAAATGTCATTCCTAGACATCAGGAATTACCGCATTAACGACATTGACCCATGCTTTACAGGAGGGAATTATAAAAACCCACCACAAAGTTATAGCAATATAGATAAGAAAAAATACAATCTCGAGAAAGCATTAATAAAAGAGATGAAAATAAAATTGGAGGTAGCGACCTAAAAAAATATGTTGACGAACATATTACACCAAGGGGACTTAGGTTTACCAAAGTTCTAACCTTTGATAAAGAAGACTCCCATTTTATGACAGGTTGGAATAAACTATTAGAGGACTTTTCCTTCAGTCTAATAGGATACATAGTAGCAAGGAGGGAGGAAACTCTCCCAAAATTAAATGAGGTAATTAAAAAAATGGAAGGAAAATCTAATAGAAACCACCAGCACAGAAGCATACATTGACATTGTTATAGAGGTGAAAAGTCAATAAAGTAGAGAATGTGATTATAGAGATTAGAACAAAGAAATACCTCAGAGATGTAAACGATTAAAGAACAGGCAATATAAGGAAGCAGAATAATGAAAAAAAGAAAAAGTATGAAAGAATTTCAAGAAAAGAGAACCAAAACAGATTTGACCACAACCAAAACCCCAATACTCAGGAACATGTATCTTCTAATGAGAGAAGAATGGAAGCGAATAGGAAAGATGATTTCAATAGAACCAAATGCACTAAACATGACCCCAAAACTAGAACATTGAGAAGGAACTCCTACACAAGAGAATCAAGGAGTTACAGTGAGGTAGTAAGGAAAGATCCATCAAAGAACTACCAGAATGACCAAAATCACGCCACAGAGAAAACTACAAGACCTAGGAGATTAGAATGCCCAGCAGCTTCCACCAGCTATCAGATAGATCAAATCTCTCCACCCCCCCGGAAGGATCCAACATTCGACCGCTTGAGACAGTCACAGAAAATCCAACCAGGAAAATGACAAAATCCTCCAGGAAAATGACAAAGAGAAATAGAAGAAGAAGATAGGGGGTGTGATCCTTGTCTACAGGTAGCACCGTCCTTTTGGGTACAAACATGCACAGTCTTTAAAAGGAACTTAATTCCAAGCACTTTATTTGTAAATCCACAGACAGGAAACAGCAGTAGATGAAAAAAAACAATAATGTAACAAAATCCCTATAAACAAAAACCTAGCTCGTCTGAGCACTAACTAACATCAGATCCCCTATCTCTCAGGGTTAAGCTATAACAAAATAATATTGGTTTCACCAGCCTAGTGACTTTGTCAGCTCTCAGCACTCCAGTTCTTAAGAGCTCTTAAGAGAGAAAACAAACAAACATTCTCCCCTTACCTGCCTAGCAGGGAGGGGTTTATTCCCACTGCTGCAGCTGATTACCTGCAGCTGAGCAGTGGGTTGGAGACAGTCCAAAAACCCTGGCCTGGATCTATGTCTCCCAAGAAAACCGCTAAACTGCGGAGTGGAGCACTGGCCCACCCTGCTCTCCAAATGGGGCCCATAACTAAATATTCATTTTGATTATATGCACACCGTAACACACACTCACCCTGGGATTAAAATTCATATGCCTCTCTGAACAATTCAGTCGAAATATAAACTCCCTCACAGACCACCCCATTCACCTTATCACATATACCCCTCCTCAGCTCAGACCCATCGGGGCAAGCGGCCTGGAATCATAGACAGTGAACTCGGGAGAGGCCATCTGCATTACCTTGGGAAGTTCCGGCCCTGTGAGTAATATTAAACTGGTAAGGCTGAAGACTTAGGACCATCTAGTCACCCTGGCATTTTTGTCTTTGTTTTGCCTCATCCACGTTAAAGGAGCATGGTCCGTGATCAGTGTAAAACGTCTCCCCAGTAAGTAATATCTCAGGGATTCTAATGCCCATTTTATTGCCAGGCATTCCTTTTCCACTACGGAGTACCTCTGTTCATGGGGATTCATTTTCCGGCTCAGATACATGACAGGATGTTCCTCTCCTTCATGTACCTGGGAAAGAACCGCGCCAAGGCCTACATCAGACGCATTGGTCTGTACCACAAATGGTTTAGTGAAATCCGGAGCCATCAAAACAGGGTCAGCACACAAGGCTACCTTCAAGACTTGAAAGGCATGCTCGGCTTCCGGGGTCCACTTAACCATAACTGGGCCTTTTGCCTTAGTAAGTTCAGTCAATGGGTTGGCAATGGTAGCGTACCCAGGGATGAACCTGCGATAGTAGCCGGTTAAGCCTAAAAAATCCCTGACTTGCTTTTTAGTTACAGGACGTGGCCAACTGGTGATGGACGCTACCTTGCTCTCTTATGGTTTAAGGAGCACCCGCCCGATAGTGTAACCCAGATATTTTGCTTCTTCTAGCCCTAAAGAACACTTATACTACCAGCAGCCCTTATACTATCCACAACTGCCTGAACCTTCATCAAGTGGGTTTCCCAGTCCGCACTGTGAATCACCACATCATCCAGGTAGACGGCTGCATACTCCCTGTGGGGGTGAAGTATCTTATCCATCATACGCTGAAACGTGGCTGGGGCACCATGCAACCCAAATGGCAGTACTTTATATTGGAACAACCCATCAGGGGTTGTTTCTCTGTCAGGGGTACCTGCCAGTATTCCTTGGTGAGGTCCAAGGTGCTCAGATATCTGGCCCTACCTAATTGCTCTATTAGCTCATCCACACGAGGCATCGGGTAGGCATCAAAAACTTAGAGATATCATTTAGCTTATGGAAATCATTACAGAAATGGATTTCCCCATTTGGTTTGGGCACTAACACAATTGGGTTGTTCCACTCACTTTGTGACACTTCAATCACCCCCAACTCAAGCATCTTTTTAACCTCTGCACTAACTGCTTCACATCTAGCCTCAGGTATCCTGTAGGGCTTCAGGTTGATCTTCTTCCCAGGTTCAGTTAGGATATCATGCTTGATTATATGTGTTTTCCCTGATATTTTTAGACACAAACTCCCTGACTTCCTGTTTTTGATGAGGGGTAAGAGTATCAGCGATATGCACCTCCGGATCCTGCTCACGAGTGGCTTGAGTAGGTTTATCTCTGGCCATTATGAGAACCTCTCGTTCTACCCATGGTTTCAATAAATTTATATGATATGTCTGTTCTGGCTTCCGTCTGCCTGGCTGTATTACTTTATGACCCGCTCAGTGATTTCATATGGCCCTTGCCAGCTGGCTAAGAATTTGCTTTCTACCGTGGGAATGAGAACTAGAACCCTGTCACCTGGTTTGAATACCCGTAGCCTTGCGTTCCGGTTATAACTTGCTTGTTGGGCTCTCTGGGCCTTTTCCATGTTTTCCCTAACTATAGGAATTACTGCTTCAATTTGCTCTTGCATTTGAGCTAAGACTATGATGGGGGTATGCTCTTGTTCCCATGTTCCCTTGGCAACATCCAGTATGCCTCTTGGATGCCTACCATACATCAACTCAAAAGGTGAAGACCCTGTGGAAGCTTGCAGGACTTCTCTAATAGAAAACATCAGGTAGGGTATGAGATAATCCCAGTTTTTTCCGTCCTTGTCTATCACCTTCTGCAGCATAGCCTTTAGAGTTTTATTAAACCTCTCCACTAATCAGTTTGCGGATGGTATACTGAGGTTTTCAGTTGCTTGATTCTGAGCAATTTGCACAAATCACGCACGATTTTTGACATAAAAGGGGTTCCCTGATCTGTGAGAATTTCCTTGGGTATGCCCATCCTGCTAAACATCATCAGTAATTCCCTTGCAATATTTTTAGAGGTGGCATTCCGTAGAGGTACTTCCTCTGGATACCGTGTTGCATTATCAACAACAACTAAAATGTACTGATGTCCTCTAGCGGACCTAGGCAATGGCCCTATCAGGTCCATTGCTATTCTTTCAAATGGAACCTCTATGATGGGAAGGGGTACCAACGGACTACGAAAGCCCTTATGTGGAGCTTTCAGTTGGCATTCTGGGCAAGATTTACAAAATTTCTCTATTGCCGAAAATATCCCTGGCCAATAGAATCGGGTAAGAATTCGTTCCCTTGTTTTTTCAAAACCAAGGTGCCCACCTAACACATGGCTGTGGGCTAGCTTTAAAACAGTGGTTCGGTGAGATTGAGGAACTAACAACTGTTCTGCCTCCTCTTCCCCTTTCTTCTCTACTCGATACAGCAGATTATTTTTCACCATGAAATAAGGAAAGCTTAAGGGCTTGTCAGGGTCCACCCTTGTACCCTCCACTGTTTGCACATTCTCTCTTGCTGCTGTCAGTGACATATCTTCCCATTGGGCTGCTCGGAAGTTACCAGGGGGGACTCTGAGATCCTGAAACTCCACTTCTTCTATAGGGTCTTCAGTATGGGGAGGTTCTACCTCATTACCCAGACACACCAAGGGTGTCTCTTGCTCGGTACCCAATTCACATTCTATGTCAGAGAAAGGAAAAATATTATCTATACACTCTACCCCGGGTAGCTCCTCAGAACGCATTTTCGGATGAGCAGAGCCCTTTTCCCATAGGTGGCAGAAATGGGGAAAGTCCCTCCCTTGTAACGGACCGTTTTGCGAAAAAGGGGTAAAAACCGTTTAGGCGATCGGCCCCCTTTCCAGAGATGCAGGTACAGCTACTGCAGAACACCAAACACACGAACCGCCAATAAGTGAATGCTCCAAACTCCCGAACGGCATCCAATATAGCACTCCAAACACACGAACAGGAATCATACGAATTGCTGCTAGCAGACGAATAGGAAAAGCATCCAAGCGGCCTACACTCCTAGCAATCAGTCTCTATCAGCATTCAGTAAATCCCCCC
Organism: Pelobates cultripes; assembly: GCA_933207985.1. Lineage (NCBI taxonomy): Eukaryota > Metazoa > Chordata > Amphibia > Anura > Pelobatidae > Pelobates > Pelobates cultripes. The sequence goes on along the minus strand of OW240914.1, from coordinate 239,297,620 downwards.
CAAAGACGAGGCAAGGCTCCGTGTTCAGGGTCAAGCAGTGGTCTGTTTAATGAGGGCTACCTGCCCAGTATTTATGCAGGTCTCCCACCTGGTGGATACTCCCCTAGGGGACCAAATGGGAAACTGTGACAAGGGACAGACAAGCAGACAAATAGGACACACAGTCACAGTATATTCCCACAATGCATCCTGGCTTCCTCCCCTCTGCCCTGGGAGATAATTGAGAAGTAATTCAATTATCTCCCAAGACAAAGGCAAATCGCCATTATGCACGTGGGGATACTAAAACAAGCATTACTGTTAAAATACACCATGTAAGACACATTACATTAAAACTATACATTTAACATATCCCCAGATAGCTCAGGTCTGAGCGCACATTATTAAGCGAATGGCGCTCAGACCATACAAATACAGTTTAATCGCCATGGAGCCAAAGTCTTTACACAGTCAGTTTCAAACGAATGGGCTCCATGGGATTCCTATATGGGGTATAACACATTCAAACAAAACTACCGAACACCGGCCGTTCGTGTACTTCTACCGAACAAGAAGGGAGGTCGGCGGCTTCAGCTGTGTTCGCGCAAAACTGTGTCCGATTTTAGTTCCATTAATTAAGCGTCGAACACCGCTGTGCATTCGTATGTTTAAAATGGCCGCGACCTCGTGTTCGGGATACGAATGGCGGGCACCCAGCATTCGTCAATTAAGCTGCGGTTAACCGCAGCTTCAGGGAGGTTAATTGCCGGCCCACTCCAGCTCCCAGGTGGTCTATACATTCGTGCGGTTGTTCGGTAGATTGAATCTACCGAACAACCGGCAGAAAAATCACGAATACAGCTTTTGTGCAGGTGAAACAAAGTCTTTTAACATGGGGCCATAGTCCAACGGCAGCAGGCGAGCAACCAGGCTTCTCCAATGCAATGTGGCCTGATTGGTCTTGTCACACACATCATATGGTAACAGGGGCACTACCCCTACAGAGCATTTATCCTGTCCTACCTTGGTGCCAAACTCAACCTCTGCCATGGGGTATGTGTAGGTGTCACCATGTATACACACAATATCAATCACTTGTCTGGTATCTAATTTCTCTGGCTGGAGCAGAACACTTTTTATCAAGGTAACCTCACTCCCTGAATCAATCAGAGCTTGTACATTCTTTCCTTCCACCCTCACCATTATTAAATGCATTGCATTAATAGCACTAGTCACCACACACATCTTTGAGCAAGTCAATACAGTCTTATGCAGAGCCCTTGTTCCTACATCACACTGCATGGCCTCTTCATTCCCTGGACAGTTACATGCAAAATGTCCAGGCATTTAAAGCACCGGAGTTGTCCCTCAGCTTGGTCTTGTAGCCATAATGGAGCTGGTGGATTTATTTATAATTTTATGTATATTATAAATCATGTATATTTTTATATATTTTTTCTATTTCCAACTGAAGACTTACACCACATATAGGTGATTTATCATTTTGGTACTAGAATTTCTATTTTCCTTCTTCCTCATCATGTGGTACTCTGCATAAAAACACTTATGTGAGATATGCTCCTCCCCTGCCACCCCGGTCATATGGTCCAAGGTTCTGTACAAAGTTTTGTCCTTTGTTTACCACTTTCCCGTTTATCCGGTTGGGACTTCTGATGAGGATAAATACTGTATGGCTCCTTGATGACCAAATACATCTAAATAAGGCACATCATTGCTTCTGGATCCTGAGGGTCCCCTTGGCAGACCCATTGTCGCAGTCCTGTTGGCAGGTGTCTGAGAAAACGGTCCATAACAACCATCTCCACTATCTTGGTAGTAGGGTTGCGTTCTGGCTCCAGCCATTTCTGAGCGAGCCTGAGCAATCCATACATCTGGACTCTGGTAGGTTTGGGCTCTAATGGCTGGTGTTACGCCTATGCGCTTTAGAATTTCCGCTTTAAGTTGCTTGTAATCCTGGGTCTGGTCGGAAGGTAGGTCTTCATAGGCTTTTTGGCAATCCCCACTCAGGCATGGAGCTAGAAGCCCTGCCCACTCGTCCAATGGCCATCTTGCCCGGTGAGATAAGCCTCCACATCATCTATCTCTGTCATCTTATGCAGGAAGTCAGTGGCACGGATATGGGGTCCCCTTTCCCCAGGGGGGCTCCCTGCAATATCACTCTCTGCAACACCTCAGTAAGGGCAGCTCTATCCATCTGCTGGGCTTCCTTCAGGTTCTCAACCTGTGTAACCAGTAGACGATTTGTTTCTTGTTGTACAGCCGTTGCCTGTACCAGAGCTTTCACCAGTTCCTCCATTATAGCACCAAGCAGGTAACAGTCTTAAAGATACAGGCTACTTGTTTAACAGGTCTGCCAAAATAAAAGTCCTCAAGCAGACTACCGGATGACTGGCACACCCACAGACCCTCAATGTGCTACTATGCCAGCATTCTCCACCATATTGTGATCCTTGTCTGCAGGTAGCACGGTCCTTTTGGGTACAAACATGCACAGTCTTTAAAAGAAACTTAATTCCAAGCACTTTATTTGTAAATCCACACAGGAGACAGCAGTAGATGAAAAAAAAAAACAATAATGTATCAAAATCCCTATAAACAAAAATCTAGCTCATCTGAGCACTAACTAACATCAGATCTCTCAGGGTTAAGCTATAACAAAATAATATTGGCTTCACCAACCTAGTGTCTTTGTCAGCTCTCAGCACTCCAGTGTTTAGTCAGCCTGCTGCTGCCAGCTCTTCAAGAGAGAAAACAAACATTCTCCCCTTACCTGCCTAGCAGGGAGGGGTTTAATCCCACTGCTGCAGCTGATTACCTGCAGCTGAGTAGTGGATTGGAGACAGTCCAAAAACCCTGGCCTGGATCTATGTCTCCCAAGAAAACCGCTAAACTGCGGAGTGGAGCACTGGCCCACCCTGCTCTCCAAATGCTCCACCCCAGGGACCCATAACTAAATATTCATTTCGGTTATATACAAACCGTAACACACACTGCCCCTGGGGTTAAAAATCATATGCCTCTCTGAACAATTCAGTCAAAATATAAACTCCCTCACAGACCACCCCATTCACCTTATCACAGGGGGAAGAAGAGGAAGACAGAGTATACAGGGAGAAAAGGAACAGGAAATGAATATGGATGGAATGTTTTACTTGACAGATCAGATAATTTCAGCAGAACAAATTATTATTTTTAAAAAATGTCTGAAATTGCCCCATCAACAGATTTAAATAAGTTTTATTTTTTTTATCGATATGAACCATTTTATTAGATGCCTGACCCTAAATAAATTATTTTACAATAAAGACAACCCAATTGTGGAAGAACCCAGTGATGGATTCCAACATTCACATCCGAAGGAAAAGTCTATCCTTTTTTCCCAAACATATGATTTTAAATGAGATTAAAGGCTTTGAAATGGTAATTATGAAAGAAGCCAATAAAATTTAAAAAATGAACCAGTATCAACAGAACTTATCCAAAAGAGAGAAAAGAGTCCTAGAGGGTATAAAAAAAGATAAGAATCGAAAAATCAAACCAGCAGACAAAGGAGGTGGCATTGTCACTTTTGATAGGGAGAGGTACATAGAGGAGGCCGAAGGGAGGGAGACAGGAATTCTACAAGAGAAAGAAGCAGAATATCTATTCACAACTAATCCATGATTACCTGTCTTTTACCACATCTTTAAAGTACATAAGAATGCTAGGGACCCTCTGGGAAGACCTATCATATCGAGTCGATATCAGCTAGGATCTCAGAATACATAGATGTACTACTTCAACCTTTAGTAAAAAAAAAAAAAAAAACTTTCTAAAAGACACCATTCACATGCTACAAATTTTAATTCAAACCGAATGGAAAGAGGGGTATATATTAATTACCTGCGATGTCAGATCACTGTACAGCATAATTCCACATGAGAAAGGAATCAAATCGGTTAAGCATTTTTTAGAGAGATCTCATTTTAAAGAGGAACAAATCAATTATAGGGGAGGACCCAATTTGAAATATAATGATACCACCTGAACCAAAGATTATTTATAGAGGAACAAAGAACCTCAAAAATATTTTAGTTAAGAGCAGCTTGGAAACAGAAAAACCAAGCAGCGTTTTGATAGTCTTTTAAGTTTTTATGGATGTGGAAATTGTCTTCCATGTAGAGAAACAAGAAGTAGCAAGAGAGATCTAACAGATATAAGTCACACCATTGGAAAACAGAAGATCATTTGACGTGCCACTCCAAGGGCATAATATACATCTTGAAATGTCCCTGCAATATTTTATATATAGGCAGAAATATCAGAGCATTAAAAGTAAGAATTGCAGAACATATTTGAAATATTAAAAAGGGCTTAGACACGCATTCAGTCTCTCAACAAGATAACACAGAATCAAAACCTAAAGGGTCTATTCTTTTGCGCCTTGAAATTAGTAAATAAAGATTGGATGGGATTATATAAAGAAATTAGGTAAAGAAGAGATGAAGTTTATTTTTAACCTGAACACACTTATCCCCCACGGACTAAATTCAGATTTTGAGATCTGTCACTTTTTAACATAATCAATTACACTTTTATTGGTCATGCAGAACCCACAGAATGGAGAACAGGATTAAAGTCTATAAACATATTTTTAAAGATAATTTATTTTTAAATTATGTTTTACATTATTTATATATTTATAATTTTATGTATATTATAAATCATATATATATTTTTTCTATTTCCAACTGAAGACTTACACCACATATAGGTGATTTATCATTTTGGTACTAGAATTTCTATTTTCCTTCTTCCTCATCATGTGGTACTCTGCATAAAAACACTTATGTGAGATATGCTCCTCCCCTTGCCCCCCCCTCCCTTTTTTATATGTTTTATGTGAAATTTATATGTTTTATATTTTCGGTATAGCCATCCACCGAAACATATGCTACTTGTGATATTTATCAACACTGAGATTTTAAAAAGTTTTTATTTATGTTCCATTCGTGATTAAGGTATTTATTGTTTAAGAAATATGCTTCATATTCATTTTGTGTTTTATTATTTGGTGTGGGTTTAGAGGATACTGTGGCAAACCTAGCCACTTGGACTATAACCAGAGACTGTACCTTTAAGGGTTGCCTATATGTCTGGGGAGATATGTGTTTTACTCCATATATTGCAGACTGACTGTAATGTATTGGATTGCCTGTATTTGCTATCCGCCGAATGCAGATAGCGGTTTGTATTGGGTTTTCCTTTCGTTTCACGAACGGCACTTTGGAAGGCCGTTCGTGAACCGAAAACACTACCCCTAATAGCCCACACACTTAGAGGCGTGTGGCGCTGGTTAACCGATTGCAACAATCTTGCAATCGGTAATTAGAGGCTCTCCTGGGTGGCCGTTGTTCGACTACCGACCATGCGGCGGTCGGCCATCTTGGATCCTTTGTTCCCTCAGCGGTGCTAGGTCGTCGAGCGCATGGTACTAAAAACGGCTACTCAACGGCACGAACACCGCTGAGCCTTCAGGACGTTCGGGAGTTTCAGGCCGTTCGGTATTTTATTCCCTGGAAGGCAATCGGTTCTTTTAATATGTTTTGTAATGAATGTGTTTTTCGTGCAGCGTTCGGTTATTTTAGCTGGGATCTGAGCGGTAATCTCACGAATGATGCGCTCAGACTCCAGCTATCTACCGAACGTCCATTCGTTTAAATAGACTGCATATTCATAAAGTTATACATTTTTATACGAATTGTAAGTTCTGCTGCACGGAGGGATAATCCACTTAACGGTATATTCCAGTGGGAGGATCCCTCTCGTGCAGCAGGGCCTGATGAGAGAAATGCCTTGTAATGTAAGTCCCCCATGTAGTCCCCTCTGGGAGTGCCCCTGGGAAGGGACTCAGGAAACCCCTTGCATGGGGACTTGTATAAATTGTGCAGCAGAATTAAAGGATGTCAGTTGACTCTCAGCACTGTGTTTCGTCCGGTTACTGGGAGGTTGGGGATATTGCCTAGTTGTTTCAGCGCTTGACTGTGGATTACTTCCTGAACCAGCGGAATTCGTGGATTTAATATTGGCGTTCCGCTACAATTGGTGGCAAGCAACGGGATCCAACTCTACAGCCGAATACAGCGCATTCGAATGAAAGGAACAACCGAACGGAAAAAGGGAAAGGCAATTCGTATACAACAAACAGACGAAAGCGATCAGTGAATGGGGACAGATTACACGGCATTAAAGAGGCAGATGCTAAAGGAACTGCTGGAGGCTAGAGGGAAAAATGCTAGCAATAAATCCAAAGCAGTACTAATTGCAGAGCTGATGGAAGGCGACCAAGCACACAGCAGTCCACCCCCACCTGCCAGGGAGGAAACACCATACCAGAGGGAACTGAGAACCCGGTTGGAATTCGTACCTCAGCCAGTACCCCTGGACATCTTGACCGTACTGATGGCCGACGTCCAGGACTACATTATGGCACAGCAACCTCAGGGGGCACCCTCCAGGGCAGAATCCATCGCCAACTCATTCTGCACTCCAGTAAAGCAGAAAATACCGTACCAGGCATTTAAAGCGTTCTGCGAGGAGAAGGATGAGATCGACGGATACCTGCAGGATTTTGAGCGGTTATGCGACCTACACGATCTGGAGCAGGCAATGTGGGTACCCCTACTAGCAGGCAAGTTGGCAGGACGAGCAGCAGAGGCTTATCGCGCTGTGCCCAGAGAGGACAGCAAGGACTATTTTAAAGTAAAAAGGGCAATTCTAGAGAGGTATGCCATAACCCCGGAGGCATACCGGCGTAAATTTCGGGGATTGAAGAAACCAGAAAGAGATTCCCACGCTGAGTGGGCACATAAGCTTGACCAAGCTTCACAAGGGTGGATTCAGGCAAGCCAAGCCACCACCATGGAGGGACTGCGCCAACTCATCCTGCTGGAGCAGTTCTTTAGCGGTCTGTCACCAGAGGCACAGGAGTGGGTAAGAGACAGAAAACCCCTCACTCTCACCGAAGCCGCACGGTTGGCAGATGAACACTTTGATGCCAGGAGGCATCATGGGCTCACCAACAGGGGTCCCCTGAGACCGCCAGTACAACACCACCCGACCATCTCCACACCTACCAACTCTACCCCATTCCGGCCAGCACCAGGGAACCCCCCACCACCATCCCACTACAATGGCAGGGCCAACATGCAGTGCCACACCTGCCGGCAGTGGGGACATATGTCCAGGGAGTGCACCCAGAATCGGAGTAGGCAGGCGTGGAACCAGGTACGGCAAAACTCCACCCCAAGGGCAGCGGCTCATTACTACCACACGGAACCTGACCACTCTGAGCTGGCAAGTCTGCAAACCGAGGAACCGTTGGGAGTTTTATATGAAGTAATGTCTGTGCAAGCCACGGACAACAGGCAGCATCACCGCCAAGTTGTGTTTGTGGAGGGGAAAGAAGTACAGGGGCTGAGGGACTCGGGAGCCACTTTGACCCTGGTTGCTCCCCATTTGGTTCCAGATACGGCCCACACTGGTGGATCAGTGGCAGTCAGGGTAGCAGGGGGAGCCATGTACCGGCTACCCACTGCCAAGGTGCATTTGAACTGGGGTGCTGGGGAGGGGGTTGTAGAAGTGGCGATAATGAAGAAGTTACCGGCAGATGTTGTGTTGGGGAATGACTTGGGCCAGATGACTTCAGCTTTTCTACCCCAGGCTCCTTCGCAAGAAGCTCATCCGGTAACTACCCGGCAACAGGCTCGCACCACGGTACCACCAACACACTCTGAAGCTCAGGTAAGAAACCATGACCCCCCCTTGACGCATATGACCTGGGACACCCCGACCACTTTTGAAGCAGAGGTCCAGACAGACCCCACACTGCAGGTGTACCAAGATAGGGTAGACACGGACCAGGTGGGGCGGGAGGGGGAACGGTACATTTGGGAAAACAAGTTGTTGTACCGGGTGGCTGAAAGGGCAATAGGAAGCTCTGTGACTCTACAAACTAAGCAGCTGGTAGTACCCCAGAAGTATAGGCATGAGTTACTAAGAATAGCCCATGACATCCCTCTGTCCGGCCATTTAGGGATGACCCGGACCCGGTATCGCTTGACTCACGCTTTCTTTTGGCCCGGGATTTCTAAAGATGTAAGACACTATTGTACCTCCTGTGATGTATGTCAGCGGGTAGGCAAGAGAGGGGATCGCCACAAGACGAAACTGTGTCCCCTACCTATAATTGAGGAACCGTTCAGCCGTGTGGCTGTAGATATAGTGGGGCCACTACCAAAACCCAGCCCCTCTGGGAAGCGGTATATACTGACCGTGGTGGACTACGCCACCCGGTACCCCGAGGCGATGGCCTTAACTAATATTCACGCTGAGACCGTGGCCGAAGCCCTGATGAAAATCTTTTCATGAGTAGGGTTCCCGCAGGAAATTGTCTCCGATAGGGGGACACAATTTACGGTCGAGGTTACTCAGCAGTTATGGAAGATATGTGGCATTAAGCCAATCATTAACTCGGCCTACCACCCTCAATCAAACGGATTGTGTGAGAGGTTCAACGGTACCCTAAAACAGATGCTCCGTACATTCGGAGAGACCCATAAGGACTGGGAACGATTCCTTCCCCATCTGTTGTTTGCCTACAGGGAGGTACCCCAAGAGTCTACCGGTTTCTCCCCATTTGAACTGCTATTTGGGAGAAGGGTCCGGGGACCGTTGGATCTCATTAGAGAGCATTGGGAGGGAGAGAGTAGCGCAGATGGGACCCCTATTGTACCATACGTGCTGGCGTTCCGGGATCGCCTGGAGGAATTAACCCAGGCAGTGCGCACCAACCTCCAGGCCGCCCAGCAACGACAGCGTCGTTGGTATGACAGAGGGGCCAGAGACCGTAGTTTTCAAGTGGGACAGAAGGTGTTAATCCTCAAACCTGTTCGCACAGACAAACTACAGGCCGTCTGGCAGGGCCCATACCAGGTGGTAGAGCAGAGATGCGATACCACCTATGTGATCGGCCCATGCTCCGGAGTAGGGAAGCGACGCATGCTCCATGTGAACATGCTCAAACCCTACCACGAGCGAACTGAGGACGTGGCAGCTATTTGCACGCCCGCCTCAGAAGATCAGGAGAACTTACCTCTTCCAGATCTGTTAGAGCAGGAGGAGCAGAAGGAGCCCTCCCAGGGGGTTCAGCTGGGGGAGCGGCTAAGTCCTCAAGAGTGTACCCAGGTACAAGAACTGATAGCGACAAAGGGTGCCACCTTTTCTAACTTACCTGGGTACACTCCACTAGCCACTCACCGAGTAGAAACCCCGGGACAGCTTCCCATGCGACAGACCCCATATCGGATTCCTGAATCCGTGCGGGAACATATGAGGAAGGTGATTGAATAGATGTTGCAGTTGGGGGTTATCGAACACTCCGATAGCCCCTGGGCATCGCCGGTAGTCCTGGTCCCCAAGAAAGACGGTACCACCCGGTTCTGTGTGGACTACCGGAGGTTGAACGACAAAACCGTGTCGGACGCTTACCCGATGCCCCGTATAGACGAACTGCTAGATAAGATGGCCAGAGGCCAGTATCTCACGACAATAGATCTTTGTAAGGGATACTGGCAAATTCCACTAGCCGAGGACGCCATCCCCAAATCGGCATTTGACACCCCGTTTACCTTGTACCAATTTCGAGTCATGCCATTCAGGATGAAGAACGCCCCCACGACATTCCAGCGGATGGTGGATCGGCTACTGGATGGGTTCCAGGATTATGCGTGTGCATACCTGGATGATATTGCCATCTACAGCCAGACCTGGTCGGATCACCTACGACATATAGGGGCTGTAATAGATCGGATCAGGGAGGCAGGGCTTACTTTGAAACCCAGCAAGTGCCACATAGGGATGGCGGAGGTCCAATACTTAGGGCACCGGGTAGGTAGCGGGCAACAAAAGCCTGAGCCCGCAAAGATTGAAGCCATAGCCCAGTGGCCTACCCCTTGGACCAAAACCCAAGTCCTTGCCTTCTTAGGTACCGCCGAATATTACAGAAAATTTGTGCCCAATTACAGTGCCCTGGCCAAACCCCTGACTGACTTGACGAAGAAGAACCTGCCCAGGCAGGTCATCTGGGCCCCAGAGTGTGAACAGGCATTCAACCAACTGAAGACGGCTCTGACCAATGCCCCTGTACTGGCTGCTCCTGATCCAACTAAACGTTTTCTTGTTCACACAGACGCCTCAATGTTTGGATTGGGAGCAGTACTGAGCCAGGTCGGAGCCGATGGCGGAGAACACCCCGTAGCCTATTTGAGCCGGAAATTGTTACCCCGAGAAGTGAGCTACACCGCCATAGAAAAAGAATGCCTGGCCGTTGTGTGGGCCCTGAAAAAGTTACAGCCATATCTCTATGGGCAACCCTTTTCCTTGCTCACAGATCACAACCCGTTGGTGTGGCTAAACCGTGTGGCTGGAGACAATGCCAGGCTGCTGCGCTGGAGTTTGGCGCTGCAGCCTTTTGACTTTACTATCCATTATCGCCCCGGGAAACAAAACGGTAACGCCGATGGGTTATCTAGACAAACCGACCTTGAGAAGTGATCTGTGAGCGCTCCTCCGGACATCCCCAAGCCGATCCGTTGGGATCAGACTGTGTATGCCGGCTTGGTTCTGGGGGAGCATTGTGGCAAACCTAGCCACTTGGACTATAACCAGAGACTGTACCTTTAAGGGTTGCCTATATGTCTGGGGAGATATGTGTTTTACTCCATATATTGTATGCTGACTGTAATGTATTGGATTGCCTGTATTTGCTATCCGCCGAATGCAGATAGCGGTTTGTATGGGGTTTTCCTTTCGTTTCACGAACGGCACTTTGGAAGGCCGTTCGTGAACCGAAAACACTACCCCTAATAGCCCACACACTTAGAGGCGTGTGGCGCTGGTTAACCGATTGCAACAATGTTGCAATCGGTAATTAGAGGCTCTCCTGGGTGGCCGTCGTTCGACTACCGACCATGCGGCGGTCGGCCATCTTGGATCCTTTGTTCCCTCAGCGGTGCTAGGTCGTCGAGCGCATGGTACTAAAAACGGCTACTCAACGGCACGAACACCGCTGAGCCTTCAGGACGTTCGGGAGTTTCAGGCCGTTCGGTATTTTATTCCCTGGAAGGCAATCGGTTCTTTTAATATGTTTTGTAATGAATGTGTTTTTCGTGCGGCGTTCGGTTATTTTAGCTGGGATCTGAGCGGTAATCTCACGAATGATGCGCTCAGACTCCAGCTATCTACCGAACGTCCATTCGTTTAAATAGACTGCATATTCATAAAGTTATACATTTTTATACGAATTGTAAGTTCTGCTGCACGGAGGGATAATCCACTTAACGGTATATTCCAGTGGGAGGATCCCTCTCGTGCAGCAGGGCCTGATGGGAGAAATGCCTTGTAATGTAAGTCCCCCATGTAGTCCCCTCTGGGAGTGCCCCTGGGAAGGGACTCAGGAAACCCCTTGCATGGGGACTTGTATAAATTGTGCAGCAGAATTAAAGGATGTCAGTTGACTCTCAGCACTGTGTTTCGTCCAGTTACTGGGAGGTTGGGGATATTGCCTAGTTGTTTCAGCGCTTGACTGTGGATTACTTCCTGAACCAGCGGAATTCGTGGATTTAATATTGGCGTTCCGCTACAGATACCAACCAGGTGTTAGAGTGTGAATTTTGTATATAATTTTTTTTTACTAAAACAGTCCAGAGAATTTAATTGGCAAGCCCTATATTTAACATCGTAGCTTTCCAAAACACCTTTACATGGGGGTATTGTTATACTCGCGAGACTTCGCTGAACACAAATATGAGTGTTTAAAACAGTAAAACATATCACAGTGATTATATTGTCAGTGAAAGTGAAGTTTTTTTGCATTTTTCACACACAAACTGCACTTTCACTGATGATATCATTGTTGTGATACGTTTTACTGTTTTGAAACACTAATATTTGTGTTTAGTGAAGTCTCCTGAGTACAACAGTACTGCTCATATACAGGTTGTATAGTGTTTTTGAAAGTTACAGGGTCAAATATAAGGCTTGATTTTCCATTTTTTCACATTGAAATTTGCCAGATTGGTTATGTTGCCTTTGAAAGTGTGTGGTAGCCCAGGAATGAGAATTACCCCCATGATGGCATACCATTTGCAAAAGAAGACAACCCAAGGTATTGCAAATGGGGTATGTTCAGTTTTTTTTACTAGCCACTAAGTCACAAACACTGGCCAAAGTTAGCGTTCATAATTGTTTTTTGCATTTTTAACACACAAACAAATATAAATGCTAACTTTGGCCAGTGTTTGTGACTAAGTGGCTACTAAAAAAGACTGGACATACCCCATATTGAATACCCTGGGTTGTCTACTTTAAAAAAATATGTACATGTGTGATTCAGAGATTTATGACAGATAACAGTGTTACAATGTCACTATTGATACATTTTAAAAATATATTTTTTGAAACAGCAATGTCCTACTTGTACTTATAGCCCTATAACCTGCAAAAAAAAGCTAAAAACATGTTAATATTGGGTATTTCTAAACTCAGGACAAAATTTAGAAACTATTTAGCACGGGTGGTTTTTGGCGGTTGTAGATGCATAACAAATTTTGTGGGTCAAAGTTAGAAAAAGTGTGTTTCTTTAAATTTTTTAATCATATTTTATAATTTTGTTTATAGTAAATTATATGATATGATGAAAATAATGGTATATTCAGGAAGACCATTTAATGGAAAAAAGTATATAATATGTGTGGGTACAGTAAATGAGTAAAAGGAAAATTACAGTTAAACACAAACACCGCAGAAATCTAAAGACAGTCCTCGTCCTTAACAGTAAGAAAATTGAAAAACGGTCTGGTCACTAAGGAGTTAAACTTCTATATTACCCCAATATTTACACTAATGACTACCCTTGCATAAAAATATCAACTAACATTAAAGAATGTAATGGCAAAGCACGCATTATAGGGGAATAAATGCTATCCTTTTATACATTTATAAATCATTTCACGTTTGGTCTCATTGTTTATTATGATGTCTCCAAAACCCCAAGATAGCATAATTTCCCCACAATATGTGTTTACTGTTATGCATTCTCTATATCTACAGATGCAATGGAAATTTATTCCATAATCCTTAATGACGATGTTCTCACCAACAATCATTGCTGTTATCAACAGTGCACAGAGATCTATTCAGGATCCAGTGAATTGAAACTCCAAGATGAATATCATTATTAATGGTGAAATCACTATTTAATCTTCATATTGCTACAAATTTCCAGAGTTGTTATCAGTTCTAGTGACACTAACTAAAGTATGGATTGTCAGGGATTCTAAGTGAATTTCAAATTGTAGGCCAAAACAGCAAAATTGAAAACATAGGTGAATTGGAGAATTCTTTAGATTCAGTTACCTTGGCCTAAAATTTTAAATTCACTTTTAAATTTTCTTTGAATTCCAGTCAATTCACAAGCCAGTAGATAACCCTTGGTATGCTATAATTAACTTTTACTCCAGTGTTAAAGCTGTACTTAAAAATGTTTTGCAGTTGCACATTACCAGACACAGTAAAAAAAAATATATAAAAATGAACAACATGAGTAAAGATTTTCAGTAAGGATTGTTCTGTATATTACTATACTAGTCCATTAATCTTCTAAAATAAATATACAAGTATAATTGCATTATACATAGAAGAAAATGCCCATACAGAAAATATAAATTTAATAAATAGAATGTTAAAATAACACATTACTATTACCATTACAGTAACTATGCTAACAAAGTACTACAAATGTAATATTAATATGTGAAGTACTGGGCAAAATTATATTATAAGAGATAAGCAATGTCTGGTAAAGGTCATTAAACACATTTAAATAACAACATATCTCTGGTAATGAAATAGCAATGTTCTTGTGTTTGTTACACCCCCGGCACTTTGAGCCAATCAATGTTGACCAGGTAGGAATAAATTTACCCTGATAATACAGAAGTTTAATGCATCATTGATGAGGGCGGCCCCTCTGCACTGTGAAGATGCTTGGTTTATACCATGCCATTCTTAAAAACATAAACCAAGGAGCATCGTTAGTTTTTTTTAAATTTTATTATTATAATATTTATTTCAGTGTTGATCCAAGATGGGCATCATGTGGTTTCTGATTTTTTTTACAAAAAAATCAAATGTAATGAAACACCTATGTGTTAATTTTTAATCGCTACAACCATTTGTGAATAAATATTCCCTAAATAACTCCATGAATAAACAAGAGTAAATGGTTGTTTTTCTAGACTTATTACTAAAACAAAGTAAAAAAAAAAAAAACACCTGTAATAAATACATTCAGCTAATCTGGTGCTGTAGTTTTATTTATTTATCTATCTGGTTTTTATTTTGCAGTTTTTGTTTGGTCTGCCTTTTTTAAATTGAATTTATTGAATATGAATAATATTTTACTAAAAATGTCCAATTTATTCAGTGCTGTAGTGCACATACAAAAACTAAACACTGAAAAAGTGGTTATAAAATCCTATACTAATCCACTGCTTAATCTTTATAATATAAACTACCTATTTTATCTCACAGTTAATCTTACTGAGATAGAACAACTCCCTTATCTCCCTTACCTCCCCATCAGATCAGTGGAAGCTCCTCTCTGTCTCTCCAGTTTCCCTTTTGAATGACTAAGTAACTCCATGTCAGCCTTTTAAAGGTTTGCCTGCAGTATTATACTCAATGACAAACCACACCCATATTTGAGTCCAACATTTTTTGAAATACTGATTTTAAATTATGGCAGAGGTAACTGTCACTTTGAAAGATGGAGCACCTGTAAAAAATATCAATATCCTTCAAATTACTATTCCCAATTCTAACACATATATGCAGCAACACCGTTCAACTGTTTTTGGCTTACTTTTCAAAATACTCAGCATGAACAGTTGATTAATAACAATATCCCTTTAATTCTGCATATGCATATTGGAAACTGTCACCTCGGTCTTCCTATACTGATAAGAATGTATTCAAGACTCCAGCTATGACCAAACAGCCACAGGTCTGATTCTACAAAACACCATATTTCAACCCATTGTAGCTGATGAGTATGAATGTAATATCCTTTAATAGAGTAAACCCATACTCTAGCGAGTGGGTAAGATAAACTCAGCAACTGCAACTGGTGAAAACATTCTGTGCCAGAGGAGATGTGAGGTTGATATGAAGTTGATTAGACAAATTCTTGGAACATTTAAACATATATTGATAAGGTGTGAAAAAATGTATTTCAATGTTAAAGCCATAGCTCTTTATCCTACAGTTTGGATCCTCCATGTTAGTTCCCTGTCCCTCGCTATTATAAGCACTGTCCTTTGGACCTGTGAGTCAGACAATGGATACAATGAAAAGGAGTATGAAATAAAGTTTGCCTTGTCTGAACTGGATTTTAATGATATTTGCTAAATTTGCTTTCATATGAATTTTTAAAAATGGAGCATCTCATGAACAAAGCAGTTAACACACATTATATGTTGATTTTCAATGTTGTATTCACTTATGTAAATTCTAGAAAAGTAACACTTTCCTATTAAAGACCCAACACGGTAGATATTTATAACGATGAGAAATAAATGCTGAATTTCCAATACATTGTTGGTACTGACTGTGGCATTACCGGTGTGCCTCAAGTCTCTGGATATTATTTACTATTGAGCCATGAATATCCATTGCTTAGTGTAGAAAATGTTTACAAATGAAAAAGCCAAAGGATGGCTTCCTTTGCCTCCGAAACTTAATTGGAGTGCAATAGAATGTCATAAACATATGATACTTATTAGTTTGTTCTTAATGTTCTCTGGCACCCTGTTTTGGCTTGTTTGCATAGTCTTATAGTTTCCCTAAGAAAATAGTATTATCTTGATGCTAACTCTCTCCACACTTTGCCTAGAAGGCTATTAGCCTGACTCACTTATTAGGCCCAATAACACCAAAATTATTGTTTGCAAATATCATCTCATACAAATGAGACAGACATGAAGATGACTGAAATTGCTGCTTCTAAAAGGAAATTACCAGATTTTACTAATTTCATGAAGTAAAGTCATGATTTTATAAAGGACACGGAGGCGAGTATTATGCTTCTCTCTTTCTTTTATTCTTCAGCAGCAAAAGAAAAATATAGTATATATATTCAATGTAAAAAGGGAAAAAAACAATTCAATAACACCACATCATACTTCTAAAGGGTTAATCAGATACCACATATGAACCAATCAGAGTGTCCCCATTACCACAAAGTCCCATGTGACCTTAAGCCACTCCTCTTTCTTTTGTTGTTGTTGATGGACACTCCAAATTCAGCAGTGAAAATTCCAAACAGTGGACGTGTAAAGAAAAAACAGCGAATCCAATAAAAGATGACGTCAGACGAAAAATCAACAAATCCGTAAGAAACTGGTCATCTTCCATACGCACTCCAGTGGGCATGCCTGAAACCATTATGGCACTCCAATTAGGAAGCTGTAAAACAGAGAAACGAGATGGTAAAATATGTTCTTGGATAATATTTTTCCACGTTCATAATCCAAACTAACTAGCACAACATCAATCTCAAGTTAGCCATTCAAAAGCAATAAGGTAACACATTATTACACGGTTCCATTCCCATAACATGTATTATATTCCCTCAGGCGGGCAACTTACCTCTCGTGGGTGGGATGATACTCGCCTCCGTGTCCTTTATAAAATCATGACTTTACGTCATGAAATTAGTAAAATCTGGTAATTTTATTAAAGGACACGGAGGCTCCTATTATGGTAGTTCAAAGCTGTGTGATCACCGACGTGGAAAAATGGGAAACCGGACGGAAATAAAATTCACGGAATGTAGATTCTCACGACCAATCGGCAGCTCGGAGGAGATCTTCCAATTTACAGCCTAATGAAAACGCTTTTGATGCCATCGCACCTCTCACTGAATGTGCTCCATATGTGGAAGTATCAATGTCTGCCGACGTCATGATCCATTTGACCCAGCGAGATAGGATGACTGTAGAAACCGGACGATGCGGTTGTCGAATGGCCAGGAATAGGTCCGCACAGTGAGGGTCTCGGACCGCAGCCGTCCTTGCTTCATACTCCTTAAGGCAGGCTACTGGGCATAAGTTACTGTTGTGTGGAAAAGCGGGATAAAAAACCTTTGTGATGGACGTTTTTGTACGCCTCGATATATCAAAGGCCACCCCTTCCGGTGTATATGAGCGCACCTGAATGTCCAATGCCCGTACATCTGAGACCCGTTTACAGGAGATGAGGCAAAACAAAGTGGCTAATTTTGCAGTGAGTTGTTTGATCGACAAATCTCCGTTCTTCGGCCAACTTTCAAAAAGTCGGAGAACGAGGTTCACATCCCATAACTCGGAATACCGAGGTCGTGGTGGTCGTGCAAATTTTATGCCTCGTAGGAGTCGACACACCATCGGGTGTTTCCCTGTTTGAATTCCATTCCAACCTACGTGGCCTGCCGAGATAGCTGATCTATAGAGATTAATTGTACGATACGCCAGGCCGTGGTCGAAAAGTGAAGTAAGGAAACCCAGGACGTGACTCACAGTTGCAGATATGGGATCCACTTGTTGTTCCACGCACCAACCATACCATGCGTTCCAGGCATGTAAATATGATTTCCTTGTGCCAGGGGCCCAAGCTCCTGCCAAGAGGTCCAGAGTCGTTTGTGGAACATTTCGGGTGTCCTCGAGTCCCCTGAAAGGAGCCATGCCAAAAGCTTGAGATGTCCCTGTAGTATGAGAGGGTGCGGATTGCCATAGGGATCCAAGAGGATGTTGTCGTGTACTGGTAGTAACCTCGGTAGATCTATGGACAGTTCCAGGAGTGTAGGGAACCAGGGTTGAGACGTCCAAAATGGAGACACGAGGATTAGGGATGTCCGGTGTCGTCTGAGGTGCAGCAGATGAGAGAAAAGGGGGGAAAAGCGTAATGCCTGGTGTGCGGCCATGGTTGTCGGAAAGCGTCTGCCGCCAGAGCCTCCGGATCTGGCCTCCAGCTGAAAAACTTCGGCAACTGCGTGTTCAGCTGTGACGCGAACAGGTCGATGTCCAGTGGCCCCCACAGTGAGTGTAAATGGCTGAAAATGGCCGGGTTCAGCCGCCAATCGCTGGCATCCCGTAGATGTCTGGAGTTCCAATCCGCTACCACATTGCTCATCCCTGGGATGTGTTCCGCTTGCACTGATATGTTGCGGTCCAGGCAGAACTGCCAGAAATCCTTTGCCAATTCCGCAAGTATTGCTGACCTCGTGCCCCCGAGGTGATTGATATATCGAACTGAGGACACATTGTCCATGCGTAACAGGATGGAACAGTTGGTCGACACGTTCAAGAGACTCCGTAAAGCAAACGAACCTGCCAACAGTTCGAGGCAATTGATATGAAGTCCCTGTTCCTCCTTGGACCATCTTCCTCCGGTGGAGAAAGGTCCCGCAGCGCGCACCCCAACCGAGCAAACTGGCATCGGATTCGACTACGAGGTCTGGCGCCGTTCCGAAGATCGCGCGGCCATTCCAGGCTTCCATGTGTTGTAGCCACCATTTGATTTCCTCTTTGGTGGCACAGTCGAGAGGAACAGAGTCGGAGTATGAGTGCCCCAAGCGAAGGTATTTTGCCTTCAACCGTTGAAGTGCTCTGTAGTGTAGGGGTCCGGGGAAAATGGCCTGAATTGATGCCGAGAGGAGGCCTACAATCCTGGCCAGCTGTCTCAAAGTAAGGACAGGACGTGTGAGCGTCCTCCTGAGCTCCTTTTTGATGGCCTTGACCTTGGTCGCTGGGAGTAGGAGTGTTCCGGTCACCGCGTTTATGGTGAATCCCAGGAATTCTATAGCCTGCGAGGGTTCGATGACCGACTTCTCCCAGTTGATCAGAAAACCCAGGTTTTCTAACAGATTCCTCATCCAGGAGAAATGTTCTTGCAACAGAAGCGGGTCCTGGGCCATGATGAGGATATCGTCCAGGTATATTATGAGCCGTACGCCCCTGCTGCGTAGGAGGGCCACCAGTGGTTTCATGAGCTTTGTGAAGCACCAGGGAGCTGATGAGAGGCCGAACGGTAGGCATTGGAATCGCCACACGTTCCTTTCCCAGCGGAATTGCAGGAAGTGGTGGCAGTCGTCGGCCATTGGGACCGTGAGGTATGCGTCCTTCAAATCGAGTTTGACCATCCAGTCCCCTGTGAGGAGGAGGTCCCGTAGGACAAACATGTTTAAAGGTCTCAAGTTGATGACTGGGCGGACACCTCCGCCTTTTTTGGGTACCAAGAATAGGTTGCTTAGGAAGCCCGGTGTGGTAGAGGGAACCGAATAGATTGCCCCTTTTGAGGCTAAGGTCTGGACCTCTTGAGTTATCAACTCCCGGTCCCGTGTGGAGAACACCATTCGGCCGGGGGGTTCCAATTGGACTGGGTATTGTACGAAGTCTATAGAATAACCCCCGGACCGTGTGGAGCACCCAGGCATCTGCTGTTATCATGTGCCATGCTTTGACAAAATGGCCCAGTCTGCCCCCCACCATAGTTAATGCAGACATGTGAGGAGGTAGCGCACTTACCATAAGGCCGTTGGCCATATGAAGAGCCTCTGGGTCCTCGGGAGTGCCATGGTCTGCTTCGAACCGGGAAAAATGGTAAGGCTTGCTTGAGTTCCGGGGGTGTGAATCGAGGTTGTACGGAGCCACGAGAGCCCCGGTACGAGCCCCGGGGCGAGCGGCCGGGCAGACGGCCCCGATATCTGCCGGCCCCGCCAAAAAACCTCTGGTGGAACACTCGTTTCATGCTGGCCTGAGCCTTATCAAGTGCCGTAAAGGTGCCCACATACGTGCCTAATTCTTTCACAAAGTTATCCCCGAATAAGAGTGCTTTAGCCTGGGGACCTGGTTCTGAGATTGCCAGATTAACTAGTTTAGGCTCAATTTTTATTAAAATCGCCTTTCTGTGGCCACTGCCGTATTCGCGTTGCCCAGGAGACACACGGCACGTTGGATCCACCCCCGAAGGGCTTCTAGGTCCAGCGGTGTACCCCCTGCCAACGCGATTTCGACCGTATCGAACATCCTCGCGATCGGGCCAAGGATGTCCAATACCTTATCCTGGCAATTACGCCAGGCAAAATCCAGGCTCTTCTTGGCCAGATTTTCCCAGGAATTGGGCGATTTTTGGGTCCACTTCCGGGGTGGCGCGTGCCATATCCGGGACCGTGGGGCGTGGGCACTCTGCCCGCAGCTTGTTCCGCGCCACCTTATCCAGTGGCTTTCTGATGCGGGCAGCAATATATTTTGCTACGTGGTCCAGAGGGTACCACTCGGAGGACCTCGGGTGCTGTAAGGTATCCGGGTCGAACAAAGGTTCGCCCTGTGGGTCAATCAAAGCTGAGTTGTCAGCTCCGTCCTTATGGTCCATGTCCATGCCCGTGGCGGAGCTATAGTCCCGCAAGTGAGTCTCAGTAGAGTCCTCATTATAATCATCAGAGTCCTCCTCTTCGGACTCGCTCTGAGCCTCCTCTGGCTCCGATTCAGAGTTGGAGGATTCCAGTAGGGCCTTAGCCCTCTTCCATTTCCTCACCGATTTTGCCCGGTGGGGGGCTCTTAGTTGTGGTCCAACCACAGGTTCTGTGACAGGACGTGCCCTGTCCGTCTTTAGGGTTTTGGAGGCATAATCGTCCAAATAATGAGATTTTTTAGCGTTCTTACGCCTTATTGAATTGTTTTTTTCCCTTTTTACATTGAATATATATACTATATTTTTCTTTTGCTGCTGAAGAATAAAAGAAAGAGAGAAGCATAATAGGAGCCTCCGTGTCCTTTAATAAAATCAAAGACCAGTTAATGCTACAAAGATAGTGATTGGCAACCAGCATCTTAAGCTATACATAAATTTAAAGTGTGAGAGTGTTCTTGTGGGAGGGGTCCATGGACAGTGACTGAAATATACATTTAACAGGTTACTAATACTGCTAATGCTAAATGCTATTTATGCTAACATATGTACACAAGGCAGTTATTCCCATAAGAAGCAGCTTTCTCCATCAAGTGGAGTCCACCTGTGTGCATCTGAGGTGTCAATTGATCTCAGAATTCATACACGTCATTCTGGGAGGCTCCAAAGTTTGAGAAAGTTAGAGAATACATAGAACAGAATAAATTCTGGAGAAGAACTGTTAGAGAGGAAATAAATCAGAACATTCTGGATAAACTCCAATCAGAGTTGTTTTCTAAAAGAAGCATCACTCCTCACTCAGCATTGTTAAATCCATTATTAAAACATGGAAAGAATAAAGTAGAATTTGACTCTGACTCGACAAGGCAGTTCACCAAATCCCCACTACAAGGTAAGAGACATTAGTCAGAGAAACAAACATGTAGCTAGTAGCTGCTCTTCATGATTTGGAGTGGTCTGCAGCTGAGATGGGATAAACATTCCACAGAATAACTAACCTAACCTTCCACAAAGCTAAGTTTCATCCATCTATGATAAGAAGAAAGCTATTGATGTAAAAAAAAAAAAAGAGTTTATCAAATCATATTTCGAGTTTGCCAAAAAATAAATGAATGTGGAAGGCACAGCACTTTCTGGAAAAAATATCTCAGGACTAAGGTGACAAAAATATAGAAACATAGAAAAATAGAAACATAGAATGTGACGGCAGATTAGAGCCGTTCGGCCCATCTAGTCTGCCCAATTTTCTAAATACTTTTATTAGTCCCTGGCCTTATCTTATAGTTAGGATAACCTTATGCCTATCCCAGGCATGCTTAAACTCCTTTACTGTGTTAACATCTACCTCTTCAGCTGGAATGCTATTCCATGCATCCACTACCCTATCAGTAAAGTAATATTTCCCAATATTATTTTTAAACATTTGCTTCTCTAATTTAACACTCTTGTTGCGGTAGTTTTTCTTCTTTTAAATATAGTCTGCACCTTTACTGTGTTGATTCCCTTTATGTGTTTAAATGTTTCTATCATATCCCCCCTGTCTCGTATATCCTCCAAGCTATACATGTTAAGTTCCTTTAACCATTCCTTGTAATTTTATCCTGCAATCAATGAACCAGTTTAGTTGCCTTTCTCTGAACTCTCTCTAAAGTACCAATATCCTTCTGGAGATACGGTCTCCAGTACTGCATGCAATACTCCAAGCGAGGTCTCAGCAGTGTTCTGTACCATGGCATGAGCACTTCCCTCTTTCTACTGCTTATACCTCTCCCTATACAACCAAGCATTCTACTAGCATTTCCTGCTGCTCTGTTACATTGTCTGCCTACCTTTAAGTCATCAGAAATAATTATCCCTAAATCCCTTTCCTCAGTTGTTGAGGTTAGAACTCTAT
Source organism: Pelobates cultripes (assembly GCA_933207985.1). Taxonomy (NCBI): domain Eukaryota; kingdom Metazoa; phylum Chordata; class Amphibia; order Anura; family Pelobatidae; genus Pelobates; species Pelobates cultripes. Next base: position 239,275,182 of record OW240914.1, on the reverse strand, counting down.
CAAATATTCTGTACTCTGCCCTTGGGTTTTTACGTCCAAGATGCATTATCTTGCACTTAGCAACATTAAATGTCTAACAATTTTTCTAGTTTAGCTAAATAATTTGCCATTTGGCGTATCCCTCCTGGAACATCAACCCTGTTACGTATCTTAGTATCATCAGCAAAAAGACATACCTTACCATCAAGACCTTCTGCAATATCACTAATACAAATATAAAAGAGAATGGGTCCAAGTACAGATCCCTGAGGTACCCCACTGGTGACAAGCCCATGCTTCGAATATACTCCATTAACTACAACCCTCTGTTGCCTGTCACTCAGTCACTGCCTTACCCATTGAACAATACTGGAATCCAAACTTAAAGATTGCAGTTTATTGATAAGCCTTCTATGTGCAACAGTGTCAAAAGCCTTACTAAAACCTAGGTAAGCAATGTCTACTGCACCACTCTGATCTATTATTTTAGTTACCCAATCAAAAAAATCAATAAGATTAGTTTGGCATGATCTCCCTGAAGTAAACCCATGTTGTCTCTGATCTTGAAATCCATGTGATTTTAGATGTTCAACAATCCTATCCTTTAACATGGTTTCCATTACTTTCCCCACTGCTGAAGTAAGGCTTATTGGCCTATAGCTGCCCGACTCCTCCCTGCTACCTTTCTTGTGAATGGGCACAACATTTGCTAACTTCCAATCTTCTGGGTGTATTCCATCAGGTCCCATTTACTTATTTGTCTTTACTTTTGACAGTTGAAATAGAACCTCTTCCTCTGTAAACTCACATGTAATGACTAATTTGTCCTTTTTCCTAACTGAGGCCAATTTCCTTCATTTTCATCTGTAAATACTGAACAAAAATATTGAGGCAGTCAGCTAGACCTTTATCTTCTTCTACATACCTTCCTTCTTTTGTTTTTAATCTAACAAATCATTGTTTTGATTTCCTTTTCTCACTTATGTATCTAAAAAATGTTTCGTCCCACCTTTTTACTGACTGGGCAATATTTTTATTTATTTATGTGTTTGTTTATTGCTTGCTTGTCAAAATGCTGTGTGTGGAGTGGCATCATGTTTCGTAAAAGGGTTGTGATTGAAGGCATGTTGGATGAGTCAAGGATAGGGAAATTCTAGAGGGAAACTCATTTCAGTCTGCAAGACATCTAACTATTGCAGCTTCCAGCAAGTCAGTGTCCCTTAACACACAGTCATAGGTTTAAAACCAAACACCTAAATGTCTTTGGATGATGTAGCCAAAACAATACCAAACTAAGAATCTATGAAAATAATTGGTCTTCTCTATTATCGATACCCAACAGAACTTGTCAATTTTGCCTAAACAATGGATAACAACTGGAGGATCCACATATGCAATTCTGGTAGAGACTTTGTCCAAAAGCCTCATAATTGCAATAAGTTTTTCTACCAAGTATTGAATAAGAGGGATTAAATACAACCAACACATTTAAAAAAATATATAATTTATTCATATTTGTGTCACAATAAAGATATCTTTCATCTTTACAGTGTTATTTATGTTGTACAATAAACTACTAAAAACCCTAATAAAATCCTTTTTAACATGGAACTATTCAAGGAGTCAAATAGTTATACAAGCATTTTAAAGTCTGCATTTATTTTTCAATTTGACAATTTTTATTGAGACATCAAAATGAATCATCAAAGGGTACGGAATAGAAGAGGGGTATCCTCGGGGTTGCACCATAGCACAACATTACTCAACAATTGTTAACACAACTGCATCTTTTGCTCTCATGTTATATCTTAGAGTTACATGTTAGGAACACGTATTTGGGACGTATACATAGCAACTCTTAGTGTGTCGGTTTGCATGGTAACCGGTCGTGCCGTCTTCCCCGTGTTTCCTCCCCATTAAGCATACCGTGTTGGTATATTGGTAGATTTTCATGCCCTTGCTATTAGGAGATTTGCTGCTATAAGGATTTGGAAGTGGAGGCTAGTGTATGGCTTAGAAAGTCTGCCTAAGTCCATGAATAATAGGTACATTTCTGGCAAGAATGATATAGTCTGCCCTCTGAAATGTGATATTATATTTCCCACCATGCTCCAAAAGGGGTGAATGTTAGCACATGACCACCAGGTGTGATACATTGTTCCCCTCTCTTTTAGGCTTGTCAGCATGTGCTAGACGTGTTTGGGTACTGTATTGTAGTTTTCGTACTAACTACAGGTGTGATGCACAACTCGTTTTGATTTTGTGTGCCACAAAGGCTCTGGTCCATTGTGTTCTGTCAAATTCTTTGCCTATGTTAGTTTGCCAGACTACCATATACGGATCACACGTGTGTTGTCGCCTTATTTAATAGGTGAAAGAGAATATCTTTTTTGGTGTTGTCAGGGAGGCACATGTCCTTTCAAAATACACCATGATCGGTGTCATGGTTCAGGCTGGTTGGGTAGTAGCCAGGGCAAGATTAACATAGGGGCTGATGGAATAGGCCCATTGATTTGAAAAAAACAAAACATTTTTTTTTACACATTGCTCTTAGGGTTGCCACCTGGCTGGTAATAGGCCCATTAACTTGGGGGGACTCTTTTTTTTTTTTTACACACTACTCTTAGGGTTGCCACCTGGCTGGTATTTGAGACTGCCTGGCTGGTGCCAGTATTGCAGTAAAACCGGCAATACAAATACCAGTTTATTTCTTAGTATAAACGGAGATTACTCTGCAATAGTCACTGTGTGTGGAGAGAGGCAGGGATAGGAAGTTACAGCATATCCCTGCCTCTCTCTACTCACTGATCCATGGGGGAGCAGCTACACAGCACAGAGAGTCCAGACAGCAGATCCCAGCCTGCAAAGACTGCCTACAGCTCAGATAAGTGATGGATGGGGGGAAAGGCTGCAGAGAGACATGGGGACACTGGGAGACCTGGGGACACTGAGATACTGTGTCCCTAGTGTCTGTGTCCCCATGTCTCCCAATGTCTCCAAGTGTCTCAGTGTCCCCATATCTCCCAGCCAGTGTCCCTAATGTCTCAGTGTTCCTAGTGTCTCGGTTTCCCCATGCCTCCCAGTGTCCCCTAGTCTCACAATGTTCCAATGTACAAGACACTGGGAGACATGGGGACACTGGGAGACATGGGGCAATGAGACACATGGAGCACATTGTGATACATAGGGATACTGTGATACATAGAGGACACTGAGACATGGGGACACAAGAGGACACTGAGACACATGGGGCACTGAAACATTGTGATACATAGGGGACACGGAGACCAGGGGGCACTGGAAGACTATGAGACACTGGGAGACTCAGGGACACTAAGACACTGGGAGACAGGGAGACACTGGGAACAATTCATCTTTTAAACATGTGCAATTCGTTTCGTTCTGAATGTTAATTGGACAAATTTCGGGCAATTCGGACATTTGGATACTTCTGAAAGTCCGACTAGCTGAATTGCCGAATTTCCGAAGTTGCCGAAGTTCCAAAGTGTCGAAGTGCCAAAGTGCCCAAGTGCCAAGGTTCCGAAGGACAGAATTGCCGAAGTACTAATATACCCAGTGGAAGAATGTTACACTATATCCCAGTTTAAATAAAAAGTATGCAAACATAGCCAGGATTCAGCTGTAAGAATTTGCAACACTTACAACAATCAAGTAACACGTTCATATAAAATGTAAGTTACTTGGCCAGTCAAAAGATGGGAATGAGTAAGTAGATAACTCCCTAATTTCCACGGTATTAGGGAGCTATGTACCAAAAGGCTGAAAGACCTAAATTGGTCTTTCAGCCAAATTTACTAATACTAAGTAAAAATTACTTAGTATTTGTAAATTCTACCCCTTCTCGCTATATCGCGGGTAGGGGCATGTCTAGTAAACAGTGAGTAAACATGTCTAGTAAACAAGTGTCCCCCTCCCGAGCCCCCACCTGTGCTGTGCAAGTGGGGGCTTTTAAACTGAAGGGGGGACGTATTGCCCCCACCCCTGAGTGGCGGGTGGGGGCCCTAAAGTAAAATAAGAGTGGGGACACCTATTGTCTTCCCCCCCGGCCCCCACCCCTGAGTGGCAGGTGGGGGCACTAAATAAAAATGTTACCCCCCCAGGTGACTAGGGGTCCCCAAACCCCTAGTCACCCCCCTCCTAAAAAAAAAATTAATAAACCCCTAACTACCCCCCTCACCCTAAAAATAGTGAGGAGGGAACAATAACTAAGTACCTGTAAAAAAAGAAATAAAACTTACCATTTGATGTCTTCTTTTTTCTAAATCTTTTTTTCTAAATATTTTTCACCCCCAAAAAAGGCCAAATAAAAAACCATAATACCCGTCGCACTTAAAAAAATAAAAAAAAATAACCTGAGCGCAAAAAAACTTTGTTGAAAAAAAAAAAAACCCCTGACGTTGAAAAAGTAATCCATCTTCACCCATGGAGGGAACCGCGCAGACTGAGCTCCGAAGGGTGGTGGAAGGCTTGTAAAGCCTTGCCGCGTCCTGCAATTAGGCTCAGAGCATTCTGATTGGTTGGTTTAAGCTAACCAATCAGAGTGCTCTGACAGGTAAGTCTCTACATTTACCTGTCACAGCACTCTGATTGGTTAGCTTGAAATCCAACCAATCAGAGTGCTCTGTGTCATTTTACACAACGTGGGAAAGTTCTTTGGAATTTACCCACGCTGTGCAATTTGACTCATAACCACACTCTGATTGATTTAAAGCAACCAATCAGATAGTTATGATTAATTATGCAACTTAGTAAGTCCGATATTTTTTTCCAGGAAAGGTGGCAACCCTAACTATCCTTCACATACTCTTGCTTAAGTATGGAAACTTAAGAGGGATGTATGGGAACAAAACTTATGTGGACTGACTGACAATTAAATTAGTTAAGGTAATGCTGACTTTGGCCTGTAACACTGTGGCATGTCCAATTTCTTCTACACTACATACACCTTTTCTCTGTCCCAAAGATACACACATACTAACAGACACAAATACTAAAACAGACATACACATACAGGAATACTGACACACACATACTGAAAGAGACACACACACATATACAGACACAAACACATGCATAAGGAAATACAGATACACACACACTCATACTGACATAGAGACACACACACATATACATACAGACATACATAATGACAAACAGACATACATACATACTGACAAACAGACATACAAACTAACAAACATACATAATGACATACAGACACATACATACACATAAATACATACTGACATGCATACATACATAATTACATACATACTGGTATACATACAATTACATGCTGATTTACATATATACTGACATACATACAGACACACACACATACTGACATACACACACACATACATACTGACATATACATACACACACACATACTAACATACAGATAGATAGATAGATACATACATACATACATGCATACACACATACACAGACATACATGAATACTGACATATATACACACATACTGAAATATATACAGGGAGTGCAGAATTATTAGGCAAATGAGTATTTTGACCACATCATCCTCTTTATGCATGTTGTCTTACTCCAAGCTGTATAGGCTTGAAAGCCTACTACCAATTAAGCATATTAGGTGATGTGCATCTCTGTAATGAGAGGGGGTGTGGTCTAATGACATCAACACCCTATATCAGGTGTGCATAATTATTAGGCAACTTCCTTTCCTTTGGCAAAATGGGTCAAAAGAAGGACTTGACATGCTCAGAAAAGTCAAAAATAGTGAGATATCTTGCAGAGGGATGCAGCACTCTTAAATTGCAAAGCTTCTGAAGCGTGATCATCGAACAATCAAGCGTTTCATTCAAAATAGTCAACAGGGTCGCAAGAAGCATGTGGAAAAACCAAGGCGCAAAATAACTGCCCATGAACTGAGAAAAGTCAAGCGTGCAGCTGCCACGATGCCACTTGCCACCAGTTTGGCCATACTTCAGAGCTGCAACATCACTGGAGTGCCCAAAAGCACAAGGTGTGCAATACTCAGAGACATGGCCAAGGTAAGAAAGGCTGAAAGACGACCACCACTGAACAAGACACACAAGCAGATTTGCCCGCTTGAGGGAAGATGTTGGGAGCATCAGCTCAGGAGTAGCAGAGGAAGCTGTTACTTCTAACAGCCGAGCTAACAGCCCCCCTAGTACGGGTGGGGATCAAAATGTAAGGAAGGCAAGACAGGTTGTGGTGGTAGGGGACTCTATCATTAGGAGAGCAGATAGGGCAATCTGCCGCTCTGATCGGCTCAACCGGACAGTTTGCTGTCTCCTGGGTGCTCGGGTCTGGCATGTTGCTGACAGAGTGGATGGATTATTGGGAGGGGCTGGGGATGACCCAGCGGTCATGGTCCATGTTGGTACCAATGACAAAGTAAGAGGAAGATGGAAGGTCCTAAAGAATGATTTCAGGGAATTAGGTAGCAAACTTAAGAAAATGACCTCCAAGGTGGTATTCTCTGAGATATTACCTGTGCCACACGCTACAGTGGAAAGGCAGCGGGAGATTAGAGAGGTCAATGCGTGGCTTAAGTCTTGGTGCAGGAAGGAGGGTTTGGGGTTTTTAGAGCACTGGGCCGACTTTGCGATTGGGTACAACCTTTATAGTGGTGATGGATTGCACCTAAACGGGAGAGGGTCTGCAGTGCTGGGGATAGGATGGCTAGAAGGTTGGAGGAGATTTTAAACTAGTAGTAGGGGGGGAGGGTCATAGCAATCTACAAAATGGAGATAGGACAGAAAGGAGATGGGCTTTAGCACAGTATAAGGGGGGTGGAAACGGGGGGAGGGGCAAGCTCAGAACAGAGAAGCTGTGTAATGTTGAAAATTCACAAAATATACAAGTGACGCATAATATTAAATGTATGCTTACTAATGCAAGGAGCCTAAATAACAAAATGGGGGAACTAGAGGCATTAGCATACACTAAACAATATGATATAATAGGCATAACTGAAACATGGTGGGATGAGACACATGACTGGGCAGCTAACTTAAATGGGTACATGTTATTTAGGAAGGATAGGAAAAACAAGAAGGGTGGTGGGGTATGTTTGTATGTCAAACATGATTTAAAGCCAAATGTTAAGCAAATGGAATGCGAGGAGGATAATGTGGAAGCTTTATGGGTAAATATCTGCTTGGGGAAAAGAAGGGAAACCAACTATTGGTTGGGATATGTTATAAACCACCTAATGTTAATATTGACGAGAAACAACAGCTGTTTGAGCAAATTGAGAAAGCTGCAAATCTGGGTAACACTTTAATTATTGGAGATTTTAATTACCCGGATATAAATTGGGACAGAGGGACTAGTGCCTCAGCAAAGGGAATTAGGTTTTTAAACTTGTTAAATGACACCTTCATGTCACAACTTGTACAAGCACCAACTAGAATGGATGCTTGTCTGGACCTGGTTTTAACAAACAACGTTGATCTTTTGACCAACATTCAAGTAGGTGAGCACTTGGGAAATAGTGATCACAATATAGTGTCCTTTGAAATAAACTCAAAAAAACAAAAGCACATGGGGAATACTAAAACATATAATTTTAAAAAGGCCAATTTCAATAAGTTAAGGGAAGCTTTACAATATATTGACTGGCATAAACTCTTTAGTGAAAAGAACACTGAGGATAAATGGATCATCTTCCAACAAATATTACAAAGGTACATTTCTCAGTATGTACCATTGGGAAATAAATATAAAAGAAACAAATTAAAACCAACATGGCTTAGTAGAGAAGTAAAACAAGAGATTACAACTAAGAGAAGGGCATTTAAAGCATTTAAATCGGACAAATCAGATGCATCTTATAAAAGATATAAGGATGCAAATAATGCGTGCAAAAAGGCAATTAGACTTGCTAAACTTCAAAATGAAATAATGATAGCTGAAGAGAGCAAAACCAACCCCAAAGCATTTTTTAAGTACATAAATTCAAAAAAAAAACAAAATGAAAGTGTAGGTACACTAAAAACTGAAACGGGGGTGTTAATTAATGAAGACCAGGAAAAGGCAGGAATTTTAAATAACTTTTTCTCCTCCGTATATATTAAGGAAGAACCCATGGCAATAGATGTGCAAATGATTGCTACTAAAAACTTGCAGAATAATTGTAATTGGTTAACTCAAGACAAGGTGCTGCAGCAACTAAAGAAAGTTAATATAAACAAAGCTCCAGGGCCTGACGGTATCCATCCACGTGTACTTAAGGAACTAAGTGCAGAAATAAGTGAACCTCTGTTTTTAATCTTTCAAGATTCTTTTCTTTCAGGAAGTGTTCCGGAGGATTGGAGGAAGGCAGATGTGGTTCCTATATTCAAAAAGGGTTCAAAATCCTTGCCTGGAAATTATAGACCTGTGAGCTTAACTTCTGTGCCTGGTAAAATATTTGAAAGTTTATTAAGGGATAATATTCAAGAATTCCTTGAGAAGAACATGGTTATCAGCAAAAATCAGCATGGTTTTATGAAGCACAGGTCATGTCAAACTAACTTGATTGCGTTCTACGAAGAAGTAAGTAGAAGTATAGATCAGGGTGTTGCCGTGGATGTGATCTTTTTGGATTTTGCCAAGGCATTTGATACAGTTCCACACAATAGATTAGTGTTCAAACTCAAGGAAATCGGTCTAGATGAAAATGCTTGTTCTTGGGTAGAACATTGGCTTAAAACAGAGTACAAAGAGTTGTCATTAATGGTAAATTTTCAAGCTGGACAGAGGTGGCAAGTGGTGTCCCTCAGGGGTCTGTTCTGGGACCCCTTCTATTTAACATGTTTATAAATGATCTTGAAGACCGCATTGAAAGTCATGTTTCAGTGTTTGCAGATGACACCAAACTTTGTAAAACAATACAATGTGAGCAAGATATTACTTTGCTGCAGAGGGATTTAGATAGACTGGGGGACTGGGCACTCAAATGGCAGATGAAATTTAATGTTGAAAAATGCAAAGTTATGCACTTCGGCGTAAAGAATACACAAGCAACGTATACCCTTAATGGAAGCGAATTAGGGATAACAACACATGAAAAGGACTTGGGAATTGTTATAGACAACAAACTATGCAACAATGTGCAATGTCAATCAGCAGTGGCCAAGGCCAGTAAGGTATTGTCATGCATGAAAAAGGGCATTCATTCTCGGGACAAGAATATAATTTTGCCTCTTTATAAATCACTGGTAAGACCCCATATTGAATATGCTGTGCAATTTTGGGCACCTGTTCTAAAGAAGGATATTATGGCACTAGAAAAAGTGCAGAGGCGGGCTACAAAATTAATAAAAGGAATGGAACATATCGGCTATGAAGAAAGGTTAACAAATTTAAACCTATTTAGTTTAGAAAAACGTCGCCTGAGAGGGGATATGATAACATTATACAAATATATTCGGGGCCAATACAAACCATTGTGTGGAAATCTATTCACAAACCGGACTTTACATAGGACACGAGGCCATGCGTTTAGACTGGAAGAAAGAAGATTTCGTCTAAGGCAAAGGAAAGGTTTTTTTACTGTAAGAACAATCAGGATGTGGAATTCTCTGCCTGAGGAAGTGGTTTTATCAGAGTCCATACAGATGTTCAAACGGCTACTAGATGCATACTTGCAAGAACAGAATATTCAAGGATATAATCTTTCAATGTAGGGTAATAACTACTTGATCCAAGGATAAATCTGACTGCCATTCTGGGGTCAAGAAGGAATTTTTTTCCTAGCTTGTTGCAAAATTGTGCTTCAAACTGGGTTTTTTGCCTTCTTTTGGATCAACAGCAAAAAACAAATGTGAGGAAGGCTGAACTTGATGGACGCAAGTCTCTTTTCAGCTATGTAACTATGTAACTATGTAACTAAGCTGAAACGTCAAGACTGGGCCAAGAAATATCTCAAGACTGATTTTTCTAAGGTTTTATGGACTGATGAAATGAGAGTGAGTCTTGATGGGCCAGATGGATGGGCCCGTGGCTGGATTGGTAAAGGGCAGAGAGCTCCAGTCCGACTCAGACGCCAGCAAGGTGGAGGTGGAGTACTGGTTTGGGCTGGTATCATCAAAGATGAGCTTGTGGGGCCTTTTCGGGTTGAGGATGGAGTCAAGCTCAACTCCCAGTCCTACTGCCAGTTCCTGGAAGACACCTTCTTCAAGCAGTGGTACAGGAAGAAGTCTGCATCCTTCAAGAAAAACATGATTTTCATGCAGGACAATGCTCCATCACACGCGTCCAAGTACTCCACAGCGTGGCTGGCAAGAAAGGGTATAAAAGAAGAAAATCTAATGACATGGCCTCCTTGTTCACCTGATCTGAACCCCATTGAGAACCTGTGGTCCATCATCAAATGTGAGATTTACAAGGAGGGAAAACAGTACACCTCTCTGAACAGTGTCTGGGAGGCTGTGGTTGCTGCTGCACGCAATGTTGATGGTGAACAGATCAAAACACTGACAGAATCCATGGATGGCAGGCTTTTGAGTGTCCTTGCAAAGAAAGGTGGCTATATTGGTCACTGATTTGTTTTTGTTTTGTTTTTGAATGGCAGAAATGTATATTTGTGAATGTTGAGATGTTATATTGGTTTCACTGGTAATAATAAATAATTGAAATGGGTATATATTTGTTTTTTGTTAAGTTGCCTAATAATTATGCACAGTAATAGTCACCTGCACACACAGATATCCCCCTAACATAGCTAAAACTAAAAACAAACTAAAAACTACTTCCAAAAATATTCAGCTTTGATATTAATGAGTTTTTTGGGTTCATTGAGAACATGGTTGTTGTTCAATAATAAAATTAATCCTCAAAAATACAACTTGCCTAATAATTCTGCACTCCCTGTACATACACACATACATACATAGATACACACATACATACTGACAAACAGACATACGTACTGGCATACATACATACATATACTGACATACATTACATACATACAGGCATACACACACACACAGACACAAATACATACATACATAGATACACACATACATACTGACATACAGACACATATATACATACATACACATACTGACATACACATACTAGCATACATTACATACGTACACACATACTGACATATATACATACACACATACATACATAGATACATACATACTGACAAACAGACATACATACTGGCATACATACATACACGTACTGACATACATTACATACATACATACATACATACAGGCACAACACAGAGACACACATACATGCATACTGACATACATACATACTGATATTTATACATACACACATACATACATACATACATAGACATAAAGACAAGAAGGTCCTGGGCTGCACTCACGGTCTTTAGATTGAAAACATTAGTTTATTCCATAAAATAAAAGAGATCTCTTTTATTTTATGGAAAGAGATCTCTTTTATTTTATGGAATAAACAATTTTTTTCATTCTAAAGACGGTGAGTGCAGCCCAGGACTTTCTTGTCTTTATGTCAATTTACTGCCCCAAGGGGACTGGCACCCGACAAGTATTATTAATGCTTTAATGCTAATATGCTGTGAGCGTGAGTGCATGGATCTATACATTTTTTGTTTACATACATACATAGATACACACATACATACTGACATACAGACACATATATACATACATACACATACTGACACACATAGTGGCATACATTACATACATACACACATACTGACATATATACAGGGAGTGCAGAATTATTAGGCAAGTTGTATTTTTGAGGATTAATTTTATTATTGAACAACAACCATGTTCTCAATGAACCCAAAAACTCATTAATATCAAAGCTGAATATTTTTGGAAGTAGTTTTTAGTTTGTTTTTAGTTATAGCTATGTTAGGGGGATATCTGTGTATGCAGGTGACTATTACTGTGCATAATTATTAGGCAACTTAACAAAAAACAAATATATACCCATTTCAATTATTTATTATTACCAGTGAAACCAATATAACATCTCAACATTCACAAATATACATTTCTGACATTCAAAAACAAAACAAAAACAAATCAGTGACCAATATAGCCACCTTTCTTTGCAAGGACACTCAAAAGCCTGCCATCCATGGATTCTGTCAGTGTTTTGATCTGTTCACCATCAACATTGCGTGCAGCAGCAACCACAGCCTCCCAGACACTGTTCAGAGAGGTGTACTGTTTTCCCTCCTTGTAAATCTCACATTTGATGATGGACCACAGGTTCTCAATGGGGTTCAGATCAGGTGAACAAGGAGGCCATGTCATTAGATTTTCTTCTTTTATACCCTTTCTTGCCAGCCACGCTGTGGAGTACTTGGACGCGTGTGATGGAGCATTGTCCTGCATGAAAATCATGTTTTTCTTGAAGGATGCAGACTTCTTCCTGTACCACTGCTTGAAGAAGGTGTCTTCCAGGAACTGGCAGTAGGACTGGGAGTTGAGCTTGACTCCATCCTCAACCCGAAAAGGCCCCACAAGCTCATCTTTGATGATACCAGCCCAAACCAGTACTCCACCTCCACCTTGCTGGCGTCTGAGTCGGACTGGAGCTCTCTGCCCTTTACCAATCCAGCCACGGGCCCATCCATCTGGCCCATCAAGACTCACTCTCATTTCATCAGTCCATAAAACCTTAGAAAAATCAGTCTTGAGATATTTCTTGGCCCAGTCTTGACGTTTCAGCTTGTGTGTCTTGTTCAGTGGTGGTCGTCTTTCAGCCTTTCTTACCTTGGCCATGTCTCTGAGTATTGCACACCTTGTGCTTTTGGGCACTCCAGTGATGTTGCAGCTCTGAAATATGGCCAAACTGGTGGCAAGTGGCATCGTGGCAGCTGCACGCTTGACTTTTCTCAGTTCATGGGCAGTTATTTTGCGCCTTGGTTTTTCCACACGCTTCTTGCGACCCTGTTGACTATTTTGAATGAAACGCTTGATTGTTCGATGATCACGCTTCAGAAGCTTTGCAATTTTAAGAGTGCTGCATCCCTCTGCAAGATATCTCACTATTTTTGACTTTTCTGAGCCTGTCAAGTCCTTCTTTTGACCCATTTTGCCAAAGGAAAGGAAGTTGCCTAATAATTATGCACACCTGATATAGGGTGTTGATGTCATTAGACCACACCCCTTCTCATTACAGAGATGCACATCACCTAATATGCTTAATTGGTAGTAGGCTTTTGAGCCTATACAGCTTGGAGTAAGACAACATGCATAAAGAGGATGATGTGGTCAAAATACTCATTTGCCTAATAATTCTGCACTCCCTGTACATACACACATACATTCATAGATACATATACACATACATACTGACATACAGACGCATATATACATACATACACATACTGACATACATTACATACATACATGCTGGCATACATACAGACAGACACATACAGATACATACTCACATACATATATACATACACACACACATTTTTCAGCCACCCTCCTCTTCCTTACCTTTTTGTTGCAGGAGGGTGGCTGGGGATGATAGGAGTTAGCTGCCTTGCCTCACCTCTCCTCCCCTCACAGCCTTCAGGTTGTTTCTTCTCATTCCCGCGCGGAGTAAGCTGGGAGGAAATGACAGGCCGTTACTTACTCCAAGCAGCAATTTTTTTTTTTAAAGGGGCCCGGTCGCGCTATTACATCGCTGGCCGGGCCCCTGAAGATATAGGGCTCATCGGGTGGCCCTAAATGCTTGGGCCATGTGATGGGTGTAGATGCATGGTTGTCACCCCCTGATGGAGGCCCTGGCCCACTGTCTCCCCATAATGAAGCCCACTTGGTCGGTGTATCATATGTGGGAGAATTTCGCTGATTCTAGTGGCATAAGTAAAGCTTTGTGTATAGCTTTGTGTCCGTATTCAAGAGTGAGATGGGTCTAAAATTTTGTGGGTATGTGGGAGGTATGCCGGGCTTTGGTAGAATAACGATGTGAGCTCGGAGGATGCCTCAATTTATGGTGTAATTGGAGGTGGCCTCTGTAAATGCGCGTACCAAATTTTTTTTGTAGTAAAAGTTATATAGCCTCTCAGGACATGGTGATTTTCCTGATGGTAGTGCTTTGATGGCTATCTCGACCTCTTGGTCTGTTATTGGGCATGTGAGTTCTTCCTGTTGAGTAGGGGTAAGGTGTGGAACATTTATCATACTGAGCTATGCATCGATTTCAGCTGCTAAGGGCAGATGTGTGTGACTGCTGTTTATCAAGTTGTATAATTTGGCATTGTATCGAGCTAATTCATTACTAATATCTCTCGGTGATGTGAGTTTGGTTCCACTACGAGAGATGAGGTGTGCTATTTTTTGGGAGGCTTGTCTTGCTTCCAGTCTATTTGCTAAAAGTTTGCTAGCCTTGTTCCCTTGTGCGTAGTGAGTTGCTTTTAACTTTCTGAGCTGGTTCCCATTTTTGTCTATGGCCTGTTGGTGTTTACACATAGTTAAGTGGATGATTTTGTCTTTCAATGTTTGGGATGGTGTCAGTTGGTTTCTGGCATTGAGATCATATAGTTCTTGTTGCCATTTTTTTTAGTTGTGTTTGAAATAGTTTCCATAGTTGAGATGCTCTCAGTATCAAAAGCCCTCGTACTACTGGCTTGTGTTCTAGCCACGCTGTGTCTGGGATCACGTTAGGTGTTTTGTTTTCTGTGAAGTAGAATTGCAATGCCCTATCGACTTTGGTGGTAAACTCTGTGTTGTGTAATAGGGAAACATTAAGTCTCCAGGGGCTTCTATTCTTGAAATCATAGAGATCTTTCAGCTCTAGGGTGCTGTGCGTATGGCCCGACCAAGTTATAGGTTTTATGTCACATGAATCAACTGGCTAGTGTGTGCTCTATTAAAAAAAAAAACTTGAATTCTAGAATAGGTGTTGTGCATGGGTGAAAAGTATGTGTATGCTCCTTCTGAGGGGTTTGCGTTCTGTAGCGTGGTGTCAAAGTTAGGGTCAAGGACATGATTGAGGTCTCCACATAAAACAGTGATACCCTGTTTGATGTTGACCAGTTTAAGAATTTGAGAAGATTCTGTAGAGAAAATGTATTTGATTAGTATTGGGCGTGTATACATTCGCAATAGTGTATAGTGTATAGTTGATGGTACCAACTATGATGACATATCTTTGTGTCTATATCTTGGGAGTGCACCTGGAAGGAGACGGTTGTACTGATTAAGATGGAGGCACCCCGTGTTTTGTTCGGGGATGTTACATGGAACTGGGAGGGGAACTCATTAGTCAAAATTTGTGGGTGATCGTTAGTACATAAATGAGTCTCCTGGAAAAATACAAATGTGGCTGCTTGCGCTATGATCTCGCGGCTCAGGAGATGCCTTTTAACAGGCATATTTGAGCATCTAATGTTCAGAGTGCAAAATTTCATGTGGGGTTATACGGGAAAGTATGCTTCCAAAAAGTGTTAATTCAATTACTGGCAGGGTCTTCCACCCTCCCCAGCTTGATCAAGCCAAGTGGAAATCCCCCTGAAGAGGGCAAACACAGTAAGTGATCATGCTTGCTACTTTTTCGCCTATCTGTACACATGGTATCTGTTTACGTAGCTGTTTTGGGCCACCCACTTGGCCCTGTCTGCTAGTAAAGCTTGCCAGCGTTCTATGGTCTGTGCAGTCACATGTGATCTTGGACTGCTTTGCCGGTAGTAATGACAAACTGAGCAGAAAGTATGTAAAAAACAAAAACAAATAGTAAAAACAAACATATAATGGTGCTGCTAACATGGCTGGGCACTTCCCACGAATGCCTCGGGGGTAGAAACCGATAGCTTCCTATCCTGGTGTGCTAAATTAAGGATACACTGGAATGGGAATGTGGCGGTCACCCCGAGAGAGGAGGGATGTTCACAACCAGAGATGTCCTTTTCCCTTTTAGTGTGGGTAGTGCTGCGGTATTCCCCAGTCGATTTCCAAGCAGACTATGAATCCAATATAGCTGTATAGCTCTTATAAGAGTTAGTGGTTATAGCAAGTATAGGTGTTTCCTACAATCGCTAGATGTGGCTGCGTGTTGAGGGTGAAATGAACTGATTTTAATGGGACCACACTTGGCCTTTTATGACAATCCCCATGCAAGGGGCACTCTCATCCGGACCTGATGGAAGACTGAATTATAAAGTCACAGGCCAATGACAACAGTATTACAATATATACAACTCCCATACATATCATGCAATCCCTTCCCTCTGCCTGGGAGATAATTGAGTCAAGTACTGTATTAACTCAATTATTTCCAGGCGAAAAAAAACATAATTTACAGGCAACCTGAAAGTACCCCAAAAACTCACATAAACCCCACATCTGGGTGATCTGGGTGAGCAACATATTCAAGAATCACACAGATCGGTTCAGAGGTTCAGGATTTTCATGAAAGTCTTGTTTTTGTTTTTTGTTGCTCTATTTGTAAGGTCTTTACAGTGTTATGCGTGGGTATAGCAGATATAAGTCCACTAAGGAGGTGGAAACTTAGTATTACTCCAATTGGGCCTGTTGTGTCATACGGTGGAGACCTGGGCCGGGGGCTCCTGTTAAACTAACTAAGTCAAGTGTACAGTAAAAATTGTAACAGAGGGAGTCCTCCCGGTGCCCCCCACCATAGATATTTTCCGTAACATTAGGCAAAACATACATTTAACATTTCCAACACTTAATTTGGTATATTAATTTGGTATAAAAGACCATTATAACTCGTATCATGGTTCCCATCTATTGAGAGGTGTGTTCAGCCTAGGAGTTAAGGGCAACTGAGCAATGTATGCTCCATATAGGGAGCTCTCCCTCCCCCTCTTCCCCATACATGGATATAATAACAGTAATGCCTTCTGGTTTGTTTTTTGATTTTTTTTTTTTTTCATGTTTTGTTAAAATGAAGAAAAATATATGGGGATCTGTTCTAATCAACTAATATATGTATGGTACGTCTGGAGACCGAGTGTCTCACTGTACCCCAGCATAGGTGCAGCAATTAAAGTGAATATATTCGGGGTCTATGGTGCTTGCTGTTTCTTAAGTCCAGTGTGCAGACATAGTCCCAAAAAGACTCTCAAGGCCTTCTCGCTTTCTTCCATTCAGGAAAGGTTTTCTGTTGTTCCGTTGCTTTCCCATGAGAGGTCTGCTGCTCGGGGCCCAAGTCTCGGAGGATCCGTTCTCCCTCTTCTGTGGTGCTGATCACAGTTGTCTTGCCCTTTCTCTGGATCAGCAGCTTGACGGAGTAACCCCAGCGGTAAGGCAGGTGATTCTCCCGGCGGTGTGCTGTGATGTCTTGAAAAGTCCTCCTTTTCTTTAGGGTAAATGTAGAGATGTATTTTGCAGGCCATTCTTTTGTTCCTCTGCTGCCCCTCAGAACGGCTCCTTTGCGTGGTAGTAATGCATTCTGAGTAGGATGTCTCTGGGGGTGTTTGGTGGCAGAAAGCTAGGCCTCTTTGTCGGGTGAACTCTGTCCAACAGCAGTAAATCTTGTGGCAGGTCTGGCACCAAAGTATGTAGGAGGCCCGTGACGTAAGCCTGCAGGTCTCTGGTGCCCATCGACTCCATAACTCCCTGGATACAGAGATTGTTGCGCCGGGCCCGGTCTTTGATGTCCGCTAGCTTGGTGTCATAAATTTCCATGTGGGACGTTAGTTCTTCCACTTTCTTCCACTTTTCGAGAAGTTATTGTGCGCCTGCTTGTTCGCCCATTTTGTCTTCTATGGCTGATGTCCTTGTGCCCAGCTCATGAAGGTCTTTTTGGAGCTGGTGTATAGAAGTTTGCAAGGTTTGGAGCATTTTCGACGACATGTCATCGAGCATGTTTTGCATCACCGCTTGTGTGAGCGGGGATTCTGGGCTCGGCGGCTCCTGGGGTCCGTCCACATCTTCGTCGGCGCCATCTTGGTCTGCTTTAAGTGCCACAGGAGTTTTGTTCTGTCCTGCCCGCGGGGCAAAAAAGTGAGATTTTTCTTATTTCTCTGTATGCCTCTTTTTGCTCTCCATAGATGCAATTTTTTTCCTTATTCGTACTATATATTGTGCTAGCGAAATCGGTAGAAAATATATTGTTTTTACAATAATTCTGTAGTAAAATCCCGCTCCCCCTCCTGCTTCTCAGGCAGACTATCAACATACTCTCTATGCTGATGTCTGTTTGCAAGAAAACAAACCTACAGACTGTTCTCTTGCCCTGCTTCAATGTACTGCAGCGCACATGAGTTCCATGTGATTCATCAATGTACGAATGTCCATCTTGTTCCGCGGCAGTTCAGGCACTACAACTAATTTTAATGAGATTAAATTAGTTATAGTGTCTAACTTTGTAAAATAGATGATTATGATTTGTGCCTATCAACAAAAAGAAAATGCATGCTATACCTAAATTTTATCAGGATTTTAGCTGGTTCAAATTTAGTTGGAAGTCTGGAGGTATCAGAAAAGTTACCACAGGGATAACTGGTGTGTGGCGGCCAATTCAATTATGGGACTTGATCTAAAAACAAATCTGGCCTATTTGATAGGATTAACTAGGTGACGGCTGGCCAGTGCTTGACACGCTGCCACGTTAAAAATTATTTTAAAAAATTAAAATATATATAAAAAGCTTAAAACCCTCATATTAAACTTCCCTATGCCTCATATCTACTAAACTTTTACCTGTGAGCATCGAGGATGGGAAGTAAAATAATGGCGGATAAACAAACCACTGTCCATCTCCCTTTCACACCAATGGCCAACAGAAAATAAAAGTGTTCCACCCACCAATGGACAGCAGGTGGTGGCTGTTATAATTATCATGGGGGATGACCTAATCTTCTCCCCTTTGCCCCCATCCATTGGTGGAGGAGTCTATAATATTATTCGTAATAAAGGAGGACCTAATGTTTCTTCCTGGCCTCCACCCATGGGCGATTATTTATGCAATGGGGCATTGACATGCCAGAGTGGGCTAGTAAGCCAATCATACAGAGTGCTCTGACAGCCAAGAGAAGTGAAACCAGAGCATTGGCATTTAACACCTGTTCATATGCAGAGATTACATCAGTCATATATTCTAGGACTGTGTCCTAACAGTACATAATACAGAGATTATTGAGGTTATTTACTAGACACAAATTCTGAATTCCAACCAAAATGGCAATTCTCATATTTAATATAGCCAAAACTGGTCAAAACTTAGTTGGTCTGAGCGAACTTGCAGTAATCTCCCAGATGTATTCAGTATCCAAATGATCCTTATAAATAAAACACTAGTATTACAAAAATTCAGGACCAAATGCACCATGCTTTTTGCAAGTGAATGCTAATTTAAAGTACTATTTGCCCACTGGTAGTTGTAGCAAGTTACATAACCCTGAGCGGCACAAGGGTTTACCACATGGCCAATTGGTGGCGGGTGGGGCAAAGGATGTTGTTTTTTTGAAGGAGTGGAGATTGGGTGAAAGTCTAACAGAGAGGGGAAGGGGAACGATAGTAACGGTGCAGCCCTAGAGAAGTCTTTAAGGTGAGCATCAGAGGTAGGAGTACAAACAGAGGTTGGATTAGGTCTCCGGCAGAGTATAGGGGCCTAGATGGGACATATTTGTGTATTATCGAGGATAAGTAGCTCAGAGCAGCATTGTGTATAGATTTATAAGCAAGTATCAGGATCTTAAAGGAACACTATAGTCACCTTACTTTAGCTAAATAAAGCAGTTTTAGTTTATAGATCATTCCCTGCAATTTCACTGCTCAATTTACTGTCATTTAGGAGTTAAATCACTTTGTTTCTGTTTATGCAGCCCTAGCCACACCTCCCCTGGCTATGATTGACAGAGCCTGCATGAAAAGAAAACTGGTTTCACTTTCAAACAGATGTAATTTACCTTAAATAATTGTATCTCAATCTCTAAATTGAACTTTAATCACATACAGGAGGCTCTTGCAGGTTCTAGCAAGCTATTAACATAGCAGGGGATAAGAAAATCTTAATTAAACAGAACTTGCAATAAAGAAAGCCTAAATAGGGCTCTCTTTACAGGAAGTGTTTATGGAAGGCTGTGCAAGTCACATGCAGGGAGGTGTGACTAGGGTTCATAAACAAAGGGATTTAACTCCTAAATGGCAGAGGATTGAGCAGTGAGGCTGCAGGGGCATGTTCTATACACCAAAACTGCTTAATTAAGCTAAAGTTGTTCAGGTGACTATAGTGTCAATAAATTGTGTCCTATATCTTACGGGAAACCAATGTAGGGACTGACAAAGATGGGAGGTGCGGGCGGACCGCCACATTCATTATAGACTGTAACGGGTTGGGAACACGTAAGACCACTGAGAAGCGGATTACAGTAGTCAAGGCGAGAGAGGACAGCAGCATGGACAAGCACCTTTTCCGTATCAGGGGTTAAATAGGGTCGGATGTGCACAATGTTTGTGAGATAAAAGTGGCAGGATTTGGAAATGAGTGGTGAAGGAGAGGTTGGAGTCAAAGAGAACACCTAGGCAGCGAGTCTTAGAGGTAGAGAGAATGGTAGCACCATTGACTTGGATGGACAGAGACAAGGGAATAGCAACACTTGAGGGAGGGAAGACCAGAAGTTCTGTTTTGGACAGGTTCAGTTTAAGGAAGTGGGCAGCCATTCAATTGGAAATTGCAGAGAGGCCGTCCGAGACACAAGTCAAGAGGGGTGGTGAGAAATCAGGGGGGAACAAATACATTTGCGAGTCACCCACATCCAAGGGAGGCAGTGTATATTGAGAACAATAGTGGACCAAGGACAGACCCTTGGGGAACACCAACAGAGAGGGATTGGGGAGAAGAGGCAGAGCCAGAGAAAGAAACACTGAATGAGTGCTGGGAGAGGTAGGAAGAGCACCAGGAGAGCGGTATCTCGTAGACCAAAATTACAGGGGATGAGAAGAAGCTGTTGATGGATATAGTAGTGGCCATGGGATTTAGCAGTGATAAGATCATTGGATACTTTGGTCACAGCTGTTTATAACAGAGTGACAAGCGTGGAATCCAGATTGAAGCGGGTGAAGCAGAGAGTTGGATTTGAGGAAGCCTGTCATTCTCGCATACAAAACTCTCTCAAGGATCTTGGAGACAAACGGCAGTAGCGAGATACGCGGTAGTTGGATGGGGAATTAGGGTCAAGGTTGGGCCTTTTCAGAATCGGAGTTACGGTAGAAGGATTAGAGGAAATGTGCCAGAGGAGAGCGAGAGATTGAAAATTTTTAGTGAGAGGCAAAGCAAGAGAAGCAGAAAAAGTGAGGATGAGATACGAGGGAAAAGGTTCGCGGGAACAGGTGGTGGGGTGGGAGGAGTGGAGCAGAAACCTCTGCTGTAGCGGGTGCGAATGAGCATAGGACAGCAGAGGGAGTGTGATTAGGGGAAAAGTTAGTAGTGCTTGGAGAGAGATCTCTTCCCTTCTCAGTGAAGTGAGTTGCAAAGTTTGTGGAGGTCAAGTTGGTGGTAGTAGGGGGCACGACGGATTGAAGAAGAGAGTTAATAGTATTAAATAGTCATTTGGGCTTGCCGGAGAGTGTGGTTGAGTATATTGAAGTAGTTTTCTTTTGAAGAGGCTAGAGCCAGACTGTAGGAGCGCAGCATAAATTTATAGTCAGATTCTTTCTTGTAAATTTATTTTTCGTCAGCCCCAAAACTCCCAAATTATTGCTGCTTTATTCTGCGGGCTCTCGTAGTGTCTAAAGAGGAAAAGACATTCAAGGATACACACACAACTGAGGCTGCAACTTTTCTTATGGCTCTGGGCCGGACTGTTCCCTATTTGGCAAACCCAGACCAACTTCCACCCATCCCTACATTCAGATGAGGGGGAACAGTATTCAGTGACATAATTGTACATACTTTATTTGAAAATTGTTGTCAATTACCCTATTGCCCTGCAGGTACCCATGCTGACATCACTATTGTGCTGAAATTATTAGTTAATAGGCACTGCAACAAATAGCATTATTTTCTCAGTTTATACAGTGCCTTGCAAAAGTATTCACCCCCCTTGGCATTTTTTGTGTTTTGTTGCCTCACAACCTGTAATTAACGTGGATTGTTTGAGGATTTGCATCATTTAATTTACAGAACATGCCCACAACTTTGAAGATGGTGTTTTGTTTTGTTTTTTTATTGTGAAGCAAACAACAAATAGGACAAATTAACAGAAAAGGTCAATGTGCATAGCTATTTACCCCCTAAAGTCAATACTTTGTAGAGCCACCTTTTGCGGCAATCACAGCTCCAAGTCGCTTTGGATAAGTCTCTATGAGCTTGCCACATCTTACCACTGGGATTTTTGCCCATTCCTCCTTGCAAAACTGCTCCAGCTCCTTCAAGTTGGATGGTTTGTGCTTGTGAATAGCAATCTTTAAGTCTGACCACAGATTTTCTATTGGATTGAGGTCTGGGCTTTGACTAGGCCATTCCAACATATTTACATGTTTCCCCTTAAACCATTCAAGTGCTCAAGAATATCCCTGTATTTAGCACCATCCATGTTTCCCTCAACTCTGACCAGTTTCCCAGTCCGGCTGCTGAAATACATCACCACAGCATGATGCTGCTACCACCATGTTTCACTGTGGGGATGGTGTTCTTTGGGTGATGTGATGTGTTGGGTTTGTGCCAGACATAGCATTTTCTTTGATGGCCGAAAAGTTAAATTTTAGTCTCATCAGACCAGAGCACATTCCTCCATACATTTTGGGAGTCTCCCACATGCCTTTTCGCAAACTCAAAATGTGCCATTTTGTTTTTTGTTGAAAAATAATGGCTTTTTTTCTGGCCACTCTGCCATAAAGCCCAACTCTATGGAGCGCACGACTTATTGTCGTCCTATGTACAGATACTCCAGTCTCTGCTGTGGAACTCTGCAGCTCCTCCAGGGTTACCTTAGGTCTCTGTGCTACCTCTCTGATTAATGCCCTCCTTGCCCAGTCTGTGAGTTTTGGTGGGCAGCCGTCTCTTGGCAGGTTTGCTGTTGTGCCATGTTCTTTCCATTTGGTTATGATAGATTTGATGGTGCTCCTGGGGATCATCAAAGATTTGGATATTTTCTTAGAACCTAACCCTGACTTGTACCTCTCAACAACATTGTCCCTTACTTGTTTGGAGAGTTCCTTGGTCTTCATGTCAGTGTTTGGTTAGTGGTGCCTCTTGCTTAGGTGTTGCAACCTCTGGGGCCTTTCAAAAAAGGTGTGTATATGTAATGACAGATCATGTGATACTTAGATTGCACACAGGTGGACATCATTTCACTAATTATGTGACTTCTGAAGGTAATGGTTGCACCAGAGCTTTTTATGGGCTTCATAACAAAGGGGTTGAATACATACGCACATGCCAATTTTCTGTTTTTGATTTCTAAAAAATAGTTAGGTATATATTTTTCTCATTTCACTTCACCAACTTAGACTATTGTGTTCTGATCCATCACATACAATTCAGATTAATAAAACATTGAACTTAAGGTTGTAATGTAATAAAATAGGTAAAAAGTCAAGGGGGATGAATACTTTTGCAAGGCACTGTATATGCCATTATTTTTAGTCTATTGAAGGATATTTACCCACTGTTGCCCTATAGGTTAGAGGTATACTTGTAAATAAGAGCTCCCTTTTGCTCTGTTTGACTTAATGTTAGATATGATAATCAAGTTGAGTTATGGTGTGAACCCAGGTCTCAGTCACTTAGTCTTAGCTACTCTCTTATGTATATATATATATATATATATAAGATGGTGCATACTACTTAATAAATCATGCAGTTCTCAGTGCAATTGCAGCAACCAATGTGAAATCCTGGTAATGAGGTTTAAATACAATAAAAACCGAAAGTGCTGGTGCGCAAAATTCACAAAAATCACCCTAAGTGTATGTAGCACAAGCTCTTAAAGTGATATTCACACTTTACCACTTCGGTGTATATGGAGTGAGCAGGTTGACGGCTATATTTCGAATATCCTTCATCCCCAGAGGGCTGGTGAGCGGGTTCGGGACTTTGATACATCTCTGCATATGTTTTTATCACATTTGAAATAAAGCTGTTTTACTTACTTGCTGTTCTGATCCTCCCTGGGCGTTTTAGCTATGAGTGGGGCTATTAACACTCTCTATTTGTGAGTTGAACATCTAGAAGAGTTTTTTTTAAATACATTTTATCTTGTAATGTTATTGCACTAGGAGTGCTTTCTGTGTTTTCTTTTTTTCTCTGAAACTGCTATGTTTACAGCAGGTAGGGTTAACCCTAGCTGGACCTGGCACCCAGACCACTTCACTGAGCTGAAGTGGTCTGGGTGCCTATAGTGGTCCTTTAAGATAAGAAACTAGTAAATTCTGTAATTAGGTAAACTTCATGTCAAGTACAGCTGTAATCAAAATTATTCAACCCCCATAGAAAATCAGGTTTATTGTCAAAATTTACAAACTTTTAGCTGTTTGCAATGAACAAGTCAAGCAAAAGCACATGAAATAGCTCAACACAAGATATGTTTCAAGTGGTTTCCCCAAATTCAACTCAACTTAGTGCTTGCAGAATGCAAACCCAAGAATATTACTGAACTGGAAGACATAGCTCATCAGCAAAGGGCTAAGGTTCTTCAGGAACGCTGCCAGAAGCTGGTGTCTGGCTATGCATCTCATTTGCAGCTGATTATACCAGCAAAAGATGTGCGTTATTAAGTAGTATTATTACTATTAATTATTATCGACATTTATATAGCGCCAACAGATTTCGTAGCGCTTTACAATATTATGAGAGAGGGGATTTAACTATAAATAAGACAATTACAAGAAAACTTACAGGAACGATAGGTTATTATTATTTATTATTATTATTGCCATTTATATAGCGCCAACAGATTCCGTAGCGCTTTACAATATTATGAGAGGTGGGATTTAACTATAAATAGGACAATTACAAGAAAACGTACAGGAACGATAGGTTGAAGTGGACCCTGCTCAAACAAGCTTACAGTCTATAGGAGGTGGGTATAAGACACGTTAGGACAGGAAATATCAAATAGGGTGGGAGTGAAGCAGAGCTGGAGGAGGGGGTAGAGTGCTGCCTTATAGGAGAGAGCAAGAGATAGGTATGTAAGGTAGAGGTTACTCTGGGAGGCCATAAGCTTTCCTTAAGAGATGGGTTTTAAGGCTCTTCTTAAATGATTGAAGAGGACCCTGCTCAAATGAGCTTACAGTCTATCGGAGGTGGGGTGTAAAACACAATAGGACACGAAATAGCAATCAAATAAGGTGGGAGTGAAGCAGAGCTGGAGAAGAGAGTTGAGTGCTGCCCATTAGGAGAGAGCAAGTATGTAAGGTAGAGGTTACTCTGGGAGGCCATAAGCTTTCCTAAAGATATGGGTTTTAAGGCACTTCTTAAAGGATTGAAGACTAGGGGCAGTAGGCAGGCTATTCCATAGGAAGTGAGCCGCCTGCGAGAAGTCCTTCAAGCGTGAGTTGGCCGTACAAGTACGAACAACGGACAGGAGAAGGTCACGGGCAGAGCAGAGAGACCGAGAAGGGGCACATGGGCCCCTGTGAAGAAATATAAGAGGGGTTAGAATTGTTCAGTGCTTTATAGATGTGAATTAGTAGCTTGAATTGACTCCTATAGGATACAGGAAGCCAATGTAAGGAGTGACAGAGGGGTGAGTTGTGAAAGAACCAACTAGAGAGGAAATCAGTCAGGCTGCAGCATTCATTACAGACTGTAGCGGTGCAATACGGCTTTTGGGATGACCAATCAGGAGAGGGTTGCAATAATCCATGCGAGAAGTTACTAGAGCATGGACAAGCTCCTTGGTAGCATCTTGTGTAAGAAAGGGGCGGATGCGGGCTATGTTTTTAAGATGGAATCTACAAGATTTGGCAACATACTTGATGGGAGGCTCAAAGGTGAGGCCAAAATCAAGTATGACACCAAGACAGTGCGCTTGCAAGGAGGGACTTATGTGGATACCACTCACTTGAAGGGAGAGCGAAAGAGGAGGATCAGTATTAGGAGGAGGAAAGACAAGTAGCTCAGTTTTAGAGAGATTGAGTTTCAGAAAGCGGGAGGACATCCAGTCAGAGATGGAAGAAAGGCAAGCAGTGACACGTTGCAGGGCGGCAGGAGAAAGGTCCGGGGAGGAGAGATATATCTGGGAGTCATCAGCGTACAGGTGGTAGTGGAATCCAAAAAAGGTAATAAGTTTGCTAAGAGAGGCAGTATAAAGAGAAAATAGAAGGGGACCAAGGACAGAGCCTTGGGGGACTCCAACTGAGACAGGACGAGGGGAGGCGGTGTTATTAGAAAAGGAGACACTAAATGAGAGTTTAGAGAGGACAGAGTCAGAGATCGAGTGATTGAAGAGTTTGAAGAATCAGAACATGATCAACGGTGTCATAGGCAGCAGAGAAGTCAAGAAGAATTAGCATGGGGTAGTGGCCTTTGGATTTAGCTGCGATTAGGTCGTTAGTATCTTTGATAAGCGCAGTCTCAGAGTGGAGAGGGTGGAAGACAGTTTGCAGAGGGTCAAGGAGCGAGTTGGAATTAAGGAAGTGAGACACACGGGTCTAGACAAGTCTTTCCAGAAGCTTTGCGGAAAAAGGGAGCAGGGATATAGGACGATAGTTAGAGGGGGAGGACGGGTCAAGAGATTTTTTTTCAGGATAGGTACTACATTGGCATGTTTAATAAAGATGCTTGCCATAAAAAGGTTAAATAATTTTGAGATTGGAGAAATTTGAGAAAACCACTTGAAGCATTCATTGTGTTGAGCTATTTCAATTGCTTTTGTTGGATTTGTTCACTGCAAATAGCTGAAAGTCTAAATTTTGACAATAAACCTGATTTCATTAGGGTTTGAATAACTTTGATTACAACTGTATATCAAGTAAAAACAATTTTAAAAAGGAAAGATCTTAAAATAAAACAAATCCTACCTGTAAAAAAAAAAAATAGATATATATATATATATATGTATATATATATATATAAATCCAAATAGGTTGTGGTGGGGAAAATTGTGACTGAAAACCCCTTCCATCTGATGTCTGTGGATAGTTAATACAATGTTAAACAAAAATCTGCACACCAGTCAAGCCATAAGACTTGCTTTTCCCACAGAAATCATTTACCCACAGGTACACTCGTATGCCCTAACCTATTATCTGTCCACAGCAGTCATATGCTGGTTTCACGATCGCCTCCTTCCGGTCTTCACACTTCTCATCTTGGCGTACCATTCCCATTGAGGTAGCAATTCACTATACCCTATAATACGTCTGATCATAGACCTCTTCCGCACCGCACTCTACATCCATTCCCAGCATCAAACTCCTCATTCCCGCTATGAAGTTCTCACTGCACTACGCAAATCGATCATGCCATACGAGCTATCACTTAGCAAGTAGTAAGGCTTGGTTGAGCAAGACGGACTTATCTAACGCCTTTACTCTACTATCTATTCACCCTTCACTATGGCACCTGGCCTACGTTTGGGCGGCCATCCTCGCTAACCATTTTGTGGCTGTTTTCACAGGCTGACTTGGCTGGCAGCAACCTCTCAGCTCTTTTTAGTCTGCTTTTACATTCCCGGTGTCCACAACACAGCAGCTGACGCTCTTTTACACTCAGTTTAAGGTCTTCTTTCAGGCACTCCCTACGACCTACTACATACCATCCAGGATACCATCTTTCCATGAGATAATCTTGGACTAAGCACACAGTTACACCTCATACAGGTACGCACGCTTCACGCAGTTTCACGACTACTCTATCACTCACGCCAGGGCTTTGTATGTTGTTCCATGTCACAAGTAGAGTTTGCTTGATTCAAGACTTTTTCAAACTATTGTACTTATTGTCTTTTCCTCTAAACCTACAAATCAAGCATCTTATTTATACCTCCTATGCTGACACTCCGTTTTACGTATCCTAGGTCAGCCACACACTATCAGTACTAATCCATTACATCACGTCTAAACCTTCCATTAAGGTAAGCTACATCATGGCTTCCTTCGCTGGTTTCTCTTTTGCATCAGCAGCTTCAAGTTCTTACACCACAGTCCACATCACTAGGTGATGGGGCCACAGGTAATCCTCAGCTTAGTTACATATATACCTTAATCAGAGTAAAAGCTCCTTACTAGCTTTCAGTACACAAGCTGTATAAACTTGCAATAAAGTGTGTTTTCTTTGAATCCTCTTTTGCCCTCTTCTACAGGCCTACTTGTACGTTGGTTTCGGCACACTTCAACCAACTTTGCTTCTCCTTCTACATTCCATTACATATTAGATAAATTCCGAGCACAAGTTGGAAGACCATTTGGCCTGAATTTGTGGGAAGAGTTATGATCCTATATAAACCCTAACCAACTACTTACCTTTGTTGTGCAAGCTGTTTGTCCGCACCCACCTACACCCATCTATATTAACAATTCACCTTTGTGGGCCCTCTTCCACAGGCCTACTTGTACGTTGGTTTCGGCACACCTCAATCAACTTTGCTTCTCCTTCTACATTCCATTATGTATTAGATAAATTCTGAGCACAAGTATATATATTGACCATGTTCCTATGTTGCCACGAGGGGGTGACAGATCCAGAATACTTTTACAACGTGAAGCTTACTGGATACACTATCTGGACACTGTGACTCCTAAGGGACTAAATGAAAATTTGGTTCTCTCTATGTTTTTATAAGCTTCGTTCTGCCCACTCTGTGGTATGTGTAATCTCCGTTCCTCCTGTCATCTTATGGTATCTTTCTTCATCTTTCTCCTGTTCTGTTAGGCTTAATACTGTAAGTTATGAGGCTATATAATTCACCCAGTTAGATTACTATTGGGTAGTGTTTTGCTACTTTAGAGCATATTGATAACCCATTGGCTATGCTCTTAGACTTTGCCTCAGTGGCTCTGGCTTGTGTCCTAGTTGTTTATTAGTGTTTATTTTTTATTTTATTCATTCTTTATATTTATATATTTCTTTATTTTTTATTTATTTTTTATTGTTTACTTATTATTATTTATTTATTATTATTTTTTATTTTTGATTTTGTTTTATTTATTTATATTTATCTTTACTTTTATATTGATTTATATTTTCATTTTTTCATTATTTATTTATTCATTTATTTTCTATTCAGCATTTTTTTATACATTTATAGTTTTTATTGTTTAGTTTTATTTTCATTTTTATATTTTATTTATTTATTTATTTATTCATTTATTTGTTATGTTTAGCCGCTCTTTTGGAGTACTCTTTCATGATTGCTTCTCACACTGCAGGATTTTTGTATTATCTGCAGGATCACTAGTTCACCACAGAGGTATCTCCACTGTTTCGGCTATCATAATTAGTTCCTCCATTCCCGGACGGATGGTTAGATACATTTACATACTATGTATCTACTTTTTCGCTTTTAGTTTGTCTGGTTGCTTAGCAACCACGTCACTTACGCTTCACGTCCACGTGGTGTTTTCACTTCCGGGTTTTTCTGCCGGTCGGCTGCTCGATCGCTTCATTGGTAAGCTGTCACTATTATTTCTGTATATATTTGGTTTGATTAACTATGTTACTGTGATCTTGATAAAGACCCCAGGAGGGTCGAAACGTTGATTTTTTCGCACAGACTATGCTTTGGTAAGCATTTAATAAAAGAAGCTTATTTTTCCTAATGAAGTCCTAGTGTGCTCCCTTTACCTATTTTTGTTATATATATATATATATATATATATATATTCATCTTTGCCCCACGAGAGATCCACGCCAAAGGAGCTTCAAGGCAGGAAAAGCTTTAGGGCTCCAGAGCTTTAGGGCTTTGGAGGGAGGACCATGGTCTCTGGTATGTGCACATCAGGAATACACATCATAGACTATTTCCACTTGTGTTTTTCCACTCCATCACCCTCTATTATCAGAACTTTACAGTGCAGTTTTCCCTCCATATGTAGTCATTTGTAACTGCAGGGTGATGTTTATTTTGCAAGCCACAGAGGATTCTCCAGCAATCTGACACAGCAATGACTCTTAGCTTTGCTGCTCTGTATGGGGACGAATTGAGAGCTGATAAATGCATCCCATTTTACTAGATGTAGGTTTTTACTGGGTACTTTACTAGACGTAGGTTGGCAATCTAGCCATATGCCACATTATCAGTAAGGGCCATTCCTCATCCCTAACAATCATGAGACAAAGGAAATTGATATGGTCAGCAGCCATTAAACAGTTTTTCCTGGGGTACATGTCCCAGGCTATAAAAACAAAGCCGCTAATGCTCTCTCATGCTTCAAATTCCTATATTTTTCAAGATCAGTTTTGGTCCCTCTAACCATAATTGTTTTGGCACCTAGCTATATGCTGTCAGAGAAACTTTTAGAGCAGAACTGGCTTCACAAGGTTGAAACTGTACAGTCCATGGTGGGTTTATAGTCACTGGTTTAAAAAAAGATGTGTGAGTGTTAAAAATAGCATCCATTCCTAAGGGTACCTGCAGAAATACAGAATGAAGTCAGAAATACTATGTTTATCTGTGCTCATCTGCTTCTCAAGCTGGGAACTCTGGATAGTAGTAGAAACATTTCTTAAGTTTTTGTGTCCAAGGGAGACTTTCCAAAGTCTAAAATCCAAAAGTCCAATTTGAGAGATTCGGGTGATGCATAGTTATCTGTGCAATACCATCCCAATGTTGAAGCTAGGTGGTGGTATCATCATACTTTAGGGGTGTTTTTCAGCAGCAAGGACTGTGAGACTGGTCAGGGTTGAGGAAAAAGTAAAGAAAAAATACATATTCTTAATGAAAACCTGGTCCAATGTGTTTAGGGCCTCAGACTGGGCTAAAGGTTTACCTTCCAACAGTCCTTAGGCACACAGCCAAGATAATGCTGGAGTGACATAAGGACAGCTTTGTGAATGTCCTTGAGGGCCCAGACAAAGCCCAAACGTGAACCAAATCAAACACCTCGCGATCACATGGTCGGAATAGCCGACTTTTGCAGTGCCTGCAGGGGGAGTGCCTGACCTCTCAGGCTGTCCCCCTCATGCCTGCACAAAAGTTTAAAAAGTAAATAAAAGCAAACTGGGTTCGTCCAAGGGAGACAAGGCTCAGACAATACCTACAAACTCATGCATGTCTTTGAGCAGCTCCGGAGGCCTGGCCATGGGGGTTTACATTAGATGCAGAAAAAGCGTTTGACCGCCTCGGTTGGGTCTTCTTGAGACAAGTTCTAGGCAAATATGGTTTCCCCCAACATGTCATCACTCAAATTTTTGCATTGTACTCCGCCCCTACAGCTAGGGTTCTCCAGGCAGGGTTTCTCTCCGACTCATTTGAACTCACAAACGGGACTCGCCAAGGGTGCCCACTGTCCCCTTTATTATACGTACTAGCCCTGGAGCCACTCCTGGCCTCAATACGAGCCCATCCCAGCATAACTGGTCTCCAGGTTGGCACAAAGGAGGTGAGAATTAGTGCTTTTGCAGATGACATTCTACTATACATATCCCACCCGACTTCATCACTGCCCCACATTATGAAACTCATTCAAGCATACGGAGAACAGTCCTACTACTCCCTAAACACCTCTAAAACTCAAGCACTTAGTATAGGGATACTGGTGAATGACTTGAGGGGCCTAAGAGAGACGTACCACTTTGACTGGAGGAAACAGGACATCACTTACCTAGGGCTCCTTTTCACTAAAAAAGCAGCGGAATTATACACAGTCAACCATATGAAAATATGGAAGGAGTTTCAGAGATGGGCCCCACTTTACCTAACTTGGACAGAAAGAGTAGTGGCACTGAAAATGTCTATTCTTCCCAAACTATAGTATATCTTTAGAACTCTCCCAATACCAGTCCCGAACTCTTTCTTTCAAATGGTACAAAAGGACACGGACAACTTTGTCTGGGCAGGAACCAAACCGAGAGTAGCTAGGAAAATTTTACAAATACCAAAAATTAAGGGAGGACTAGGTCTCCCTGATACGAAAGCTTACTACACGCATCCATACTGACCTCACTTCTAACTCACTATACAGCTAAGCCACCTCCCCAATGGGTAGAGCCTCCTGAATCCCTATGCACTGACCAACCTCATGTGGCTGCCAAAAAAGCACCGACCATCATTGCCCCAATCTTCTGACCTAATCACACTGAGATTTCAAATATGAGACAGACATAGACATGCACTCAGCTCAAAGACCACTCTATCACCAGCCACACCAATAGCGGCCCTACAATATTGCATTCCTACCTTCCACACCAGACCACGGCTAGACAAAAAGTTAACACATATCTACCACATCCTTCAACAAGGAGAACTATTAGATTTCTCTAAATTAAGAGACACACATGAGCTTCCCCAGGCCTCACACTTCTCACACATGCAGCTGAGATCATTCCTCCACAAACCAACACATGTAGAGGCACAACCAGACTCGGAGAAGGGACAAATTACGTGGTGGGAGCAGATATGCATAAATTAGATATTGCCACCCGTATGTAAACCAATCTCCATGTGTTACCGACTCCTAGCGAGCTGTCTCCCGTTCCCTTCCACTAAAATAGCACAACAATGGAATACAGACTTAGGTGAGGATGTCACACCTCAGCAATGGAATACTCTATTCCAAGACGTAAACCAATTGCTCAAATCCACCACCCTGGTAGAGCAACAGCGGAAAAGCATATATAGATGGTACATGGTACCCACGAGACTCCATAAATGTTATCCAAATAGCCCCCCCAACTGCTGGAGATGTGAGGAACTAAGAGGGGATTTCCTCCATATTTGGTGGCACTGCTCTACCATTAGGCCATTTTGGACCGCGATCCATGAACTCTTGGATAGGCTTCATGCCCCGCATATATGTAACCTTACTCCTTCCGAGTGAGCTACCCAGAGCTACAAAGAAACTCATATACCATGTCATTCTCTCAGCACATAGAGAGATTGTGAGAGCATGGAAAACCAAGATCTGCCCGCCCCTATCTAAGCTGCTTTCAGATATACAAGACCAAAGATCATTTGAGGGAGCATACCACGACAAAATCATGGGAGATATGGGACACATGGAGATCGGGACAATCGGTACGTATAAGTACCAATGTCAGGGGAACAAGTTAAAACCGAAACATATTGGTAATGTCAATAGTCTACTTTGTGTATTAGTGTATGACCAACATACTCTATCACCTGTGAGAAACCG
Organism: Pelobates cultripes; assembly: GCA_933207985.1. Taxonomy (NCBI): domain Eukaryota; kingdom Metazoa; phylum Chordata; class Amphibia; order Anura; family Pelobatidae; genus Pelobates; species Pelobates cultripes. The sequence continues at coordinate 239,241,997 of OW240914.1, read as the reverse complement.
CAGCCTACCTGATACTGTACTGTATAAAATTACTCTGATATTGTACTGTATAACATTACTTTGATCTATAAACGAAACATGATTACTGCTGGACACATCCTCCTCCCCTCCCCTCCACCCTTCTTCTTCCTTTCTGTACCCCCCCCCCCCACCTCGTTGTTGATGATGAAAATGTGAAAATTGTCAATAAACACTATCAAATTTCAACAACAAAAAAAGTAAATAAAAGAAAGTGTAATAAAGTTAATAAAAGTACTTGGATCATATATATATATATATATGTATATATATATATATGTACTTTTATATACACACATAAATCATTAATAAAAGTGTATTTTAATATTTATCTATATAATTGTATATAAATATGTCTTAATATTAAAATACACTTAGAATAACGTGTGTGTGTGTATATATATATATATATATATATTTATATATATATATATATGTACAATAAAAATAATAAATAAATTGAAAAAATAAAATATTAACATTAATTTTAAAAAATTATAAAGCAGTTTATATGTGTTCTAATGGTAGTTTGATATTAATATACATATATATTTAAATCAAAATACATTTAGAATGACGTTATAAATACATATATAACATATAGAACAAAAAACGGTCTTTAAGGACCGCAGACGTACCTGTTATGTCCGTGGCAAATAGGAGCCCTGGACTTACCTGGACCAGCGATCCACGACGATCATGGTCGGGGGTGACTGCTGGAGACCCCAGCAGTCCCCCTGCAGCAGCTCTGGCCACCCCAGCCCTCCAGGGTCATGTGATCACCATGATCACCACCGTAATATGAGTCTATGGAGCTGCCAGCTTCTTTCTGAGTAGTCAGGCAGCAACCCAGGCTGATAACATAGAAACATAGAATGTGACGGCAGATAAGAACCATTCGGCCCATCTAGTCTGCCCAATTTTCTAAATACTTTCATTAGTCCCTAGCCTTATGTCTATCCCATGCATGCTTAAGCTCCTTTACTGTGTTAACCTCTACCACTTCAGCTGGAAGGCTATTCCATGCATCCACTACCCTCTCAGTAAAGTAATACTTCCTGATATTATTTTTAAACCTTTGTCCCTCTAATTTAAGACTATGTCCTCTTGTTGTGGTAGTTTTTCTTCTTTTAAATATAGTCTCCTCCTTTACTGTGTTGATTCCCTTTATATATTTAAATGTTTCTATCATATCCCCCCTGTCTCGTCTTTCCTCCAAGCTATACATGTTAAGATCCTTTAACCTTTCCTGGTAAGTTTTATCCCGCAATCCATGAACCAGTTTAGTAGCCCTTCTCTGAATCCTCTCTAAGGTATCAATATCCTTCTGAAGATACGGTCTCCAGTACTGTGTACAATACTCCAAGTGAGGTCTCACCAGTGTTCTGTACAATGGCATGAGCACTTCCCTCTTTCTACTGCTAATACCTCTCCCTATACAACCAAGCATTCTGATAGCATTTCCTGCTGCTCTATTACATTGTCTGCCTACCTTTAAGTCATCAGAAATAATCACCCCTAAATCCCTTTCCTCATATGTTGAGGTTAGGACTCTATCAAATATTCTGTACTCTGCCCTTGGGTTTTTACGTCCAAGATGCATTATCTTGCACTTATCCACATTAAATGTCAGTTGCCACAATTCTGACAATTTTTCTAGTTTACCTAAAAAGTAAGAAAGAACAAAAAATATTATATATGTATAATATATTATTAAATAATTATAGCATTTTATAATATACATATATAATGCATATATAATTTCATTATAAGTGTACTTTGAGATATTTATACTTATAATGAAATCATATATATATATGCATTATATATGTTTAATATATTCTAAAATGCTTTAATTATAATATATTATACCTGTACAGTACCTTGCAAAAGTATTCACCCCCCTTGACTTTTTACCTATTTTGTTACATTACAACCTTAAAGTCAATGTTTTATTAATCTGAATTTTATGTGATGGATCAGAACACAATAGTCTAAGATGGTTAAGTGAAATGAGAAAAATATATACCTAAAACTATTTTTTAGAAATAGAAAACAGAAAATTGGCATGTGCATATGTATTCAACCCCTTTGTTATGAAGCCCATAAAAAGCTCTGGTGCAACCAATTACCTTCAGAAGTCACATAATTAGTGAAATGATGTCCATCTGTGTGCAATCTAAGTGTCACACGATCTGTCATTACATATACACACCTTTTTTGCTTAGGTTGCAACACCTAAGCAAGAGGCACCACTAACCAAACACTGACATGAAGACCAAGGAACTCTCCAAACAAGTAAGGGACAATGTTGTTGAGAAGTACAAGTCAGGGTTAGGTTCTAAGAAAATATCCAAATCTTTGATGATCCCCAGGAGCACCATCAAATCTACCATAACCAAATGGAAAGAACATGGCACAACAGCAAACCTGCCAAGAGACGGCTGCCCACCAAAACTCACAGACCGGGCAAGGAGGGCATTAATCAGAGCGGCAGCACCGAGACCTAAGGTAACCCTGGAGGAGCTGCAGAGTTCCACAGCAGAGACTGGAGTATCTGTACATAGGACGATAATAAGCCGTGCGCTCCATAGAGTTAGGCTTTCTGGCAGAGTGGCCAGAAAAAAGCTATTACTTTCAACAAAAAACAAAATGGCACGTTTTGAGCTTGCGAAAAGGCATGTGGGAGACTCCCAATATGTATGGAGGAAGGTGCTCTGGTCTGATGAGACTAAAATTTAACTTTTCAAAGTTCAAAGCCATCAAAGAAAATGCTATGTCTGGCGCAAACCCAACACATCACAACACCCAAAGAACACCATCCCCACAATGAAACATGGTGGTGGCAGCATCATGCTGTGGTGATGTATTTCAGCAGCCGGGACTGGGAAACTGGTCAGAGTTGAGGGAAAGATGGATGGTGCTAAATACAGGGATATTCTTGAGCAAAACCTGTACCACTCTGTGCGTGATTTGAGGCTAGGACGGAGGTTCACCTTCCAGCAGGACAATGACCCCAAACACACTGCCAAAGCAACATTTGAGTGATTTAAGGGGAAACATGTAAATGTGTTGGAATGGCCTAGTCAAAGCCCAGACCTCAATCCAATAGAAAATCTGTGGTCAGACTTAATGATTGCTATTCACAAGCGCAAACCATGCAGCTTGAAGGAGCTGTAGCAGTTTTGCATGGAGGAATGGGCAAAAATCCCAGTGGTAAGATGTGGCAAGCTCATAGAGACTTATCCAAAGCGACTTGGAGCTGTGATTGCCGCAAAAGGTGGCTCTACAAATTATTGACTTTAGGGGGGTGAATAGTTATGCACATTGACTTTTTCTGTTATTTTGTCCTATTTGTTGTTTGCTTCACAATTAAAAAAAAAAAATCTAAGTTGTGCGCATGTTCTGTAAATTAAATGATGCAAATCCTCAAACAATCCATGTTAATTCCAGGTTGTGAGGCAACAAAACATGAAAAATGCCAAGGGGGTGAATAGGTTTGCAAGGCACTGTATAGGAAATAAAAGTGTGTTTGTGTATATATATAAAAGGATTACATATATATAAATATATATATATATATATAAATATATATATATATATATATATTTATATATATGTAATCCTTTTTTGCCCTGCTCCTGGCAACAAGCTGTAGCTAGCAGCAGTTTCACCTTATTCTGTAGCTGACAGGGATCCTGAGCCTCCGCTATAGTTGGGAGATCGGGACATCTTGTTCTGACGCAGTGCCTCCACTCAGTGCAATTCATGGGGAACCCACCCCACTGAGTAGATGAGTACACTCCACTTAATAACTCAGAGACATGAAATAACTACAGACATGGAAATACACACTGTATTGTGGTTATAGAGATACCTATATAGCAGCAAAAATAACAATGCAGTTCCTGGCTAATGTTAAATGATGATAAAGTCCCTGATACAGTCACAAGAGTATTCAGCAGCAGGAATGCAGACAACAAACTTCTCTTAATAACATCAATAACTATATCTAAACAGTTAAACTCATAGGTACCTGCAGGTAAATTATGTGCACAACATTGGGACCCTTAAGTGTAGGTAGCGCTACCCAGATACAGTTATAAGGGAGAATCATGAAGTAATCTCTGGAGATAGTACTTGTGAGTGACTTCTGTAACTGCAGATATTTCCAGAGAGATCCAGCAGAATGTAGGACAGCAGCAGAACAGCAATGGCAATCCTTTCTCTTCCTTCTGCTGACAGGATGCAAGAGCTCATTCACACTACTGCAGAAAGTTCCAGAATCTGCAGGGAGCTGAACATTAAATAACAGTCTTCTAATTCTCCTAGCAGAGCAGTAGACAATCTCCAACTTCTTGTACTTGCAGTGCATTAGCCTTCCCCTGCACACTTTCTTTAAGCAGACTCAGAGAACATGGCTTCTCCCCTGTCCTCTTCTTCCTGCCATCCTAGCCCTTCCTCCTCACATGACAGGGCAAAGGGCAAAGTTCAATATCTCAAAACGTAAAGCAAAACAGTAAAATATAGCAGTCTGTTACATATATATTTAACTACATAATTATTTGATTGTATTCGTTATAATTTGAGGGACCTACCTGACAACCCAGGCAGACATTCCAGAGAATTTAATTGGTAAGCACTATATTTAACCCCCTAACTTTCCAAAACACCATAAAACCTTTACATGGAGAGGTATTGTTATACTCGGGAAACTTTGCTGAACACGAATATTTGTTTTTAAAATAGTAGAACTTATCACGACGATGAAATCACCAGTAAAACTGCAGTTTTTGTATAAAAAATAAATAAATGCAAAAACCAAATATGAATGCTAACTTTGGCAAGCGTTTGTGGCTAAGTGGCTACTAAAAAAGACTGGACATAACCCATTTTGAATACCGGGGGTTGTCTACTTTTACAAATGGTTTGCCATGATGGGGTTATTTTCATTCCTGGGCTGCTATACGGTCTATACAGCTATTCCCAGCAAATCAATCTGGCAAATTTCAATGTGCAAACATGGAAAAGGGGAAAGCCCTACATTTGACCCCTGTAAATTTGCAAAAACCCATAAAACCTGTACATTGGGGGCAATGTTGTACTCAGGAGATGTTACTGAACACATATTGGAGTGTTGTTTGTCAGTAACCTAAAGTACAATGTGAGAGAAAAATAACACAAAACAATGATTAACCAAAAGTTTGACAAAGACTGGTGGTAGAATTAGTGCATGGAAAGTGTTAAAATACCACCATTTACCACCAAATACCATAGGATGTCTACTTTAAAAAAAAGATGGTTTGATAATGGTGATAATGATGGTTTGATTGGCTGGCTTCAAAAATGTCCCAAATAGGACATGGGTGCATGGTGATCAGCTGTGAATATTCCAAGTTGGAAACCTGGAATGCGCACCCTACAAATAAGGTCTTCTAGCCCCCAGAAAAGGGTTACTGCCAAAGAAAAAAAATGTGTTGCTGAACACATATTGGGGTGTTCTTTGGCAGTAACCCTTAAAGTTCTCAGTACATGTATTCTTAAATGGCTATGTGTGTCAAAAAAATCACCAATTATAAAAAAAATATTAAAATTTGGCATAGGTTGGTGGTAAAATGGTTGCATGCAGGGCCGGTGCAAGGATTCTTGCCGCCCTAGGCAACAATACATTTTGACGCCCCCTCATGAATGCAACTGCATTCCCTCAGAGGTTTATTCACTAAACTCTGAATTACACTAAAGAGACATTTAGAGAAAGAGGCGCACTGAGTAGATATTAAAGGGAAACTATAGAGTCAGGAAAACAAACTTGTTATCCTGACACTATAGCTTCCCCCTCCGTCAAGCACACCCCCTTTGTGGTGCAGCAGGGGTTAAAACTCCTTCTGTCACTTACCTGGGTCCAGCACCAATGTCTTTTGTGCTGGCTTGGGTCGGCCTTTGCTCCTCAAGGGCCGCACTCGCAGTGGTATTTCCGTGATCCTAGGTTTTGCGTGACGCTGGACGTCCCCGTGCATAGCCACTAGAGGAGTTAACCCTGAACAGTAATTATTGAAGTTTCTTACAAATTGCAATAATTACCTTTGCAGTGTCATTTACACAATCTCACTAATACACACACTCTCCCACTGGCATACACACTTACACATTCTAACTCTAACTTACACACTAACACATACACATTCTCACTGACCTACACATTGTCACTTGCACACTCTCACTAATACACACAATCTCACTGGCATACACATTGTCAGCTACACATTCTAACACCACACAGTGGCACTTACACATACTCACTAACAGTGTCACTTGCACACTCTCCCTAACACACACGCCCAGAGTCACTTGCACACTCTCACTAACACACACACAGAGTCACTTGCACACTCTCACTAACACACACACCCAGAGTCACTTGTACACTCACTAACACACATTATCACTTACACACTCTCACTAACACATACACATTCTCACTGACCTACACATTGTCACTTGCACACTCTCACTAATACACACAATCTCACTGGCATATACATTGTCAGCTACACATTCTAACACCACACAGTGGCACTTACACATATTCACTAACAGTGTCACTTGCACACTCTCCCTAACACACACGCCCAGAGTCACTTGCACACTCTCACTAACACACACACCCAGAGTCACTTGCACACTCACTAACACACATTATCACTTACACACTCTCACTAACACACACACCCAGAGTCACTTGCACACTCTCACTAACACACACACCCAGAGTCACTTGCACACTCACTAACACACATTATCACTTACACACTCTCACTAACACACACACCCAGAGTCACTTGCACACTCACTAACACACATTATCACTTACACACTCTCACTAACACACACACCCAGAGTCACTTGCACACTCTCACTAACACACACACCCAGAGTCACTTGCACACTCACTAACACACATTTTCACTTACACACTCTCACTAACACACACACCAAGAGTCATTTGCACACACTCACACACACACCCAGAGTCACTTGCACACTCTCACTAACACACACACCCAGAGTCACTTGCACACTCTCACTAACACACACACCAAGAGTCATTTGCACACACTCACACACACACCCAGAGTCACTTGCACACTCTCACTAACACACACACCAGTGGCGTACATACCAGGGTCGCAGGGGTCGCGGCTGCGACCGGGCCCGGCCCACCAGGGGGCCCGGCCGCCCCTGCAACCCGGTATGTACGCCCAGGGCCAGCCTCTTCCCCTGGAGGGCCAGGAGCCGGCCACCCCAGGGCCCCACTGAGGCTGGCCCTAATGACCCCAGGCAGGCGGGTGGCCGGTCCGGCAGGCGGGCGCGCGAGGGAGCACTCAGTGCTTCCTCTTCAGCTCCCTCGCGCACCGCACTGATACCGGAGCCGGAAGATGACGTCATCTTCCGGCTCCGGCATCCCTACGCGGCGCGCGAGGGAGCTGAAGAGGAAGCACTGAGTGCTCCCTCGCGCGCCCGCCTGCCTGCCCGACCGGCCACCCGCCCAGGAGCCCCACTGGACCCCAGGGAATAATCCCCCACAGCACTCCAAAAGGTAAGGAGGCTGGGGGGATTAAATTAAAAAAAAAAAAAATAGTGTTTGAGTGTGTGTGAGTGTTAGAGTGAGTGTTAGTGTGTGAGTGTTAGTGAGTGTTAGTGTGTGTGTGAGTTTTAGTGTGTGTGTCTGCTAGTGAGTGTTAGTGTGTGAGTGTTAGTGAGTGTTAGTGTGTGTGTGTGTGTCTGCTAGTGAGTGTTAGTGTGTGTGTGTGTCTGCTAGTGAGTGTCAGTGAGTGTGTTACTGTGTGTGTCTTACTGAGTGTGTGTGTATTAGTGAAATCTATTGTCTGTTAGTGAAGTGTATGTATCCAACAAAGTGTATGTTTTAACAGTGTGTATGTATGTCTGTTGCTGAGTGTGTCTCTGTCAGTAAATGTGTGTGTCTGTTAGCTAGTGTGTATGCGTCTGTAAGTGTGTGTGTGTGTGTCTTCAGCACTTACCTTTCTCCAGCGCCGGACTCCCTTGGCGCTGGGGATCCCTCAGCCTCTCGGCTCCGAATGCGACTGCGCACGCATTCAAACCGCCCATAGGAAAGCATTACTCAATGCTTTCCTATGGACGTTCAGTGTGCTCCTCTAGCAGCTGCCACTAGAGGCTGGATTAACCCTCAGTGAAACATAGCAGTTTCTCTGAAACTGCTATGTTTTCAGCTGCAGGGTTAAAACTAGAGGGACCTGACACCCAGACAACTTAATTGAGCTGATGTGATCTGGGTGTCTGTAGTAGTCCTTTAAAGGACCACTATAGTGCCAGGAAAACATACTCGTTTTCCTGGCACTATAGTGCCTTGAGGGTGCCCCCACCCTCAGGGGCCCCCTCCCGCCCAGCTCTGGAAAGGGGTAAAACTTACCTTTTTCCAGCGCTGGGCGGAGAGCTCTCCTCCTCCTCTTCTCCTCCCCGTCGGCTGTATGCGCACACGCGGCAAGAGCTGCGCGCGCATTCAGCCGGTCACATAGGAAAGCATTCATAATGCTTTCCTATGGACGCTGGCGTGCTCTCACTGTGAAAATCACAGTAAGAAGCACGCAAGCGCCTCTAGCAGCTGTCAATGAGACAGCCGCTAGAGGAAATAGGGGAAGGCATAACCCATTCATAAACATAGCAGTTTCTCTGAAACTGCTATGTTTATGAAAAAATGGGTTAACCCTAGCTGGACCTGGCACACAGACCACTTCATTAAGCTGAAGTGGTCTGGGTGCCTAGAGTGGTCCTTTAAGTGTGTGTGCATCTGCATGCACTGGCGTACATACCGCGGTCGCAGGGGTCGCAGCCCTGTAACCCCTGCGACCAGGTGCCCACCGCCATGTGTTGCGGTCCGGCCCGCGCGCGCGCGGGGGGCCCACGGATCAATTTTCGCACCGGGGCCCCAGGGGTCATGTGTACGCCACTGACACACACCCAGAGTCACTTGCACACTCTCACTAACACACACACCCAGAGTCACTTGCACACTCTCACTAACACACATTGTCACTTACACACTCATTAACACACACACTATCACTCAAACACAAACTCACACCACTTTACATAAAGTCACACTTTATTTACAAACACAAACACATTAATTTAACATACTCCCCATTTACAAACATGCACACAATAAGCAATCCCCCTTAACCATGCCATACCTGGGTGCTGTGAATTGGCCCAGGCAGCAGGATCCAGGATGTTGTTCTTCTTTCTCCTGGAAGAGCAGGAGAGCCATGCACTGTGAGCACAGGCTACTTTTTTGGGGGGGTCAAAGTTAGAAAAAGTGTGTTTTTTTGTGTGTTTTTTAATCCTATTTTTTATATAAAATTTTTTGTAAATTATATGATATTATGAAAATAATTGTATCTTTAGAAAGACCATTGAATGGTGAGAAATGGTATATAATATGTGTGGGTGTTTAAAAGATGTCTCGTCACTAAGAGGTTAAACCCCCCCCAGGAAGAGGGATGAGCAGTACATATATTCCATGGAGGCCAACGTTGTGGCACTATACATGTTTCATGGAAGGACTGCATTATCTATGGGCCTATCCTGTAACATGTCTGGCTGAGCATCACAGCAAGTCTAGGGCACAGATGTGTGGCTCAGCATTATGGGCCTAGCAGTTTACAATAGAGGACAAGCCAGATATGGTCTCACTATCTATTCACTGTGAGCTGCACTGACATGTTTTTATTTAATCTGGGGATATAGCCAGTTACTGGGAATAAATCCATACCCCTGGCCAGCCCCGGTAATGATTGTAGGTAATCAGTGTGAGAGTATTTATCGTGCTTCAGGGAACATAATACCCAGCACACAGTGAATGCCCCCTGCCCTGCATAGCAGATTACAATTTGCCGCAGCCTATGGTGTTAGCGAGTAGACGCCTCCACCTAACCACATCATGGCATCAATTTTTATTTTTTTTATTGATTTTAGTATATTTGTACAGCGCACCATATTAGCAATGCAAACAAAAAAATATGCTAAAATACACCTGAACGAAACGGTAAATAATAAAATACATAAAAGTAAACTTTCACCAGGGGGGTAGGAGCTGTAGAGGGTGTAGAGGCTGTAGCGGGTGCCTTCGGATGATAGGAGTTGTAATAAGTGTAAAGGTATAGGGGATTTGGGTGTATAAGGGCTGTGATGGGGCAGTGCTGGGGGAGATTATATAATTAAAATATTTTTAATAAAAAAAATAATAATAAAGCTCCCCTCCTACACCCTGTTCCAAATTATTATGCAAATTCTATATAAGTGTCACAAAGATTAAATATTTTGTTTTTCAGTTTAACTCATGGATGGCATTGTGTCTCAGGGCTCTTATTATCACTGAAAACAATCTTGTATACCTGCAGAGGCGGCTCTCTAATTAGGCGATTTAGGCGGCC
>OW240914.1:239171719-239231162 GCA_933207985.1 Pelobates cultripes | reverse complement strand
GTCACCCTCCCTCACAATAGGTCTCCCCCCTCTGTCTCTTCCCTCTTACTCTGTCACCCCCCTTACATGAATGTCACCCCCCTCTTACTCTGTCACACCCCTTACACTAATGTAACCCTCTCACACTGTCACCCCCTTCTTACTATGCCACCCCCTCACACTATGCCACCCCCCTACACTCTGTCACCTCTCTCTGCACACACTGTCACCCCCCTCCATACACACTATCTCTCCCTCTAAACACACGGGCACCACTCTCCGCACTCTGGCACCCTCCTGCTCTTTTTACAATCACCCTGCCACAGTTACTCCTTTACTCACCCTGTCACCCCCTGAAGGCAATCATTCTACACACTGTCATAAAACATAGCTTCGCCATGAACTTAATGCCAAAGGCCACAGGCAGTAACACAAACATACACATGCTCAGAGAAACATGCATACATATACAAAGATACTCACTGCCAGACACACACTCTCAGGCACACACAGGTAGACAATGCAATGACGTATACAAAGACTAGTTCTCTATATCCAGTACTGCTAGCCCGCCCTTCAATATATCTACAGCCTTTTATACACACACACAAGTCTACTGCTGTTTTTTTCCAATAATGGTGTTAGTGGGGGCCTCAGGTATGAGTTTCATCCTGAGGCCTCGCTAAGTCTAGAGCCGCTACTGTATACATGTGATAATTAGAATCCCAGGTGAGCCTAATTTAAGGAAAAACTACTAAAGGAGGGTGTTCCATGTTATTAAGCAGAGCACCATTTTCATGCAACATGGGGAAGAAAAAGGATCTCTCTGCTGCCGAAAAGAGTGATATAGTTCAATGCCTTGGACGAGGTATGAAAACATTAGATATTTCACAAAAACTTAAGCGTGATCATCGCACTATTAAGAGATTTGTGGCTGATTCAGAGCACAGACGGATTCATGCAGATAAAGGCACATTGAGGAAGATTTCTGCCAGATCCATGCATCGGATCAAGAGAGCAGCTGCTAAAATACCATTACATAGCAGCAAACAGATATTTGAAGCTGCTGGTGCCTCTGGAGTCCCACGGACATCAAGGTGTAGAGTCCTCCAGAGTCTTGCAACTGTGCATAAACCTTCTATTCGGCCACCGCTAACCAATGCTCACAAGCAGAAACGGCTGCATTGGGCAGAAAAATCTGTTCACTACTGAGTGCCGTGCAACCCTGGATGGTCCAGATGGATGGAGTAGTGGATGGTTGGTGGACGGCCACCATGTTCCAACAAGGCTGCAATGTCAGCAAGGCGGTGTTGGAGTCCGGATTTGGGCCGGAATCATGGGAAGAGAGCTGGTCAGCCCCATTAGGGTCCCCGAAGGTGTAAAGATGACCTCTGCAAAGTATGTGGAGTTTCTGACTGACCTTTTTCTTCCCTGGTACATAAGGAAGAACTATACTTTCCGTAATAAAATCGTCTTCATGCATGACAATGCACCATCTCATGCTGCATCAATGGCTTCTATGGGGATAAAAGGAGAAAAAGTCATGGTGTGGCCTCCATCCTCCCCTGACCTCAATCCTATTGAGAACCTTTGGAGCATCCTCAAGCAAAAGATCTATGAGGGTGGGAGTTTACATCCAAACAGCAGCTCTGGGAGGCTATTCTGACATCTTGCAAACAAATTCAAGCAGAAACTGTCCAAAAACTCACAAGTTCAATGGATGCAAGACTTGTGAAGCTGCTATCAAATAAGGGGTCCTTCTGTGGATCCAAGAGCTAGGAGCTTGATATGCAGACCTCCCAGGAACTGGATAGGGGGGCTCTGCAGCAGACATGTATCCAGTACAGAAACAAGGCAAGACTAGGACAGACACTTAACAAGAAAACAAGACAAGACTAGAAGAACCCAGGACTGGAGCAGGACAGAAAGCAGAACCCAGAACATGTACACAAGACATAAGGGAAACATAAACAGGGCAGGACAGGACTGCACATGAACTGGGAATACAAGACAAAATAAAACAAGACCAGAGATGCAAGGCAAAACAAGAGGAGACATAACTAAGTACTAATATGTGCAATGAACATTGGAGATTTAAACATACATAAATGGCCAAGATGTATGCAGCCCACCACTGTGTCAAAGTACTCCAATTATGGTGGGTTCCTAGACCGCCTAGATATGCATGACTAAATAAACAATAATAAAACACACACAGCACTTACCTGCAAGAAAGGGGCAAAGGACTTGAAGCAAATGCCTGCAGGAACCAACTAAAACAAAAAGTATTAATGGGAAAGGAACGGGTGTGGCAACAGGAAAAGGAATCCAAGAGACTGGGAATTCCAGGAACAGAATACAGGAATGAACCCAGAAAACTCAGCATAACGAAAACCAGACATGAAGTAGAAAACCAGAAAAACCAAGAATTGTAAAAATAGTACTGGATACCAGAAGCCAAGGCCAGACATCTCAGCAGAAGAGAGCAGGATGTGACAAGTAGCACATCCAACAAAATAATTCTTAAAGGCATTTGCTACATCTAGGAGGTGTTGCAGGGTTTGGTTGTCCATTTTGACAGTGGAGGGTTGGGAGTGGATTGTGAAGGTTTCTATGATATTTATGATTTTCCAAAATCGTCTTGGGTTTGATATGTTATTGTCCAAATTTTCACTGAAATATTTTGCCTTTGCCATTTTTGTTTGTTTTGTACATGCACATGATACATATTACCTCCTCTGTGATAGATTAGAATTGATATTAACGATTCAATGTAAAACATTGCCATTTATTAGAAACTATAATGTTTACATTGTAGGATTAAGAAATATACATCTAGTGCCTGTCTTCCCTACAGCCACCAGAGGCGGTTCCTACTCCAGAACAGAGTAAATCTCAATCCTGCAATCAAATGCTGCTCATAATGCTGCTCATAACAGCATTTGATTGGAGGAGCGGAGTGTTTGGTTGCTTGTGCATATCTCGTCCACCAATGCTCCTCTATGAAGCATTACATTGGACATCTCACCACGGAAGACATTAGTAGGCATGCTTTTTTCTACTGAGGTGGAGCAGGCAGCTGCAGCAGAAAAGTCTCAGAAAAGGAAATTAGGTGAGTGAATTAAATGTAACTTTAATTTGTATCGGCAATGGGACAGTGGCCATGGTCATAGAAGAAAACCTAGAGTACCCCCAAAAAATATTGTTATTTGCAGGACTATTGGTTACCTTTTAAGGAAGAAACCTTTAAAATAAAAGTTTTCATATATAATATCATAGAACATACACAGGTTTTATGTAAAAGCAAGTTGTAATAATCAACTATATTTATGTGTTTTTTTTATTATGCTACAATAAAACTGTGTTTGGGTACAAGGTGCTAAAACAATATATTTTAATACATTGGCAACAGATCACTTCCATCTTTTTATAATCATACTTTCAACAAAACATATATGCTTTAGCACAAAACTCAGGCAATATGATGTTTTAGGAATTAGTAATTACAAAAGACAATTTTTTTTCCCCTAAAACCTCACATTGTTTATCCTGTTTTATTATCTATTTCTTATTTGCACATATTCCACATTCTCATTATAATGTAACATGCTAGCATATGATATATTATCATAAGTGCTTACATATGATCCACTGCCTTTTTCTTGAAGGTTTATCTGTACATTTTTTCTCCATTACATAAAGTGACATACAGTGACATATTGAGAAAACATGCAGTCAAGTGTAAGGCCAACCCTTATACACAATTACATACAGCCAGCCCCACAAAAACACACAATCACACTCAGCCAACTCCATGAATTCTTATTATTCTCAGACATCTTCCAGAATTATACTCAGTCTAGCCTCATACACAATCACATACTCAGTCTTTTTATTAAGGATAATTTAACTACAGTTTTTCATTTGTTAGGAAAAAAGTATATACCACAGTGAACTAGCTGAGTTGGAATACATATGCTGCTCACGCAGAGTTGATTTTTTAGAACTTCGTGGACTTGAGCTTTTGCATGTTGGTTGCCTGCTCACCTCAACATACAGTTTATGAGTAGATCCTATCACATATGCAGCTTTGGCTGTGTCAAAACTGTTCAGGCTTATTAGCTATGTGCCAAAATGGATTTGTTTACAGCTCTATACATTTAATCTGAATATATATCACACTTTTGCACATTATAAATTAATTTCAATACGACTACATGTTTATTCACTAAACAGTGAATTGTGAACAGTGAACGCTACAACTCACCTATAGTCAAATATATTTAGTAATATAATCACTGGTATATAATGTTTGACACAATATGGTGTGTGGATGAAAACATTATCTAGGGCAGGGGTAGGCAACCTTTTAGCAGCACTGTGCCGATATAGGATTGTGATGTCCCGTAGCATGCCGGTCCTATTTTTTTAAATTGAGGTGTGTATGCTGCCGTATTCTGCTTGTGTTGTTTATACTGTAATTGCTTTGTATCATTGTATTTGTGTGTATATGAGCTATTAGATTGAATACGTTCATTAGTAGTTAATGGTATTGTGTATGATACATATAAATGTGGGCTTTGTATGAGGGCTGCTTGTGTGAAATGTGAAATGTGTGTGGATGGATATGTCACATTGTGTATTTGGTAGTGTGTGTGGGTTGTTTGGGGTATTGCATGTGAGATGCTGCATGTGGGATTGTGTGCATGTATGTGGATTGTTAGCGGGTTATGTTTGTGCGGATTGTGTGTATGTTTGTGTGTGGGCTGTTCGTATTATTTGTATGAGGGAAGGGTTATTCTGCATTTCTGTGTATATCTAGCAGTGTGGATGGCTTCCCTGGGTTCCAGTGGGGACCAGGCTGGCCAGGTACAGGTCAAGGACAGGAGCAGTAACAGCAGCTGCAGGCTGCTCTACTAAAGTATGGATTCCCATTCACAAGTGTTGGGAGGAAGTGATCTGAGATCACTTCCTCTATGTGCTGCAATGCATAAATTGAGGATTGTCCTTCACCACCTTTTCGTATTAGCAGATATGTGAAGTTTCACTGGGACTTCTGATAGGCCACAGCCTGTTTGGCTCTAGCAGCCTTGAGGGCCGTGCAAAGACACCTTGAGTGCCGTGCATAGCACTAGTGCTGTAGGTTGCCTACCCCTGATCTAGGGTTTTGTTCACTAAACAATGATCATTTACAATTGTAGAGTACGGATAATGAAATTTGTGCATTTTTGACGAAAATAGCTGAATTGGAAAAATGATTCAACTTAGCTGTTATTCATATATTTTGACCAAAAATACTTTTTTTTCCTTGCCAATTCCACACATTTTCCAATTTTGTGAATAAGCCCCCTTGTAGTTTGTTTATTTATATGTCTATAATTATTAACATTTTGGGAACATTTATAAAGCATTGCTATAAGCCACAGATCTTTGAAAAATAATTTGTATTTATTGTAACTAGATGTATTGCATCTGCCAGTTACTAAATTTGTATTATTGCACAATTCATGTGGCATTTGAGTAAACACTGTTCTTCTCTGTTTAAAAAACTCAGCTGATTTAAATTGTGCATTTTTTAAATTTATCTCATGGTGTGTTTTCTGTTTCTTACTTGCTCCGTTAAAAAGTGAACACACCTTAAAAAAAGTCTTATCGTTTATAGGAATTTTACAAAGTATAATCTAACATGATTTAACATGCATAGCAGAGATCTATTAGAACTGGTCACCAAGGGCCTAGGGCCAAATAAAATTATTTACAAGGAACCTACACCTATAAGCTAGCGTATAAAAAGCTTGGGATAAGGCAACAAAAAAAAAAAAAACAATGTAATTAATGCTTAACATTTTAAATAACCTTGATGCCCTTTGCTTGTTTGCAGTGATACTGAATGAGTTCAAAGTCACTATATTCCACACAATGGAAAGTTACCAAACCATCTTTATATAGACTATTTTGTATATTTAATATCATTTAGATGTTTGTGCTCATCTACATTCTGATTTATGATTGGAAATGTGAACATGGTCAGATATATTATGTAAAGAAGTAATAGTGAGCTTGCACTAGATAACCAACTTTGTGTTGTTTGAAAATACTTATCAGGCCTCTCAACTGTCCCAATTTGAATAGAACAGTTCCTATTTCAGGTTCCAGTGCCAGTGAGTTACCTGATGTCCTGCTTATTATTAGATGTGTGAGCACTAAATTGAGGGCACTAAATTGTAATAGCGTTCTCTGCATGATCCACCCTGAGTGTGCCAGCCTGCATGATTGGTAGTCAGCCTGGCATACATAATTGCTAGGGCATACCTAAACAAATTACCCTAAAACCCCCAAAACATGACTACTGAATAAAAAAAACGATTGTCCACAGCTTTGTTTTAAATGCAGTGTGTCAGAAAGCAGTGCAACATCAGAGAAACCAAATCAATGTCCTTTGTAGCTGCAACTCCCCCAAAGAGATTGCACTGTAAAAGGCTATAGCACATGAGTCTCAAAACGCCAGTGCCTCTGAGGAAAAAAATAAATAGTAACACTTTAAAAAAATCATAATAAACCTCACTAGACACTGGGCATCTAGAATCAGGCAGTCAGTTTCTCCTTTAACTCCTAAACACACACATCAAAAATGCTTTAGAAACATCCTCCAAAGCCATTTGACTATTGATACAGAGCAGATAAAATGTGTAGACTACCCATCAGGAAAACCAATCTCACCCTGATTGGACTGAAATCATGCATGCCAAATCTTTTCATAGGCATGCCAAATGCATGAAGTAAGGGCATCCTGAACCAACATCAAATGCTGAAAATGACCATAAGTGTCCATAAGTGCTCTGGAAATGCTGCTGTTTTAAATGAGAGAGCATCAGCGCACAAAATATGAATCACATGAAGCCAAATATTGATCTCAAACCAAAAAACTAAAAAAGAAAGAAGAGGGGGAGAAATAGAAAAATACCTCTGAATAACCTGAAGCACCCCATATTATCTGACCTAAAGACTACACCCTTAATAGACAACAACAATGGAAAACTTCTCAGGGAAAGCAGATCCTAATCTTACATTACTTTGCAGGCAAAGTTGAGATGACCAATCAAGGACTGTAAAATATGTCTCTGCACCTTACGAATCAGTGTCACCAAAGCCTCCAACAAGCAACCAGAAGACTATGTACATAGTATCTGTTTGCCACTAAATCTGAGCCCTCAAAGAAGAAATCATCCAAATAGTGGAGCAGCAAATTACTGTGTCTCCTTACCAACTACCTAGTCCATAAATGTAGAAAAAAAATTCAAAATATGACAAGAAAGAGAACAAACACACGTCATAGAAATAGGGCCGGTGCAAGGATTTTTGCCTCCCTAGGCAAAAAAATAATTGGCTGCCCCTGCCCCTGGGTAGGACATTGTGTGACATCACAATGTCCTACCCATATAATCCACCCATGTCATGACATCACATATGCCCCATCCCAGAGTGCCTGCCTCTACAGCAGTCTGGCCGATTTGACCGTAAAAGGGCAGTAGTGGGGAGATATGGGCAGTAGTTGGGGGATACGGGCAGTAGAAGGGTGATAGGGGCAGTAATGGGAGGTAAGAGGGTGTAGTGGGTTAATATATATTTTTTATTTAAACAAAAAAATATATATTTTTCTCCCCTCCCTTTACCTTACCTTGGTCCACAGAGGTAGGGATCCTGTGCCCTGGTGGTCTGGTGGTAAATGCAGCTCCTGCCGGCCAGCGGCAGGAACTTTATTAGAGCGTTGCCACGGTATCCCATGCCAATGCTCCAGAACTTGGCCTGGAAGTATAGACCAAGTTCTTCCTCCTCCCACTCGGTACCAGGGGGGGGCCTGTGACTGCGGACTGCAGCTTTGGAGGAGGTGGTGGGAAACTGCAATAGCCAAAGACGGCTCACTGAGAAAAAGGAGGGCTCTTTGATCTCCCTGCGCACGAGTGGTATTGTCGGAGTGCAGCCACCACTCCGACAACACCACTCGTGCGCATCCCCCAGTGTGCTGGCGCCTAGGCTACTGCTGGCCCTGCATAGAAATAGAAGTGGAAGCCTTTGAGATAATATCCGACTAGAGGAAAATTGTTTAAAAAAATTACAACAACCAATCCATAACTGTTTTGTTAAACTGACCGTCATGCCAGACAGTCATGGCCCATATTATCTAAACAGTGAATTGGGCTTCCTTTCATGCAAGGCTGACTTACCTATTCTGTGGACAGACCCCTGCAGATCCATTCCCCTTTTATGTTGCCCACGATATTGGGTATTATGCACTTACACATGACCTTTAATGCCCATTGCAAAATCATTAATAAACAAATGAAATATATAGTTTTTATTAGAAATTCACTATATTAGTTTCCACAGTAAACAAATATGCTATAGATAGCAGTTGGTACCAAACATTGCTTGGTCTTCTGATATATGGGCATTAGAGACCTGGTATAAAGGAATTTTGACAGATTAGAGTCACTGTTTCAGGGTCATTCACTAAACTACGAATTGTAGCAAATGATAATCTAACAACAAAATTCAGGTCAAAATACTGATCTGGAAAAAAAATTCCAAATCAGCTATAGTCACAGCTTGGCTATTTTAACCTAAATTTTGTCATCCAAGTTTTTATTTACCACTATATTCAATTTGTTGAATATCACTCTCCCTAAGACTCTAACAAGAACCACAGGTAATGTCAAGGAGGAAATTGGGTAATTTATTAATTTAATTGGGTAATGTATTATGCCTGATCTTCTGGAAGACACCATACATCTTTCTGGCATTTCTTAAAATAAAAAGCCATAATTCTTTTCTTCTTTTTTTTTTGTGTGTATAGAGCCTACTGGGTGTCTTTTTCCATATGTGTGTCATTTTCAGGTACAGATACATTTCCATGATTTGAGTCAAGCCAAGCAATATTTCCAAGCCCTGCCCTGTGCCAAAAAAGTGTCAAAGTGTAACCCTAATTCTTTAAAAAAAAAATTAAGGTGGAGTTTTCTTTTTTCATTGTTATCCCACTGCAGTCACCCTGCCCATGATTGCATTCCTTGGTCTTTGGGACCACCGGAACGTTTATATATGTTCAGGTTATGTTGTTTATCCTTTGGCAGTTAAAGGACTTTGCAATGTACCATAACCACTAAAGCTATCTGTAGGGCCCTGACACCCCCCATCCACCACCAATATAAGGAGTCATAACCACTATAGTGCACTGCTGCTTGAACGGTTCCTTTAAGGGCTACATGAACATTATGTTTAATAAGACTTCTTTGCTGCAGGATATAAACTGAAAGGCCTTGTAAATGTCTGTATAGGCAGCCTTTCTACCATAATTTTTATTATGTGTAGTAAGTATAATATATTTATAATTATTTTCACTATTGGTATCCTAATTTTTGTGTGTTAATCTTTTAAGATTTTCAGTTTTAATTTCCTTTTGCTTATTTTTAGACATGTTTATGTTGAAGATGTATTCTTGTTAACAGACCCCATTTAACTGTCTGTTTTGTTTTATGTGTTTTGTGACTCCTGTTTTGTCCTTATCGGGGCTTAGCTATTAGATTATATGATGTCATTGAATATATTTAATTGTGGGCATATTTGATGTGGGGTCTGCCAATGGCTAATACGTACATGTAGTCCTTTAATTCATATATTTTTGTTTTGTAAACTATCCAATGAGCACCCTCTTGTGGCTAGACACTAATATTGAAATTATTCTAGATTGAAATTAAAAGAATATCATCTAGCTAGTGCATTACAAAATAAATGTCATGCAAACTTTTATTTAGATATGCCTGTAAGATTTCTTGAGAATAAAGTAAACAAAACTTGAAAAACACCCCATATTTAGCTCGGAGACAATGTTAGCACTGGATATTTTTACACAAATAGACACCTACAATGGATTATGATAACTCAATAATTAACATTGGATTAATGTAAGGTACAAGCTAGGTTCAAAAATGGTCATAAAGATCTGTAATAATCTCTTCTAAAGAGTAAGGATTTTCTTAAGCGCATGTAGTGCAGAATTCAATATCTTCTGTCATGCTGGCAATATAACTCAAAAATAAAAAAAAGTGCCTAAAGAGTTCAGATTTGAATGCAAATATTGTGGATGGTTTCTTTTGGCCATGGCATTGCTGGTTAGAAATGCATGGTCAGCGCCGAAACTCCATTAGTGAATTCCCACTGGTGAAAGATATACAACAAAAAAGCCCTAACATGTCTGACAGATTCTACACAACATGGCTTCCTTGGCTTGATAATATATTTAAAAACTAGAGGAACTGTGCTGGTCATCTGTAAATGACCACTAGATAACTTCTTACCACCTCCCCCCCCCCTCCATTTCTATCTTCCCTCACACAACCCACCACCTTAACCCTCTATCTTATTTCCCCCATCATCCCTGCATACTCATACTCTTCACACTTTACCCTATACCCCTCAGAATAAAGACAACAAAACTAACTTTAAGTTATCTGACAAAGAAGCCTGCCAATAACCCGTGCCCAGGGTTTACACCATCTGTCAGCACATTCAGAGGAGCAACGTGCAACCTGGTGATTTCTCTTGGTTAGTTTTCTCAGAACTCTATAACAAATTACACCTTACCAGACAAGATTGAAGTAATTCTGTGATTTGTTACGTATTAGTCAGACACTGTTAATAACTATTTTCCTATTAAGCAAATATAGATTGTCCAAAAAAAAAGGAGAGAAATGCATGGGCACCCTTAGATAAATGGAAGTGCTTGTTTATTTTTCGCCTAAGAATTATACTTAATAAATCTTAAAGTAAAATCTGTGAATAGTAATGCAAACATTTATATTTCAGACCATGTGATCTTAATATATAAATATATATTAAATATGTCTGGCAGTCTTACTCACATATACCAGAGGCATATCAACCCTGGCTCTGGGTATTAATGGCTCCACTTAAGAGAGGCTATGTCCCACAGCTTGCAGGGTCTTCAGGCACACAGTATCTTAACCTTGTACACCTTGACAGGGAGAGACAAGTGAGACCTGGAACCCAATGGCGCAGTATCAAATCACTTTATTTATAAAAAAAAAAAAAGCAGCTTACTCAGTTAGTGGTGAGCATCCGAACTGGAAATCCAAAATATTGCATGAGTATAGCCACAAAACACCAACCATATACAGTATCTTCTGGGTTTCGCCCAATCACATGGGCTGTCTGGTGTGCCTCTTAGTGATGTATTTCATACGCCTTCCTCTGACTTCATGTGGAAAGAATGATTTTCTGAGTCTGTTATAACAAAAAAGTTGATGTTTTGTCATACATTTAAGTAAGGAAATAGTGCTCACAATATGGTGTCTACTGAAATAAAATAAAAAAAGCAAATGCACATGTACTAAAACAAATTTTTGAAAAGGCCAATTTCAATACTATAAGGGCAGCTTCACAACCTATTGACTGGGATAAACTTTTTTGTAAAAAAAAAAAAAAAAGCACAGAGGATAAATTGAATATCATCAAACAAATATAAAAAGTACCCTTTCACCTGGTGAGGGTGGCAGAGCGACACTTTAGTGTTAGGAATACAGTTTTGAATGATGTATCCTATTTAAAAGATTTCTACTTATTGTAGTTTAAAGACACATTATTATGAGTATTATTACTGTGGGGTTATGTTATACACTCAGGCACACCAGCAATGTGGAGCTACTATGAAAGAGGTACTTTAGGTTACGAAAGAGGTACTGTCCCTCCTAACTATGGACACTTAGAAGGTATGCATGTGTGTTACACAGTATGAGTTGCATATCCTTCACTTTAAAAAAAGAATGATTGCTGTGACTCCATTTCCTATGTATGAGTGGCAATGGATGTGAGAGACCTGGGGTGCATATCTGACAACTAAAGTCTCTTTTTTAGAAAGTTTTAACTAGTGGAGCATATTTTCTATGAATTTTATGAAGTTTGAGTATGTAAAAATACACGTGGATTTTTACCAAATAAACAAAATTACTGTAAACAGAAGAACAGAAACTTCCTACATGCCACACAGGGAGGAGTTATAAAAAAAAATGTGTTTTTTTTTTTTTAACATTCTTTATTTTTGTTGTGCTTTAAACCAACAAACCAACAAACATAATTTGCAACAATATTGAATAGAGGAGTTATAAATTAAATTAAACAAGCTCAAAATACATAGTAAAAACAAAGAGCCTCCAATTTGTTTAAATGTACATAGGGATTTAGGCCAGAGCGCAGGTAACGTTCTCTACTGCTGCTGTAAGCGCAGTGCTTTATCTTTGTGTTTGTATATAAGATTAAACAAGCAATTACATTTTTAATCCATTGTGCTTATTATGTTTTTTTTGCTAATTAAATTAATTTGTAAAATTAGGCTATATTTTGTACTATATAATTTTTTTTAATATGCATGTTTTACCAGAATGTAATTGACTGAGCAGAATGCAACTAGACAGAAAGTTGAAGTCAATTTTGAAAAAAAAAAACAGCGTATTGCTAAATTTTGAACAATTTTTAAAACAATTTGCTAAAAAAAAAAAAGAGAAATAATTGAGTCCATTCAAGTTACAAATAAGAATTCTTTGGACAGGATAAAAAAGTTACAATGAATACAAGAAAATATTTTATTAACATTTTACCATTTCTAAATAAAAATATGTTTGTGTGATGATTTAGAAGCAAATGCAAAAGCAAATGCTTGTAAAATGACAGAGAAGGCTTACATTCTAAGTTTAGAATTATGATTCATGCAATAAGATGGGATGGAATGCTTTCAGATTTTCAACCTAAATGTAACCATTGTAAGAATTCCACAATATTACTTATTGTTTTTGTAATGATTTCTATTGAAAGGCAGTCTGAAACATCCAAAATCACTATGTTTTACAAGCACAAACACCCACAGTGCAACGGTGCACAAAGCAGACTTAATTACAGTAGGCAATTTTAAAGTATTACTCTTAAATGAAGAAGAGGAAAGGCACCAGTGGTCCTATATAAAAGATCAAAGGAGACAGACAGCACTTACATTACTCACATGCGTTTATCTTCTTTGTCATTCCATTAGATCTTTCTTGATATTGGTATTAAACAGAAGTTTAATTTCCTATATAGTAAACTCTTTATTACTTTGTCTAAATAATGCAACCTGCTATTTTTTTCTTGGAGATGGTTGGGTACTCTTTTAAGTCTATTTAATAAAAATGAAATTAAAGAATGAATTTTGAAAGAATTAACTTATGAATTAACACATACACTGATCAGCCACAACATTAAAACCACCTGCCTAATGTCATGTAGGTCACCCTCATGCTGCCAAAACAGCTCTGTTGCGTCAAGTCATGTACTCCACAAGACCTCTGAATGTTTTCTGTAGTATCTAGCACCAGGATTTTAGCTACAGTTCCTTTTAGTGGTGCAAGTTGTGAGGTGGGGCCTCCATGGATTAGATAGTTGTTCCAGCAGATCCAACACATGCTTAATCAGATTGAGAATTGTGGAATTTGGAGGCCAAGGCAACACCTTGAACCATTTGTCATATTTCTCAAACCATTCCAGAATATTTTTTCAGTGTGGTAGAGTGCATTATCCTCCTGAAAAAGACCACTGCCATCAAGGAACACCATTGCCATGAAGTAGTACGTGATCTGCAACCATCTCCAGGTAGGTGGTACGTGTCAAAGTAACACCCACATCAATGCCAGAACTCAAGGTTTCCCAGCAGAATATTGCCCAGAATACAACACTGCCTTCGCTGGCCTGCCTTCTTCCCATTGTTTGGGAACAATTATTTAATATCATTATCTTATTGCATCAATTCAGAGCATTTAGTTGCACTTGTACCAAATTGCCATATTTATTTTTGGGACTGCAGGTAAATCTTTATATAAGAATGTATATGAACGACATAGATACCATTAACCCATAGTGTCATTACATGTTGGGACTAGGTGATCTGTGCAACATTCATTGAAGATTTAACCTGGACATTAATTTTGGACATTAATCTCTATACTAATCAATAGTCATAAACCTATTGGTCATAATTTTATAAGTGATCCATTTCACATGCTATGTTATAAGTTTTCATCTATATGTTTTTTAATTTTGATCAATAATTTATCTTTTAGTGTTTTTTATTGCTTATAATTTTAGTTAGTCCTATTAGGTCCTATAAGGTATTTTATTTTTTATTTTATTTTTATTTTTATTCTATATTAGCTTTATTTACTTAGAGATTACTTTTTAGCTCCTGGAGACATTCACTTTTTTAGTGTCTATTTTTCTTCAGATCGTTTGCTTGCCCATATTTCTTGCTTCCAACACACAAAATTTAAGAACTGATTGTTCATTAGCTGTATAATATATCCCAACCCTTGACAGGTGCCATTGTAACAATATAGTCAATGTTAATTACTTCACCTATGAGTGGTTTTAATATTGTGGCTGATCAGTGTACAAGCTATACAGTTTATCAACTAATGCAGAAATGTAGTTAAGCAGCAGGGGGCAAGAGGAGGCACTCCTGCCGTCTCCTCCTCCAAAATTTGTCTTTACTTCTTTACATACTGTGGTGTGCTGGACCATCTTCTTTGTATTACTATTGCTACTGGATTGCAGAAACAGGGATCATACTATTTTATAACTTTTTTGTTTATTTCACAGTATGGCCCAGGAGCTGCTGCTCCAATTGCCCGTATATTAATCTGGTTTTGGTGTTAGTATGTGTATCTATGTATTTACATATGTGTCTGTGTGTTAGTATGTGTCTCTTTATAAGTTAGTATGTATCTGCATGTGTGTTAGAATTTTTTTCTATATTTGTGTTAGAGTGTGTTTTATGTGTATTATTACACGTCTGTATGTGCTTTTCTGAGTCTGTATGTGTGTTAGTGTGTTTCTTTCTGAGTGTTATGTGTCTATATGTGTGCTAGTGTGTGTTAATGTGTATCAATGTGTGAGTATGTGTGTGTCAATATATGTGCATGCAGGTGTGTTGGGGTATGTGTTACTGTGTTAGTGTGGTTGTGCATGTATATGTGTGCTAATGTTTGTGTATTATGTCTGCATGAGTGCTAGTGTGTCCACAATGTCTACATCCCTTCTGTCTCTTTGTACAGATGCAAGTGCATGTACAAGTGCATGTGTGTGTATGTGTATAAATATTTGTGTGCTTGTATATGTCTTTATATGCAGGCTAGTATGTACCTGTGTATTAGTGTATGCACATGTGTGTTGCAAACTCGTCGGTGTGGGGAAAGTTATGCATACGTGGCTCATTGCATATGTGAGGTTAAACATATATGTGTTTGTGTGGATGCACATTTGTCACACTCAGGGTGCCTCAATGGTGAAGATGGCATTGTGTTGCTTTGATAGTAAAGCAAGCTTTAAGTAGATTATCCAGCTATAGATACAACAAGAGAAGAACCATAGGAAACATAATATGTTACTTGACAGGGAAGGAGGGAACTATGAAATTAATGATCCTAGTAAGAGAAAATGCACTATGAATCGTAAATGCAGAGAATAAATTAGGCAAAATAGGAAATGCTTCTATTTTGTGGCACAACTGGAAATTACTTCAAAAATAGATGTGCAAAAGGCTGAACTTGAGACTTTTAGTTCAGCCTTTTATTATGCAAATATGACAACCTACTATCACAAGTCTATTTTAAGATGGAAAAAATCAACAAGTTGTATTTTTTGGGTGAGCAACACACTGCATTTTCCTGTGTAAAGGTGAAGGAACACTATTGTGTCAGGAATACAAACATGTACTTCTGACACTATATTGTGCTGGTAGTGTGGGTGTTTCGGTCCCCCATATAGAAGAGCATGTAGATACTGTATGAGACTAGGGAGCACCTCTAAATGCCCTCTGAGTGATTGCCACTAGAGGTGTTAGTAGGCACCAATGTAAACACTGCCTTTCCTATGAAAAGCCAGCAGGGACAGGCTAAAGACACCATAACCACTACATTAACCTGTAATGGTTCTTGTGACTAGTGTCCCTTGAATTGTACTGAAGTATTTTATTTCTTGTAAAGTGCAAGTAAATTGTTTAATGTATTTTAGACAGAATAGCAGTTGTTATGGTTTTTTTTTTGTTTGCCCGTGTGCAGTGTCACACTTTAGCTGCTGCTATAAAGTTTTATACTTTAGTACAAAGCTAAAGTGAAAGACAGACCTTCCTGCACAAACTGCAATTTGGAGTTAATGTTCAAGAATTTTGCAGCATGCTGCAATTAGATGGGGTAGGGAAATTGCCACATAGGATAGTTTTTTTAATGAATGTTTAATGTTCCCAATAAAGGCATAGCTTTTCTTGCCAGTTTTGATTAGCAATGTTTTGCACAAAACAAACGCGCGTGGTAGGCAGCGTGTCCATAGATGGTTTAAACAGGCCTAATCTGCTTTGGGTTTTGTTTTATGACAGCATTGAGCACTTTCTTGTTTACGGTAAAACACAGAGGATAGTGGTTACCTCTGTTTTGTTTAGGAGTGGCTGCCAACCCATAACATGGAACAGAAAGCAAAGTTTCCACTGTTCACTCCCTTGGCTGCTTTTATTTCAACTTTACAAATACCCCCACCCTTGATTGCACAAAATTAGAAAATTATTATTTTTTTTTTTTTTTTATAGAATAAAAAAGTGGACCCAAAACTAAAGAATGGTGTAGCTATATAAGCTACAATATACATTATTAAAACCTTATAGGTATGCTTTGTTGAAAGAAGGAATTTAAAATGATTTCTTCAAATGTGCCCTACTTTCTTCTTTAATGGAATGTTTTTTGCTTTTTTTTTTTTTTTAATTTTCACCCATTATCTGAAGTATTCAGTTAAAAACATTAATCTAACCAGGTAAGTCAGCGTGACAGAAAAATTTGCTTTCTACCTCTGAAAATAGATTGATGTTGTGCTTGAAGATTTATGTTCCAAACTTTCCAGACATGTGAATTATACTATATAGCGTTACTGTATGCAAGAGCAAAATTTGTCTATTTTAATTCATGCACGTGACTCATCAAAACTTCCTTGTTAACTGCATCATGCAAAGCAGTGCTGATTAATTCACTAATCAACGTAGTGTAAGTATCCACACCAAAATAAAGATATGCAAATATAGAGTTTCAGAGTATAGAGTATACAGACAGCATACTCAGCATTTTTTTAAAATAATGGATAGTTTCTCTTTATGCCCACTAATGATACATGCCCTTAGTTGTCACAATTTAATGTACCAACTTGAGGCTCATGTCTATCTATCTATCTATCTATCTCATATCCACTATACCAGGTTTCCCCAAACTCCGGCCCTCTAGATGTTGCTGAACTACAACTCCCATGATTCTATAAATTAAATAGGCTGAGAATCATGGGAGTTGTAGTTCAGCAACATCTGGAGGGCCGGAGTTTGGGGAAGCATGCACTATACAATGAATTAATAAGCTGGATGAGCTAGGCATTATAAATACCTTAGTCTCGGAGTGACCAAAAGGTAGATCCCAAATGTTTTAAAACTACAGCTTCCATGATGCTTTGTCGTGCTAAAGGCATGCTAAGCATCATGGATGTTGTTGTTTTACAACATCTGGGGATCTACCTTTTCAGAAGCCCTGCCTTAGTCCATTGCATTATGGTGTTAGTGCTCAACTCCTAATAAAGGCCACAAAATCTCATCTTCTGCCCGTGGCAATAAGTATCTATTAAAAATTACAAGTAACCTTCAAATTTTCTATACAAGTACATGCATGGTCATAGACCTAGGGGCAGTAGTGTATCCTGGTTTTGTGCTGCCCTAGGCATGAAAAAACTCATGCAACCCCTCACCCTCAACCCCCCGCCCTGCCTTCTAAATACACATACACAATCACTGACAGACACATATACACTCAGTGTCACACACACATTCACTGACAGACACACATACACTAGCTAACAGACATACACACTCACTAACAGACATACACACTAACTAACAGACACATACAGTCACTAGCAGACACAAATACACTCTCACTAACAGACATGCATTCACACTCACTAACAGACACACATACTAACACACTCACTAACAGAGACAGACACGCATACACTCTCACTAACAGACATGCATACACACTCACTAACAGACACACACACTAACACACTCACTAACAGACAAACACACAAACTAACAGACACACACATAGTAACACACTCCCTAACAGACACACATGGTAACCAACAGACACACACACTAACAGACACACACTCACTCACTAACACACAACCTAACAGACAAACACTAACACACACACAGTCACACACTCACTAACAGACACACACACACACTAACAGACAAACACACACACACACACACATAGTAACACACTCTCTAACAGACACATACACTAACAAACACTCATTGACTAACAGACACACACATTGTCACACACACACACTATCAGACACACACACACACACACACACACACTCACTAAAAGACACATACACTAACAGACTCCCATTTTTTCTTTTTAAATTCAATTCCCCCCCCAGCCTCCCTACCTTTGGGAATGCTGGGGTGGATTAACACTTTCCCTGGGGTCCAGTGGGGCTGCTGGGCGGCCGGTCACTCCAGTCGGCTAGGGAGCACTGATCCTCCTGTTTAGCTCCCTCGCATGCCGTGTAGTGATGCCGGGGCCGGAATGATGTCACATTCCAGCTCCGGCACCACTGAACAGGAAGATCAGTGCTCCCTCGCTGCCAGCCCAGAAAGTTTTGACGCTGCCAGCCTGGGTGGCCCTGAGGTGGCCACCCGGCCAGCTCCTGGCTCCCCCCAGACAAGAGGCTGGCAGGTCATTTGCCGGGGCGGCTTTTTTGCCACCCACCAGAAAGTGCCGCCCAAAGGCAAATGCCTTGTTTGTCTCCCGTTAAACACACCCTGCCTAGGGGTCCTGTGTAGTGTGTCTGGAGCATATCCAGTGATGAAGAATGTATTTTTGGCAGCAAATCTTTGTGTAGTTTTACATGGAGGTCTCCCATCCCACTCATTATTTGTGAGGTACTAACAACCCTCAATACAACAAAAATTTTGAAACTAGTTCACTTAAATTGACTGGCACAATTTCAATCATGAGAAGGTATGAGAAAGTATGGCTAGTTTGGTAACAGACTTGCTATAGTTCACAAAACCCAATGTCAAACTGAGTACCTTACTACTTTTTATTGTACTATTATGGTCTACCATTTCTTTTCCAAACCATCTGTGGCGAAACCGACCTCGCCACTGGGCATTGGAGAAGATTGATTGCCAGCCTCCTGCCATGTGACTATGGCCCCTGGGATGTATTGCCCTTTAAATACATGATTTGGGCATAAGGGATTTGTGTTGTGCTGCTGCTGGCCCTTTAAGAACCGTCTGGGGACATACTGTGGAGTTACTGGGTGGCCACCATTTCCTGTATCAGAGGCACATAGTGAGAACAATGGATGAAGCACATGGTGAGAACAATGGATGGCGGACAATTTAACTCACAGACACTGTTTGGACTTTTCAACACGGTGCTATCTCGCCAGTATTTGGTGCACAGAGACATCGTGCAGTGGTTTTGGACTATACAGCAGGGGACACATTATACAGTGATTGTTTTTCATTTAGCATGTATATGTTCTGCAGAATCTGCATTAGACTGTGTCTTCCAAAGTGCTGAATGGATCTGGGTGAATTTCGGATATGTGGTTCACCCAGATCCCCCGGTTCCAAGGATATACTTTATGGGGTTATTGCATGTTTTGGGGTCCCTGTAATGTGTTTTGTGAAACTGTATTTCTCTGTCTGTGATAATTAGATTACCCATTGTGTAAGGTAATTGTATTACAGGCAGAGGGGAGGATTTTGTGTGGGAGTGTCTGTGTGTATTGTACAGATTGATTGGTTGTTCTGTAAAACCCTGTGGGCAGTACTAAGTTTGTGGATTGGGAATAAAAGAGGCTGTATGTGCCAGTACAGTCAGTTCCTGCTTAACCCTCAAAGTGAAGTGTCGTCTCATTATTGGGGGAGGATTTATTGTATGCTGTTCCAGTTTGACTGCTAGGAGTGTAAACCTATTCGCATGGTTTTTCCTATTTGGCTGTATACAACATTCATATGCTTAAGAGCGTTCATATGCTCCTACGGTTCGGTGGTTTTGGTGTCTGCTGCAGTGCTTGGAGTCCTCAGGAAGTGCTAGGAGCATCCTTCAACGGAGGTACCCAGTCGGGGTGCCAGGTGATCCGTTACACCATCATACTGTTTTGTGACTAGATTGCAATTTGAAACAGTTCCAGTATGCCTTGTATATTGTGTTTAGAAAAAATGTGAATTGGGGACACAGACCAAAACCAAAACATATATGAAATACAGCTAAAGGAACAGCACACACAAACAAAAATGCAGCTTTACATTCAACAAGGCTACTTAAAATCCCCTATTTTAGTAAATAAATATGTGGATTCACCACTATGCCACAGTACCACAATATCGGTGGGTCCTATACTAATTTTAGCATGGGAGATTTATATGCTAACATGCAATACTTACTTGCAGTATAAACTGCTTCAAGAGATTGCTCAATTTAAGCATACTGTGGTCACCTCCAAATACATTCATAGTGTATGGATGGGCTGATCATCCCAATAGGAATATTGTCTGGATTCCAAAACTAAAAGGGAAAAATGGGAATTGGGGGCACACCCAGTACAGGCATTTCCAAGCAGTGGTGCTGCCGTAAAGACCAAAACATCTACAAAATACAGTTAAAGGAACAGCGCACACACAAACAAAAATACAGATTTATGTTTAACAAGGCTACATAAAATCACCTATCCTGGCAAACACATATGGGCATTCAGTTCCACCATACAGCCATTTTGTGTTAAGCCCACCACTACGTCACAGTACCCACATATCAGTGGGTCCTACACTAATTTTAACATGGGAGATTTAAATGCTAACTTGCAATACTTGAGACTCATCAAATTAAGCTTTTCTGTGGTCACCTCCAAAGGGGCACCCGTACCCTTTGTGTCGTTATATGTGTTGCAGGAATGACACAAAAATTATGCTCCATAAGAAACACACAATATAGTGCTGCACACATCTAATCACACACCCAAAAATTGCACGGTGTTGAGCAGGACTGACAACATTAATAGTAAGTGTCCATATTCCTGATAGCTATACTCTGTACCTCTTGGTGCTGTACTTGGATGTGCTCAGCACTACTAATTCTGTCAGGTATTGTTAATGTCCTGCTTATCAGGTGATAGAGCATGATGTCTGGCTGCCCAGAATGATGTCCCCCCCATTGATGTCTGTTTTGGACACCAGTGTCTCAGAGATGAAGTTTCTGTAACTCATAGTTGTCTTTGTGATTGGTCCTAGTCATGTTACTCATGTAATATAATAGTTTGACAGATGATGGCTGCTAGAGTCACAAAGTATGACATATTATGACCTAAGCCAATTATGTCAAGACACAAAAGATAAAAAATAATTCGGAACAGCCATGTAAGAGGTAGAACAGATAATGCCTAATAGATGAAGGAATTAGGGACAGAGCCCATTCTATTTTCCAAGGAATGACCTAAGTCAGTTTTAAACAACACATAGGGGCATATGGGTGAATGAGGAAGCATTCATAAAGATCTGTTCCCAGAGAGAGAGAGAGAAAGAAAGAGAGAGAGTACGTGGTGTGCAAATTGCCATCTCAACACACGACTACTTACAAATATCTCAGGCTGCATCCTACTCAAAATATTTTAGTCCTCCCCTACCTGAATTACTTATTTCAGCTGATACAGAGCATTTTTAATGTTGAATGTCATTTGAGTAATATATGTTCATATATTTGTGTAGCCACTAGCCCTTTGTTTATCTCATGACTGTATGTGTAATAGTACAGTACAAGAGGATGGAATGGCCTAACATGCCCTTGAGATGACAGAAGATGTCCAGTATTCTTTCTTTAATGTTTTAATGCTCTTGAGCTGCCAGGAAAAGGTCATTCTATATGGAAGTGTGTGCTGAATGTTTTAAATACTCTTCTCCAAAGGACCTTAATATGTGGGCATGACCACTACAATACTCTTGATTTCTGAAATCCCTAAAACGACTGTGGAGACAGTTTATGAAGACATGAGGTCTAATTGTGCTACATTAATAGGTCATTGACACATTTAAGATCTAATAGAATTATCAGGGTAGGTAAATCTAGAGACAATTTTGCTTCAATAGAAAATATACCCTTTTTTTGGCAATCTATTTTTTATTAAGGCATTTTAATCGGGTCATACAGAAAAGATAAGGATTTAGTTCAGGTTTACACAAGTACAAGATTATCAAAATACAATGGCGCAAGCTTCTAGATATGGCAGCCTCAGTTTTTTTATTTTATTTTTTTAATGACCAAAGCATGTTAAATCAAGCTAGGCAAGCCTGTCTATATATGCAGTATAGACAAACATACAGTCATAGATAAGTGACAGGTTTGGGTTAGCTAGACATAAGAGATTTCAGTATGGCAAGTTAGGGTTACTTTTTTTTTTGACAATCTTTATTTTGATTTTTAGAATGGTAGAACAAAGGAAAGTAGGGTAGTAAAATTAATATGCATTTCGACAGTTCTGCGTTCAGTGAGATCACACGTTTAGGTCACAGTTAACATTTGCAAGTATTATGCACAATTACAGTGTAACCAGGTGGGCATGGTTGCGGGGCCCCTATCTAGGTGTTTGTGGAAAATATACCCTTTTAAGGTTCTCTGAACTGATTGTCAGTACCTAACGTTGATGCCTGGCAGAGAGAACCACTGCTTGTCAATGCAGCCTGCCTGAAATCCATATATGTAACTGAATTCATAAAATACTTTTTAGATTTACTGTAAGGAGTGGCGTTCATGTGATATCCTGATTCCACGGATCGCCATCCTTCCTGTCCTTGCTGGTTCCGTTTATTGTAATTTCTGGTGCCTCTTTATTCTTGTCTTGACTTTTCTGTCATTCCATTGTACGTGTAGTCCAGCCTACTGAAAACTGAAATACACATATAAGATATGAGTTTACTATTTCTTTATTTAGAGGCCAAATTACATTTTCATCATATTAATTAATATTCCTTAATTATTCCAAATATCAATCATATGTTTACTTAATTAACAAGCTTTTCCACACAAATTACCTGTTTGTTTTTTTTCCAAAATATTCCTTTTATGCATGAAAGTACTATAGGAATTTGCAACTTCCTAATCACTGCTCATTGTTGCCTAGACCATTTAATGTTTCCCTAGTCTCTCCCAATTTTGCAGTTTCCTCAATCCACAATGCATAAGTGCATTTATCAACATAAAATCTCAAGTTCACTCTTTCACACATCTAAGTTTCTGCAAAAAAAAGTGATTTGTATAAAAATGCATTTTGAGTCCAAACAGCCTTCTGATTCTTTATCGGAATGTAGAAGCTTAGTCACTAATGTCACTCTGATCTAATGTCAATGTGCTGACAATAAAGCATGTCAGCATTATTAAGGAGGATGACTCTGCTGGGGCCATTGTCCCATAGTAAAATCAAGAGTTTTCCAGCTACAATTACACACAAAAAGTACTACAATGCTGAATATATAATTCACATGATGATGCAAAATTTATCACTGATTAGTGATTTTGGAATTTTTATTTTAGTAAGGTTTGTGATCTGCTGTTTCTTTTTTTTATTATTTTTTTTTTAACTTTTTATTGTTCACTTTTGCAATGACACAAAGTACAGCAATTTAGCAGTATAAGGTTTGTGCGAGTATGGCATCACGTTGCAAATATGTATATAAGTACATACAATCAGTTAGTAGATTAACATGTTATAAGTTTCATTGGCTTAGGTGTATATAAACAATTTGTTGTACGATAGAACCATGAAGACATACATAGTGATTGGTGCCTTTGAATTATTCTCATAACAGACATTTCAAGCCTATAACATTTTTGTTGTAGATCACTTGAGTATTTATGCTCAGTGTTAATATTGTAGTGAATGTTGATTATTTGGGGAGTATGTGTTTACCTGAAATCTCGGGTTTGTTGTAGGAAGAGATCCCACGGAAACCACGTCTTGGTAAACATCTCATACTTTTGTGTATGGGTGTAAGAGATTTCCTCCATTGTTCTAATGGAGTCTACCTTGGAGATCCATTCTCTGATGGTAGGAGGTTTAGCCTGTTTCCACTTAGTTGGATTCAGGCTGTTAGCTGCTGTAAGGAGGTGATTCAGTAAAGTTTGTAGTGGTTTGCTTAGTGGGGTAGGATAGAGCAAGAATATTAGCGTTTGTGGCCTCCGTGGTATTTTGTATCCCGTGATTGTTGTTATTAGGGTGATGATTTTCTCCCAGTAATCCTGTATGATACTGCAAGACCACCATATGTGACCTGTATTTCCATCTGTGGATTTGCATCTCCAACATACGTTGGGAGCGTTTGGGAAAAATTTATGTATACGGGTAGGAGTGAAATGCCATCGGGCTATACGTTTGTAGTTGCTTTCATGGGTGGAGGTGTTCCTAGATGATTTAAAAATGTTTGTAAATATTTTTCCCCAATCCTCAGGAGTGAGTGTCATGTGAAGATCGTTTACCCATGACTTGGTAAAGTCTGGGAGATGCTCTTTCGGTTCTGAAAGTAAGAGTTTGTAGAATGTGGAGAGATGTTTCTTTTGAACCGACTGGGTGGATGTCATCGTTTCGAATGCTGTGAGTTGTCTTTCGGTTCTGTAAGTAAGAGTTTGTAGAATGTGGAGAGATGTTTCTTTTGAACCGACTGGGTGGATGTCATCGTTTCGAATGCTGTGAGTTGTCTGGATCCTTGAAGGAGGTGAGGTTGTGATTGAATGAAGTGCGTGAGCTGTGTATATTTGCAACTCAGCATCGCTGACCTTTTGGATGGAGGTATTACGTCTGAATATGGGATGAGTCCTTTATCATTTATAACATCTCGCAGACAAAGTTGTCTTGGCTCATTTGTGAAGTGTTTGAATGTGGTCTGGTTTATTCCCGGTATGAATTGTGGGTTTCCAGTTATTGGGAATAAGGGAGAGGGGTGTGGTGCTATTGTGTTCCCCTATTTTAGGGTGGTCCAGTATTTTAAGGTAGGGAGGATGGTGGGGTGTGTTGAGTGTGAGGTTAGTAGATCTGTGCCGGATTCGTACCATGGCACTGTGTGTATGAGAACCTTGAAGCTCTGTGCTTCAATTTGCACCCATTGTTTTTGGTTGTGTGGGCGTGTCCACTCGTATATTCGTGTGAGTATTATGGCTCTATGGTATAGTTCTATGTCAGGTAAACCTACACCGCCCTGTTCTCTATTTCTTGTGAGGAGTTTGTGTTGGATCCTGGGGTGCTTCCCTGCCCAGAGGAAGGTTGATAGGATGCGTTTGGTGTGGATGAAGAAGGTGGGTGGAAGCTTAATGGGGAGTGTTTGTAGTATGTATAGAAACTTTGGGAGAATAGTCATTTTTAGGATATGTGCTCCGCATAACCATCCAAAATGCAGTCTGTTCCATGTTTTTAAGTCGTTTTTGACACTTTCAAGTAAGGGCGGGTAGTTGAGGTCATATGTTTTCGTTAGGGGGTTAGTAAGCTGCACTCCTAGGTATTTCACTGAGGATGGTGGCCATCGGAAGGGGTATTTAGATTGGAGTATGGTTTTAGTTGTGGCTGACATGCGTAGGGGAAGGATTTCGCTTTTGCCAGTGTTGACTTTGAAATTGGACACTTGACTGTATAGGTCTATCTCTCTTAGTAGGTGGGGCAGGGAGGCTTTGGGGTTGGTGATTGTGAAAAGAAGGTCGTCCACAAAAGCAGATACCTTGAATTCTCTGTCTGCGACAAGCATGCCTTGAATGTTCGGATTGTCTCTAATACCTTGTGAAAAGGGTTCTAGCGTCAAGATGAAGAGGAGGGGGGAAAGCGGGCAGCCTTGCCTGGTCCCATTAGCTATGTGTACTGTGTCAGAGAGCTGTCCATTTACCCGTATTTTAGCCCCAGGCGTGGAGTAGATAGCAGATATCCAGGAGAGCCAATTTGGGCCAAAGCCCATTCCTTGCATAGTTGCCTTTAATAGTGTCCAGTCCACTCTGTCAAACGCCTTTTCGGCGTCGACAGTTAGGATGAGACTTTGTGCGTCTATTCCATCTGCCAGATGTATGAGATTAAGTAGCTTGGTCGTATTATTTTTGGCTTCCCTCCCTGGTACGAAACCTGCTTGGTCCGGATGGACCAGGTCCCCTAAGAGAGGTCTGAGGCGGTTTGCCAGAATTTTTGTGAAAATTTTTAAGTCTACGTTTATTAAGGAAATTGGCCTGTAGTTACTACATTCCGTATGGTCTTTTCCTGGTTTGGGTATGAGTGTTACATGGGCTTCTAGTGCGTCTCTTGGTAATGTGTGGCCCTTCGTGATGGAGTTGAAAGCTTCAACAAAGGGTTTGGTTAGTGTCGAGGCGAAGGTTTTATAATATTTAGCAGTGAAACCGTCTGGCCCTGGGCTCTTTCCTAGGGGTAGGTGTTTAATAGCTATGGTAAATTCCTTTGATGAGATAGGCATGTCAAAGATATGTCTTAAATTTGGGGGTATTGTCTGGGCAAGCTGTACTGTTAGGTATTTTTTCATGTCTTCCTGGTCAGGCGGGTGTTGTCTGAGGTTGTATAGTTGTGAATAGAAGTGTTGGAATTCCTTAAGAATGTCTGGCAGGAGTGTAGTTACTTCCCCCGATGATGTCTTAATTTGGGATATGAATATTTGTTGTTTGCTTTGTTGTAAGGCTCTAGCTAAGAGACGTCCGCATTTTCCTCCCTGGGTATAGTATGTGTGTTTCGAGTGGGTGAGCACACGGTGTATTTTGGCGTTGAGTATGGTTTGTAGGGTGGAGCGTTTATCTACCAGTAGCTTGTATGTGTCTAGGGATGCATTGCGTTTATGTATGTTTTCTAGGTGTCTGATGTCTGCGGTGAGAGTGGCTACCTGTTCCTCCCTCATTTTCTTTTGTTTGGATGCTAGTGCTATGATGTGTCCCCTCACTACTGCTTTGTGCGCTTCCCAAACTACTGTAGGGGAGATAGATGATGAGTAGTTTTCTACAAAATATTGGCTTAATGTGTCTTGTAAAAGTGTTATGTGGGATGGGTTGTTTAGGAGAGTGTCGTTGAGCTTCCATTGTGTCATTGTGGGTGTCAAGGTTGGTATTCGTATGGTCATGGACAGCGGGCCGTGATCTGACCAGGTGATAGGGCCGTATTCACAGGATTGAATAAGGTGGAGGTGTCTATGTTGGAGGAAGAGCATGTCAATTCTTGAGTAAGTATGTTTAACTGTTGAGTAGTATGAATAATCCTGTGTTTGTGGGTGGGTCACCCTCCATCCATCGAATAGATGTGCCTTGTCAAGTAGTTGTGTGATTCTGGCTCTAGTTGATGCATTGTATTTTGTGGCTCTTGAGGTTGTGTCTAGGTCCGAGTCGAGAGAGATATTAAGGTCCCCTCCCATGATAAGTATACCTTCCATGAATTCCTCTATTTTTGTTAAGTATTTGCGCATATGTGAGCATTGTTTGGAGTTGGGGAGGTAGAGGTTGGCAAACGTTACTTGGGTGTTACTAATGCATCCCTTTGCCATGACAAGCCTCCTGTTAGCATCTGTGTAGGAGGCTGTATGTGTGTATGGCGTTTTGGCTCCTACGAGTATGGCTACACCTCGCGATTTAGTTACATAGTTACATAGTTACATAGCTGAAAAGAGACTTGCGTCCATCAAGTTCAGCCTACCTCACATTTGTTTTTTGCTGTTGCTCCAAAAGAAGGCAAAAAAACCCAGTTTGAAGCACAATTTTGCAACAAACTAGGAAAAAAATTCCTTCTTGACCCCAGAATGGCAGTCAGATTTATCCTTGGATCAAGCAGTTATTACCCTACATTGAAAGATTATATCCTTGAATATTCTGTTCTTGCAAGTATGCATCTAGTAGCCGTTTGAACATCTGTATGGACACTTCCTCAGGCAGAGAATTCCACATTCTGATTGTTCTTACAGTAAAAAAACCTTTCCTTTGCCTTAGACGAAATCTTCTTTCTTCCAGTCTAAACTCATGGCCTCGTGTCCTATGTAGTGTCAGTGTAGGTACTGAAGTATCCGTATGGGTAATGTTTACTGCGAAGGGTCGGGGCTGTGTTTGCTCTAAAGTGGGTTTCTTGCAGGAATGCTACATCTGCCCTTAATTTGTGAAGTTCATTTAGTGTCAGGGATCTCTTGGATGGTGAGTTGAGACCACATGTGTTGAGAGTAACTACATGTTAGCCATGGAGAGTTTAGGTGTCTGTTAGGAGGTATATGGTACAGAGGAAATGAACAAACAATAACAAGTTTAACTATTTACAAAGTTTCCAAGACCCAGCAGTAGCGAGCAATTGAGAGTTAGCTAGTAGAATACAGGTGTGGATTCAGGCCTCGGCTGTTGGCGGCTTTCCCTGGGTATGTAGTGTATCCCTGTTTAACAATTGAGGCACCGCTGCGGCCTGTATTGTCGCTACCGGTGGTCTAGAAGTCCAGGGGGGGTGTATTAGGTTTTTGGAGGATTTCTCTCCTCTGGGAGACGGCAATCTCACTGTGATGTTTATTTATTTATTTTAAATTTTTATTTTTATTTTTTTTGGTTTAGTGTTCAGGCTATTAGATTTGTTGACTGGGACTAGGGGCAAGATCCCCCAACCGTCCTTGGTGTCAAATTTAAGTATGGATGTTAAATATATTCGGGGTGACAGCGCCCACCAGCAGTTTTATATTCTTGTAACTCTCTCAAGTGCTCTCCCATCTGCCTTTAACCCTATCAGTATCCGATCATATCCTATAATATGTCACATAAATGACTGCGCTAGTCTTTCAGCTGTGCTGGGTAATGAATCCTTTAGGTCACTCAGGTACCGTAAGACAGGTGGGGAGGAGTGGGGAAGGGCTAGAGAGGGGGGGGGGAGAAACAAAAAGGAAAAGGGGGGAAGGGTAGGAAGGATAGGGTAGGGTTTAATTGTAATCATGGTGTGCGTTGGACTTCGTATAGCCCTGTATACCCATTATTTGAAGTGGGTGAGTAAACGGTTCCATGAGTGGAGCTAGTTCGTGAGGAAAAATGCTTTCCGCTTGTGTTATCCGTCTTCCGCCTCCGTCTTCCGCCTAGTGATGCATAGTGCTGGGGTTACCTTGGATAATGTCCCGAGTAGTACTTAAGGTAAGAGGTGGAACCTCTTGTTAGGGTTCGAGTGAAAGGTCATGGGGTATAGTAATTAGCGTGAGAGTTTATAGAGCTTCACTGCTCTGATAACTTGCCTGACCACCGGATGGTACCCGAGTGTCCCCCGCCCCTTGATCGTCTTGTGTCTGGACGGTGATGGGGGTCTTGCTTGTGATTACTTGCACGTCCGATAGTTTTAGCGATCGGTTTGGGGCGGGATGCCTCCTTGTTGTTGGTGGGGGTCGTTTCGGCGGCGTTTAGATGGTGTCTGCCATCTAGCTCTTTGCGTACGGGGGTAATTTTGAGGGGCTTGGATCGGCCCATACCAATCTGTAAGTTTTATCTCTGGTAAGTCCAAGGCTGAGGTGAACGTGGGCACATCTCTTGCTGCGGTAATGGTGGCTGTGACTCCGTTATGTGTGGCCGTGAGGGACAAGGGGAATCCCCAGCGGTACCTGATGTTCCTGGCGCGGAGGGTGTCTGTCAGCGGTTTGATGACTCTTCTCGCTTGTAATGTCATCCAGGATAGGTCCGGGAATATCTGGATTTGGGCACCAAGATAGAGGAGGGGTTGAGAAGTCTGCCGTAGTTCGCTTAGGATCTCTTCTTTGACCCCATAATAATGAAGCCGGCAGATCACGTCTCTAGGGGCATCTGTTGCTGGCCCCCTTGGTTTGAGTGCTCTGTGGGCCCTGTCAAACAGAATGCATTCACTTGGATCTTTGTGTAGCAGATGGTTAAACAGCGTTTGGAGAGTATTTATTAGGTTTTCTCCTTCCGACTCCGGAAGGCCTTTGATGCGCAGGTTGTTGCGGCGTCCTCTATTGTCTAGATCGTCTAGTGCTCTGTACATAGACGCCATCTGTATATTCTGTGACTCCAGCGCCTGCTGGATCTGTTTAATTTGTGTGGATGTGTGGTCGTGGTTGTCTTCCAGGGTACTTACTCTGTCCCCCACGTGTTTCATTTCTGTGGAGAGATCCTCCATTTTCTTCTGGAACGTTACTTCTAGTTTGTGTAGCATCACTGCTAAATCCTGTTTAGAGGGCAGGTTTCTTAGGATGTCTCTCAGATCCTGGTCCCCTGTATTTGACGTGCTGTCTGAGGGTGCCAGGCTAGCCGGTGCTGATTCGGATTCCCGCGAGGGATCCGGCGCCATCTTGGGGCCTACCTCCTCGTTTTGTTGAGACGCGCCGTCTTTAAAATATTTGGCCAGCGCGCCCAATTTTGCTCCAGACGGTCTGGAGGTTTGGGCAGAGGTTATTGCCTTTTTGGGGTGTCCCATGTTGCTGTAGTCGCCTGATGTGAGTGGATTGCCCGTGGTTCCCGCTGGAGCTTGGCTAGTGTTGTGATCTGCTGTTTCATAGCACATATCCAAATAGATTATATAACTATATTCTTTATTATTATTATTATTATTATTATATTCCAGTTATTGCTGTGTCTGTGTAAGAAATGTAAAAATTTATGGTGGTAATTGTTTTTAGTTGCCCCCAGACATATTTGGCCAATCCTCCACTACATGTACAGACCACCAATTTACACAGGTAATATTTGTCCAAGACAAAATTTTAATCTGGCATTCCTATCATTTTAACACAATGACTATCACAAATGTGTCACTGGCATTGTTCCGTATTGTATAATTCATACAACATACAAGTAACATTGGTAATAAGTCATATGTTTATAATTCCAGCAGAATCATAAGGGCTGATGGCCTCGTTGTAGGATAGTTATTACATTTTAAAATATTGGATATGATATTTAGATGTGTATGGACAAGTGCAGGGATGTATTTATATTTTTTTTAAGTAATCTCTTACTGTTTAGATTTGGATTTAGAGTTCTTACATATAGAAGCTTTCATTTTCTGTAACACAAATAAAACAGATCTTTAGTAGTTAATAGATAATTCCCCTGACCTTCCCTGTCAAACAACACATTTGTTTGTCAAAACAGAAATAGTGGATACAACCAATTTAGATTTTACAGCTGGTAAAGAAATATTTTGCAAAGAAACAAGTCGTGTTGGTGGTTCAAACTACTTTGCATCCCCTAAAACAAATGACACTATTCTGAATATTTTCACGACTTGATAGTAAATATGGCCTCAGTGTTGTCATTGATAATATTATATTTTAAAATATATTTGTATTTGTATTTCTGAATTTTGCAGGCTTCAGCACACATATAAATCTTTGTACCATGACATGCACTGTAGTCGCACCAAAGGATTAGAAGGGTCTGTGTCGGGATGTATTGGATATAATCTACGAATGGCTATGGATTATAAATTTCAAATACATTACAAGAGATGTTATGCTAAAAAACAAAGCAAATCTACGCCGGTTCCTTCATTGTTTTTATCAGAAAAGAAGTGGGATGGTAACTTTTTTATAAGAATTGCCATCGTTGCCATAGCTGCAGTCAATAATATCATTAAATGAGGAAAAGATTGCAAAGAATCATGTGTTGTAGTCTGTATTAGAGTGTTTAAATATTTTTTAAGCAAAATTTATGTTTCAGTCAAGTGGTGGATGAGAATATACTGTATTCGCTTGTGGTTTTATTTTCTGATATTCTAATTCTGCTGTTTTGACTAAAGACATATTCAGATTTTTCTAAAGGAAAATTATGTGATTTGCATTACATCATGTTGCTAAGGGCTGTGTATAATTAATATATATATATATATATATATGTATATATATATATATATAATTGTTTTATTATATATATAATTGTTTTATATAAAACATTTCAGTTCTCTCTCTCTCTATCTCTCTCTCTCTCTCTATATATATATATATATACATATATATATATATATACACACACACAGAAAACTGAAATGTCTATAAATAAAAGTTATTTTATTTTTATAACAGACCTACATTGCTATGTATTTTTTTTAGTTTTTCCTATTTAATCTATCATCGTCAGATTATATACATGTTTAATAATATTTATTACTAGTTCTAAGAAACTACAATAATAAGATATACGATTAATATTGAAGATTTTTATTTTTGAGAGCAAAAAAGAAATAAAATATCAGACACTTATTTTAACTATGATGGGACTTAACTGCATAAATGAATAGTACATCTAAGCAAATATAGCTTAATCTAAGATGTTACTTATGGGATTCCATCATGACATCTAAATATCTATTTTATTTTGTACTCAAAATAGGCTGTGCTTTTTTCAGAATTTACATAAAGACAGTAAATCTTCTGGAAAATTTATATTTGTTTTGTTTCTATTTGAATTAAGCATTATTTTGGTTCCTTTTATGTATGTGCTTATTATTGTCATATGTTGAATAATGATGGTATGTATTACACATCAAATAAAAGGCACATTTTGAGTTTATTATTTTTTTATTTTTAATTTTAACATGTATCTTTTATTATAAAAAAAAAATTATTTTGCATATCTTAAAACAATTAAAAGTATAAGGTGCTGTAAATGTTTTTTTTCATGTTGGTTCTGTAAATTTAATTTTATATTTTTTATATTGTTACTGAAAATATGTTTAATTGATTGTAGGTACCATGATTGTAGGTTTGATTGTAGGAAACATGGACGTAATATATGTTAGTATTCTTGCATTTCCACGGTTTTCTATTTCTTTGAATAGTTTTTAGCATTTATTTTATTAATTTATTTTTGATGAACAGCATCATGTTGTATACAATGTCAGAATTAAATAGTTGATAAATTACAGCTATGTTATTATCGTAGAAGAAATACGTTATATGTTGCTTATTTGAGCTTTATCATGAAAAAAAGCTGTAATGCTATTATTAAAACACTCCTGATTAGGTGTTGTGAATTAAATTTACGTTTTGAATATGTCAATCTTCACTTTGTTAATCAATGTACATTTTAAGAAGCTGAGAAGCATAGCTGAAAGTGGCATTTTAAAATCCAATTAGTTTGACCTTAAATTTGAAAGTCAGTTTGAATTAAAGTTCAATTCTTTAGTAAATAGCTCTGAATATAAAACAAAATGATAACGTAAAATAAAATGATGCTGGTAATTAATGCTGATAAACTGTGGGAATAAGGAAGGTACCATGGGGATGCTGGTGAGGCCAGAACATCATAAAACTCTCTATAGTGCAAATTCAAAAATGACTATTATGTATCGCCTGCATATCTTAAGTTGTCTTTTTTTCCACAACTACCCCAGGGTTCCCAGCTTGACATGCACATGAGCACAGACACGCACAAGTTTCAGACTTTATACTGCATTTCTTTAGATACTCTCAGCAATGAACATGTAATGTGTAGAGTGTGGTATTGTGTAATAAGGTCGGTTTTAGTCGTGTTGGGTTTGTGGTGTAATGTAATGCATGTGTGGCTAGGGGCTGTAGAGAGTGTGTGTATAGGGGATGCAGTATTTGTATGAGAGGTGCAGTGTTTGTGTGAAGGGGTGCTGTAGTGTGTGTGTGTATATATATATATATATATATATATATATATATAAATACATGTTTGGTATTGCGTGTGAGTGGTGCAGTGTGTTGGGGCCTCTGTGTGGATGTGTGAGGGGTGCAATATGTGTGAGTGAAGGGTGCAGTGGGTGTGTGAAGGGTGTAGTGGGTGTGTAACGGGTGTAATGTGTATGTGTGAGGGGT
This sequence comes from Pelobates cultripes, assembly GCA_933207985.1. Taxonomy (NCBI): domain Eukaryota; kingdom Metazoa; phylum Chordata; class Amphibia; order Anura; family Pelobatidae; genus Pelobates; species Pelobates cultripes. The sequence continues at coordinate 239,197,219 of OW240914.1, read as the reverse complement.
GCAGTATGTGTGTATGTGAGGGGTGGAGTGTGTGTGAGGGTGCTGTGTGTGAGGGTGCTGTGAGTGTGAGGGGTGAAGTGTGTATGTATGTGTGTGTGTGGTGCAGTGTGTTTGGGGGGCTCTGTGTGTATGTGTGAAGGGTGCAGTGGGTGTGCAGTGGGTGTGTAAAGGGTGCAATGGGTGTGTAAGGGGTATAGTGTGTATGTGTGAGGGGTGTAGTATGTGTGTATGTGTATGTGATGGGTGCAGTGTGTGTGTGTGAGGGTGCTGTGAGTGTGAGGGGTGCAGTGTGTGTGTAGATGCTGTAAGTGTGATGGGTAAAGTGTGTGTGTGAGGGTGCTGTGTGTATGTAGGTGCTGTGAGTGTAATGGGTAAAGTGTGTGTGTGTGTGTGTGTGTGAGGGTGATATGCGTGAGGGTGCTGTGTAAGTGTGAGGGTAATGTGTGTGTGTGTGTGTGTAATGTGTGTGTGAGAGGGAGCTGTGTGTGTGTGAGAGAGAGGTGTGTGTGTGTGTGAGCTGTGTGTGAGGGTGCCGTGTGTGGGTGCTGTGACTGTGAGGGGTGAAGTGTGTATGTGCGCTGTGAGTGTGAGGGGTGAAGTGTGTGTGTGTGGGGGGGTGCAGTGGGTGTACAGTGGGTGTGTAAATGGTGCAGTGGGTGTGTAAGGGGTGTAGTATGTGTGTATGTGTATGTGACGGGTGCAGTGTGTGTGAGGGCTGGTGTGTGTGTGTGTGTGTGAGGGTGCTGTGAGTGTGAGGGGTGAAGTGTGTGTAGGTGCTGTAAGTGTGATGGGTGAAGTGTGTGTGTGTGTGTGTGTGAGGGTGCTGTGTGTGTAGATGCTGTGAGTGTGATGGGTAAAGTGTGTGTGAGTGTGTGTGTGTGTGTGTGTGAGGGTGATATGTGTGAGGGTAATGTGTGTGTGTAATGTGTGTGTGAGAGGGAGCTGTGTGTGTGAGAGAGGTGTGTGTGTGTGTGTGAGCTGTGTGTGAGGGTGCTGTGTGTGGGTGCTGTGACTGTGAGGGGTGAAGTGTGTGTGTGTGTGCGCTGTGAGTGTGAGGGGTGAAGTGTGTGTGTGTGTGTGTGTGTGTGGGTGGTGTGTGTGAGAGGGATGTGAGGGTGCCGTATGTGTGAGTGAGGGAGATGTCTGTGTGAATACTGTGTGTGAGGGTGCTGTGTGTGAGGCAGCTAGGTACCAAAAAGATTGTACTGAGGTCAGACATGATAGAACTCCCCACAGTGAAAAAGTTAGACTTTGAGGGTGGTGTTTGGTCTGCTAAACAAGCTTCAGCATATACACACTCTTTTGTACCCAGAAATGGCCTCGTAAGATATAGTGCTGTGCAAACTTTCAAAAAATAAATAAATATATATATATATATATGTTACCGCTAAAGTGCAAAAGCCGTTAATGTGCAGATTACCTAGGTAATGTGCACATTAACTGATTTGCTACGTTAAAGTGTGGAATCAAGATTTTTCCACACTTTACCTAGGTATTCTGCACATTAACGGCTTCCGTCTCGTTAAAGTGCAAAAGTTTCTCTGGCGTCGCCTTGGCTGGCGTCGTCTTGGTTTCGCCGTGGCTTCGCGGTGCATCATAATTTGCTTGGTTTGCATCATAAGCGGGTTTCGTCCGTCTCGTTAGCAAATCCTTCATGTAATGATGCAATAAGAGAGACCACCATATATTTGTGAGTTTAAACCAAGGGCAAAGCATTACTGTTTCATTTTCTCTGCATTATTACAAAACCTTTTCTCAGTCACATATGCCTGGATATGTGATTTCCATTGACTAAAAGCTATGCTGGTTCTACTTCACTTCCCTTAATTTAAGCCACTTAATTAACTTTAGATTTAAAAAAAGCAAAAAGCAATGGATGCATTGAAGTTGCTGAGGCTGAATCTTAACACAATAGCATAGTGCTAGGTTCAGAAAAACAGGTTGTATTGCAGGCTTTTACAAAATACAGCTGGCTGTGCATTACTTTATTATACTAGTCCCCGTCTATTATATTTATTTATTTTTAATTGATACATTTCTGTTTGTATGTTAACCGCAACAACTTATTTGTGTGGTTTATACCATTTCAAACAACAAGAAACCTAAATCAGTCATGTTCTTGGGATCTAAATATAGCATGATGGCCAGTCATCTCTTCCTGATGCGAGTTGTGTTCCAGAGCACCTAGAATATGAGAGTGTATCTACAAATATTTACAGAGTGTTTAATGAAATCTCCTTTTTAATATGGTTATTTCTATTAATTCCTGAGGACTGCACCTACAAACAGTTAACCCTGAAGAGTTTGTATTCACTCTTGGTTCTATTGCTTCTTAAACGTTGCTGTTGTTCCAGCAGAAGATCTTATTTTCACTTTAACTAGTGCCTAGTAGGTAATGTGCAGATTAGCTAGGTAATGTGAGAAATATTTGAGAAACTAAACAATTTTCGGAACTTTAACTGATCGCCCTAGTTAATGTGCATATTACCTAGGTAATCTGCACATTAACTGATTTCTGCACTTTAACGGTAATATATATATATATATATATATATATTCAACACAGCAATCTTTGTAGCAAGCAGCTTACAAAGCTACAACTCAGTGGACCATTGACTTTGCTAGGAGTGACCGTAGAGACTGAAGCCCCAGATGTAGGACTCTTAAGCCTGTATCTCAAGAGTTAAAGGTGGATATTAGGACACTTTGCTGCCCAAATACACATATAATAAAAATCACTCCTTAGTAAATGTACCCCCAATGAAAACATGTGTGCATTCAATTATGCAATTTTTCATTGGGGTATATCTAAAACCAGTTTGCAAAAGGTGCAGTTCTCTTGTCTGCAGCTTTTGAAAGCCCCCCTTTCTAACTCCTCCCAAGTTGACAGTGGGCAAATAGTATTTAAAATCTTAATTTGCATGCAAAAGGCAAAAGAAAGGTAATTATAAAATATGCATCCTACTGGATCCATTCAGTTTCTAGTCATGGTAAAATAGGTGCTCTGTACATATTCAAATCATATCCTTTATATAGGGTTCAGATGCAAAAAGCAATGATTTTCCACCAGACACAAAATGCATCTGGACATTTTTTGCAAATTCAGTCAGGCTCATTGAATTCTGACGGAAATAAGCTTTAGTAACTAACTGTCACTCAGAATTTGTTCGTTTTCACAGAACTTTGGTTATCTGGACAAAAACATACTGAATAGCCCACAGGAATGGAAAAATACAATTTACTGAAGGAAAAAAATGATGGCAGAATGTTTGTTCACAAATAGAATTTAATTTAAAATTGCAGCACTCTTGATTTCACAATGGGCACCAGTAAGGCTAGTGCCAAATCCAGACCTCAAATCACCAGTTGTTTTTTTTTTGTTTTTTTTTAACAAAAATGTTTATTGTGAATGCAGCATACAATGCTATTGGATTAAAAACATTGGTATAATAAAAAAAATACTGATAGGAAAAGATATAAATTAATATTTTTGCATTATAACAAAAAAAACAAATAAAGTTAAGACATGAGTAGAAAAAATGTAAATCACCCATACATGAAATGCTATATCTCTGCAGAATCAACACAAATAATTGTAAAATAATCCAAAAAAGGCTGAACTTTATGGACACAAGTCTCTTTTCAGCTATGTAACTATGTAAAATAAAAACAAATGAAATCCCATATCTCTCCTGAATACACAATAAATTGTATAAACCCAAAAAAGTAAACAGCTTTAAAAAAAAATTAAAAAAAAGATTTTAGGATGGAGATAGCATTGGATCTTGCGATTGTGCAAGAATCAACAATGAGGATCAGTGACGTGCTGCTTAAAGAAGTGATGGGGAGTAAGTACAGAAGAAAATAGCTAATGACAAAGTTGACAATGGCCGTGGAGCTTGACTAAAGCTCTGCACTTTGTCAACTTTTGTCAACCTTTATGTTATACATAAGGAATACTAGTGCATATTTTTCCTTACGTATAACTTTGAAAATAATAATTTGAAGAAGAAAAAAAAAACTAGGCCATATAACAGGGGATTAGGGGCATACAGGTATAAATAACAAAAAAGTGAAAGATTCGCTTTAACTAATACAAAAGCACACATAGGTTATTGAAAGTTTAAAAATAAGACCAAACAAAGAAGTACTTTTCTTTTTATATTGCAATGCCACCGTGTGGTCAGTTGGACAGTGTACACAGCAGAAGTTAGGGAATGTAACTCAGGTAACAAAAAATAAAACAAATGACAAATTGTGCACATCAATTTTGTTTTGTATTGACACTATGCTTTGCTAAATGCACTACTCAAAATAGTTTTATTAAACCAGAAGACGCACTGATATTATTAAATAAGCAATTGCATTATTAATTAAAATGTCTAGGATTTTGTGTCATGTGAAAGTATATTTATGTATATGGTAAACATATTACTGGTGCTAAATAAAGTAGCATCAGAACCAAAACCTAGCTAATCTGTTTATGCACTTTTATACTTATAAAATATTGAAATAGATTTGTAGAAAGTGGAATTTTTACTTTACGGGGTTAAATATACCAAAGAAATTAAACCATATTAATGATGTTAGAGGGCCGTGGTTAATGTAAAGCCCAAGAAGGCGCATTACACACTGTTCCACAGAACTGCAGACAGAGTTCACACAAATTGAAATTTTACACAAAACTACAAAAACACAAATTAACATTTTACAATTAAACCACTGTAGTTTTCAGCCACAAGACATGTAAAGCCCTTAATCCAGCATTGGCAAACTGAATGGTTCTCTTATGAGTGGAATAAAACTACACAGGATAAATAAAAAGCAAGAAATAAACTGTTTAGATTGATGGATGCACCACAGGAACAAGAGTGAAATTGAATAGTGCTTCAGGGGACAAACTAGTGTTAATGTAAGTCAATGGAAACTAGGGGCAAATTAAGAAATGTGAGAAATTTGAGCAAGAAGACTGAAGGTGGCTATTGACACTTACATTGGGGACTGAATACTAACTTGAGATAAAAGAAGAGTAGTTGCAGGTGAAAGGAGAAAAGAAAGCCTTAGTGAAAGATAAGGGAACAGAAATATCACTGATTAACCCTTTCACTACAGGAATTGTTTATACACAGTTTCCAGGGTTTGTGTATCCATACACAGGAATCATGTTTCCATCTTTTCTTATATTGCAAATAAAATTAATGTTTAGCAAAAGGACTTTGATTGCAATGCGTGCCTCTTGAGGTTCTAATGGTAGCCACCTACAGAAGAGAAGGTGGCTACCATTAGAGTGCCAGTTCAGCAGAGACCCCTGCAGCAACATCGGTCAGTGGAGAAATCTAAAGATGCTATATACAGCCAGATATATTCTGTAAGACACACAATTGGACTGTTCATCTGAATTTGTCAATGTGCATATGTCTCTGTGTTTCAGTGATCAATGTATATGTGTATGCATGTAGTGTGCGTATGTATATGTGTTTATATCAGAGTGTATGTATATGTGTGCATATATCAGTGTATTTGTATAAGTATGTGTGACTGTCTGATTTAGGGTGTGTGTCCAAAGAGATAATGGCTGCAATGTGAGTGTAATATGGCATGGATAATGTTGTGGTAATGTAGCAACATATACAATATATGGACAATAAGAGCACATATATGGTAGTATATAAGTGGAAGGATTATAAAATATGTAGGACAATATCAATGTTGCATATTCATAAATATTATTTATTCACAATATTATTTTTTTAATATTTTATCTGTAAGTGCATTATTATGTTAATATTGTTTTCAATTTTCCTGTCCAAGAAAAAAATATTACTCATTGTTTGCATTAAATATTGTGCTATCTATGCATACTAAAAGAAAATACATTTAAACATTACTTTCCAGGACACTCAACATACTTAGATTCTTGTTGTCTTTCTTTGTTAAATCACTTAGTAGCGCAGGGTTTAAGTCAAAATATGTGAGAAGGGTTATAAAATTTACCATTGGTCTTTTGCCACTGGATAGATTATACATATAAATTCAAAGCTCAAATTGCCCATTAAAGGTTATCCTTAATGATATATATATATATATATATATATATATATATTGTTTTGGGGATTTTGTTTTTCTCCTGTCCCTTCTATTTTTTCCCCATATGCAATGACTATGCTGTCAAGATGAGCATTTTTGTACATGTATATTGATGTCACAACTAGTTTTAAAATTTATAAAATTGAATAAAGATTAATTTATATTAAAAAAATGTTTTATCCATAATGGTATCATAACCAACATTTTTTATTTTTTATTAGTTTAGTGAAGTACTGTCTACGGGTACAGATGAGACTGGTTTTGGTGTGTTTGACTTAAATGTGCATTTTAATTTTAATAAGTCATTTCAACAAATTAAATATGATTCAACTTTACAGCCACTAAATGAGTCAATGAAATTATAGCATGTCATGTACAACAAATCAGGCGTTGTTATTATGCCAACAAAACTTGGTTTAAAAGAGCTATAACCTCTGCAAAACATGCAAAGGTCATAGCATAAAGGAATACAGCTTTTGGTTGGAAGCTTATCAGTTATCACCTCCAAGAAAGAAGGAAGAGCTATTCTGATAAGCTAAGGGTGTTTGTATGTTCAACAAGTTTGCTAGACTTCTAAGAAGCAAGTCTATGTACATAGCATGACATCAAAACGTCACCATACTGTGTTTGTTCCTTCTTGCTAAGACTGGGTACAACCATTGCATTCTTGCCCAAAATATATAAACTATGTGGTACAGAGGTATCTTTATTTTGTGTAAATACAAGTAAAGATGGGTGTCAACATAGTTTAAGGACAGAATGTTACCAGAAGCAGAAATATATGGAAAATACCCACAAGAAATAAATGTTCTGTAACCTTGTGAAGGGCAGTTTTGATCGAGAAGAAGCAGGTTATTGAATTGTAAATAGAATAGTCAATCAAACAAAACATCATCAACCATATGGTATTATATGTTTTAATTCTAGAATGCAATTAATTCAAAGTGGTTAGTATTGACTATTATAACTATTAATAGTGAAAAGTAAAAAATTTAGTATCATTTCACTAACATTTAAAGCACATTATTCTCCACCATAAAATGTGAAAATCCTTGTATTAATAAAAACACATTTAACTGATAATTATATATATATATATATATATATATATATATATATATATATATATATATATATATTTTATATACGTGCAAAAGGTGACAGCCTACTTTTATAAATCTAATTAGAGTAGCATTTGTGAAATATTTGGGAAAATATACCAATAACTAAAATTAATACATTTTATCATGTATAACCTTTGAAACAGAAAAAAATATATAACACAAAAAATTAAAATACAATTTAATCTTATTTATTTATAAAATATTTTACCAGGAAAGATACATTGAGATTTCTCTCGTTTTCAAGTATGTCCTGTATAAAAGTATGTTTTGTATAAAATTTTGATTAAATTATAAAATGTATAATTTTTTTACACTATTCATTTTAAACTTTATAATACATCTAGAACTTGGCTATCATAGTTAGACTTTTAAAAGTTGGTTTGTCAAGTTACCACAACCTTCAATTAATCTCTAAACTGCCAATGTGTGTTTGTGCGCCTGAGTATGAATTAGAAGTAATAAATGTAATGATTAAGATAGCAAATACAATCTACAGCAACACATATAAAAGAGAAAACAGGTATGTTAGACTTTTGGATATCCTTATTTTGGGGACATAAGACTTTACATTCTATGATAAAATTGGTTTTAAAATAATATGATTGTTTCATACAGAATTCAGCGAAAAAAATGCTACTATTAATAAAGTAAAATAAAAACTAAATTATCAAGAATGTTCAGTGGCTAATTTATCATATTACGTTATATGATAAAATTAAAGAAAATATGATTGTTTCATGCAGAATTTAGCCAAGTAGTACTACTATTAACAAAGTAAAATAAAAACTAAATTAAAAAAGTATCAAGAGTGTTCATTGGCTCATTTATCATAACATGGCTTTGAGAGTAATGGTCTAAACGAGTCAATGACATAATTAATTATTACAATTTTTAATCTTTTTTAACAATAATATTTTTTGTATAGATTATTAGTGCAACAAATGCTAACACTGAAATTAGCCATGTGCTCAAACTCCAAATGTTCTTGGGGGCAGGAATGGCTATAGTATTCTTCATTCTAAATATACAAAACATCACCATTATGGACATTGAAATGTAAACTCTGCTGCCAATATAAAGTCAGATCTTTCAAATAGGTTAGTTGACAGATAAGCTAGTAGATAGTCACGTATGGTACATATGTCATCTATATTTTCTTTATATCTATTTTGTATAGTTATTTACTTCATGTACTACTGTCTGCATAATGTAGGCTAAAATAGTCAAAGTTGGAAAAAATCTTTAACTCAATCAGGTGGTTGTCAGTGCATCCTTTATTGTGCAAGCAAGAAAATGCATCTTAAAATAATTTACATTATGACAGCAAAATATTTGTAATCTATTAATGTGCACTTGTGATTAAATATGTCTCTCATTTAAAGAATATATGAAAACATATATATACATCTAGAAGTACAAGTATCTATTACTCTCTAAGTAAGGTCCTACCGTAAATAGATATATTTCCATTTTAGATAATGGTTTTACAAACAATACAATCTAAAAAAAAAAAAAAAAATGCTAATTCAAATTTACTTTAGAATAACAGGCAATGGTGTGCGCTTGAGAGAACTTATAAGACACAAGATACTTTATAATTCCTTTCATACTATTCCTTGTGATTAAACTCTCACATTACACATTTCAATGCTTACTTTGCATATTTACATATTAATAGCTAGGTAACTTGATTCACAAAATAATAGCACAAAGTCAAAAAGGATGATGTCATAATAGCAGAATTAGCACATAAAACATAAACGTAAATGTTAACTGTGTGTATGTAAACGCAAGTTCACTGGGACATTATTCTTTCAAAGGAAACCAAATGTCACTAATATTGACTAAAATAATCAATTTAGATACTGCCAAAATATATCTCTGTAATTGGATTAATAATGATCACTTACAAATCTACAAGTACAATGACCTACTACTTTCAACATAAATATGTTGATTTCCATTTCAGATAGTAGTTATAATTAACTAGGTTCATATTATACACCTAAGTAAAATTATATAATTATTGCAAGTAAAAAAAAAAAGATATTGAATAAACATATTATGGTTTCATGGCAGGTTGTATTTCATTTACCTGAATGTCCACTGAAAATTCAAAAATCTTATTTAATCTATGCTAATGGATATTGGAAACCAATGATCATTTGAAATTACCAAATACAATTGCAACAAATATATTTGGTGATGTCAATGACCAGTTATTTATTTTGCAGTTACTCTCTAAATAAAGGAAACACAGGCATTACATGCTAACATCATGCTAACATAATAAAATGACTTTGTTGCAAGAGCTTTATTTGTTCATTTAATTTTTTTTTTTTTAAAAGAGTATCCTTTAGATATTAAATATTTATAAAGTTAACAAGCCAATGCAACTCTAATAAAAGAAAATGAATTGCCTTTTCCACTAACTTCTAGAAAAATGACAGTGATATTGAGCGGACTATTGGCAATACCTTAAATTAGGAACATTGTACAACACTGATGATAATCTTATCACAATTTATCACTTAGATCAATGTGAATAATGTCCTTATATATTCAAAACCTGTATGAGGAAACTCACCCGTGTGAGTGCACTCAAAACATAAAAGTAATATCAGGTAAATTATATTGAGTAAAAATATGCATACGTGAAAAGAGTTTCTACTTTTCAAAATAAATGGGTCAAGAAATATGTCGTGAGTAGGGCATCAAGTCCTCAATGACGATTGCAAGCGAGATGAATAAAACCTTGCAGTTATTTCCATAGAGCCGATAATAATGTCTACATTTCTTGATTTTGATCAGCAGATTTCCCTTGTAATAAGTACATCCTCGTGGTTCTTGATATAAATCAAATATAAGCACAACCTGTGCAGTGAATGTACATTTTATAGTCCATAGATATGCACATAGAGCTAACCAAAATCATCAAGACAGGCATATATTCTCCCTTGGTTTAGGCAAATTGAGAGTACCTTGGTGCAAAGATTTATATAAGCCCTACATAACCTACAAAATACAAAAATATAAATATATTTTAAAATATAATATTATCATTGTCAACAGTGAGATCCTATTTACTATGACTAGATGTGAAAATATTCAAAATAGTGTCGTTTGTTTTAGGGGATGGAAAAAGAATTTGAACAACTAACATGTTTGTTTCTTTTCAAAATATCTCCTTACCAGTAGTAAAAAGAAGATTGTTTGTGATCAATTCTTTTTGTGTTCTGAAAAACAAACCTTCAATTTAATAGGTAAGGTCAGAACCTAGTACAGCAATCGTCATCTGTTAATCATTACAAGGTCAGTAAAGCCTTATTATAAATGATAGTGACAAATTTAAAAATGTACATATACATTACAGAGTTTTTCTGCTATACATGAATTCCTACAATAAGCGCTGCATTTTTAGACAAAGCAGGAATTAAGAGCAGGTAGAATTTAAATTGTGATCAGTGGCAGTAACCAGAAAACACATCTCTGAATTAATTTATAGCAGAACCTCGCTTTGATATACATCAGTTCTATTTAGATGTTGCATTTTTACATTCATAGATCTTTTATTAGTTCACAGTGATGACTGGTGAAGTTTGAAGATGGTGCAGCTTCCTCCCCTCACCCGACTTACTGGGCTCTAGCCACTTTCCATACTCTGTTCAAAACTAGCTCCATCTCCAGTCCTCAGTTATGGGAAGAATGGAAACTGTAGATATAATCGTAACAGACAAATGCCCGACCTGTCCCTGTGGATTAGCCTCCAGTGTTAGTTTATAATATGCATTTGTCAAGTCGGTAAATTATTATCCCAACATCCTTGGGTGTTTGGACAATAATCTGACAATGAACAATTAAAAAGGTAATTTCAGGTTGGTTTAAGGCTTTAAAAGGGTAGACAAAGATATAACTATAACACTGCCCATTTTTTAACAGTTCCTTGGTGCCCACAGCCTGGATGCTCACTCTCCATATTGCTAATGCACATGTGCGGCGATCATTGCAATTGCATTAGGACAACCTCATAAGAAAGCATTGGATCAATGCTTTCCTATGGGATTTTAGCTGAAGCTGGATGTCCCCATTTACATAGTTGTAAATGTGAGAGAGTGTGAGTATGCAGGCATGCTAAAGTTGGGACAGTTTTTATTTACAGAATGACAGCATGCTAAATGGACGGTAGTGCACTACTCTTTATCTATTTAAGTAGGGTGGGGAGTTCCTACTATAGTGTGTTAGCAGCTCCTTGATTCCCTTATGTACCAAATATACATTTAAGCGCCTCACAAACACAGGATCATATTCTGTTTGGTTCACTAAATGGACGGTGGACCTTGTTAAGATGGCTGCCAAAGTTTTTATGTGGTAAAAATTATTTGCAATAGGGTGGTAAGCCAAAAACATGGTAAAAAGTAGATTAACATAATCCATCCAAGTTTGTGACAAAAAAATATATATATTTATACTGCCTGGCCAAGAAAAAAGTCACCACCTGGATTTAAGTAAGCAAATAGGTAAGAGTCTCCTATTGGATAGCTACTGCATGGGTGATTATCTTTCAGCTGGCAACAAGTTATTTAACCCAAACTGATGCAATGAGTAGCTTCTCATTTCTGAAACAACCATGTCGAAAGACACATCCCGTGGTCGTGGAAAAGATGTTAGTCTGTTTGAGAAGGGTCAAATCATTGGCATGCATCAAACAGAGAAAACATCTAAGTAGATTGCAGAAACTACTAAAATTGGCTTAAGAACTGTCCAACGCATTATTAAATGTGGTCTGATGAGTCCAGACTTACCTTGTTGCAGAGTGATGGGCGCATCAGGGTAAGAAGAGAGGCAGATGAAGTGATGCACCCATCATGCCTAGTGTCTACTGCACAAGCCTGTGGGGGCAGTGCTATGATCTGGGGTTGCTGCAGTTGGTCAGGTCTAGGTTCAGCAACATTATGTGCCCAAATAATGAGGTCAGCTGACTACCTGAATATACTGAATGACCAGGTTATTCCATCAATGGATTTTTTCTTCCCTGATGGCACAGGCTTATTCCAAGATGACAATGCCAGGATTCATCAGGCTCAAATTGTGAAAGAGTGGTTCAGGGAGCATGAAACATAATTTTCACACATGGATTGTCCACCACAGAGTCCAGACCGTAACCCCTGAGGCTGAATTAAGCAAGGTAGTTTACTAAAATATATCATTAATATACATTACATAAAGCCAGGGAAGTACAAGAGAAGGGGGGGCATGGTAGATCTTTCTGACAGATAACAACGTGCTGCTTGTCACTAAAAGTTTAATAAGTCCTATTACACATTGCATAAGCCCACAATTTTCTTTCAAGTGCTCAGTAACTCTGTAACTGAGATCTGAGACATGCTGTATCCATAGCCAGATTATCTGTTAAATGGCCATGGATTTTGCCTAGGACACTGTGTTCTAATCCTCTCCCCCTGTAAGCCAGAAGGGAGATCAAAAGATCTCTCTGTGAGGCCCTTTAAAAATCCTTCCCTGGTGGTCTGTAGTGTAACTCCAGTCCCTCATGGTTCCAGCGCTCTGTGAGGGGGTCAGAGCACAGGCGCCAGGTTTCACAAGCTGTGCTCTGACGCCATCACAGAATGAAGAAGGCACGCTCAGCACCCCACATATAGCACTCAGCCACTTCAATACACAGAAACAGAGCCCAGGGCTCTAGGAGGGGGCCCCAGCCTTTGGTTGTAGCTAGATGAAAGGTTGTGAAGCTTCACACTAGGACTTTGGTTTTGACTCTAAGACCAAGCTGATACTGATTTCAGCCTGTAATGAAATAAATGTTATCCATGTCAGGTACTCTTTGGCTTTATATTTACTCCAGATTAATCATATTGCCAGCTGCACATGTAATAAGGAGTCTATCAGTAACTTACTGCTTTAACCTGTGAACCCTGCGTGATGAGAGCTAATAGTGAAGAAGTTAGAAGTAGCTGATATGTTTCATAATAGCAGCAACATTCACAAGAAAGGTAAAAATTACTTAGCAGGGGCACAACTGAAGATGAGATAAGGAAAGGGAGAGCTAGGATGGACAAGAAAGCTACAAGCTAGATTTAGATAGAGAGAGAGCTGGAGCATTATTCAGAGGCGTTGTACTGTGTGGGCATCTCTGTACTGCAGCTCTGTGTAATCATTCAATCACAGTGATCCAGGTAGGTTGAAGAAGTTATAGATATGTCCTATATAGATATTGTGCCTATCTCTATATTGTGTTCAGCTCTGCCTGTTATATAGGTATCCCTATAGTCTTCCCAGTGTATTGTATAGGTATATTTGTGTTGTACCCAGCTCTGTGTTTTGTATCTCTATTTTCTTCTCGTCTGTGATATGTTTATCCCTGTATTTAACCCAACTCTGTTTATTGTATGAATATCTCTGTATTATGCTCTGCTCCACTTATTGTGTTGGTATTTCCTTATAGAACAGGGTTCTCTGTATTGTAAGGGTAATGGGTCTACCATAAGGGGTTGAGTTTATGAGTTTTAGCAGACAGATGACACATGTCAGAAGATGGTGATGTTAATTGGTATGTGAAATCACAGAAAAACAATAAAGTATGTTACAAGATACTATGCATGGAATATGAAACTATTTAAGTTTGTCTGCATCACTATGAAAAAAATATATATTTTTTTTTATTCCCCCCCAATGCCCTTTGCAGGCAACAAGTTTGCACAGTGAATTGTAATTGCACCTAAAACAGAAGCCTCCCAACCATCCCTACTGAGACGAGGCAGTCCAAATCTTCAGATCCTGTCACAGTCCCGAATTAGGCCTCAATTTAATATTGTTGGATACGCTTTCCAAATGACTTAGTATTTTTGGATACACTTTTTAAATCATTTTTTCAAGGTATTAAAATATCAAAAATGATATTATATATAAATAAAATATTAGCATAACAAAAACTATCAAAAAGTTACACAATTAAAATATGTTTTATAATCTTAGATCACTTAAAATTAAAAGTTTATACAAAATTATTAAATCAGTTTTCTAAGCTTATCCAACAATATTAAATTGATTTCCTGGTGTCATGCTTTTGAGGACACCAGGGAACTGTACCCAACAAGCATAGCGCCTTCAGTGCGCTAGGCTGAGCCTGGTCCACCCTTTGGGCAGAGCCAGTAACACAATTAACTGTCCCACCCCCTTCACTCCCTTTATGCCAGAGTTGGGAGTTATGAAAGCATATTGTACCTTGGCAATGTTCTTCTAGGCAGGGCAGTCCTTAGGCCTTTAGGCACCCTATGCGAAAATCTTCAAAGCCCCCACCCCAATCGTCGTCCTTCATCCATGTGCAGTATGTTTGTATACGGGTGTAGTGCTTGTGTAGGGGATTTATTAAATTAATAATTTAAAAACAAATATTCATTCCCCCCTTCCCTGTTGTTACCTTGTTGGCAGAGGGGTATGGTGGTGTTCCACTGTGCTGGGAATCTGGTCTGCCCCACCACCGGGTGCGGACCATGTGTAACTGTTTTGTGAGCTCAGACACTTTCCTGTGGTAATCTGTGGCAATGCTCTGATTGGCCTGAGTTAGGAAGACAGGTACTTATGGTCTGGAGCCAACAGAAGTGCAGGACAGAGGTGCCAGACTGCCTGCTCTGAATTACAGAGGGGCAGACTAAGTATGCCACATAATACTGTGAATTGTTTTGCATGTAGGCCCATGTGTGAATGCAGGTCACATTCACATAGTCCCATGTACATATACACTATCAAATACAGCCACATGCACACAGTCCTAGGCACATAGTCACTGTAGCATGACTTACCCTCTTCCTACCTCGCGGTCCAAACACTCCACGCGGATGTGCGGCATGGCACCTTCTAAAAATAAACTAACTTACTCTTTGGCACCAGCGAATCGCTCCCCTGCATTTGCCGGCTCCCAGCACTATGGGAGTGTGTCCTTAAGTAGAGTAAAGGCGTGACATCACGCCTGCACTTAAAGTGACCACAACATCATTTCAACCCTAATTTGTTTTAAAAATCAATGATGATGTAGACCAAACAGTACACACATAAGCCAATTTAAGGCTTGCTTTGGCTCCTATTCTTTGCCCTATCGTGGTTGCTGTATAGATCCTTGCTTTGTGCTCCTAGTGATTCCCTTGTGATTTTCTGTGTTTGACCTCAGCTTCGTATTGACCTCGTGATTTCTGGTATCCTGACCGGTCTTTGACTTCATGAATTTCTAGTATGCTGACCCGGCTTTGTTTTTAGTATTTCTGTATTCCTGACCTTGACTTATCCGGACCTTGTTTCTTGCTGTATTAATACGTTAAGTCCGGCCACTCTAAGGCTCGGTAATACGTCTTTCGGATCCACCTTTGTGGGTTTCCATTTTCCTGCTTGTTGAGGTACGACACCCTTGACAGTCACACACACAAGTAAACAAACACACAGTTACAGACAGTCACACACAGGCACATACACAGGCAGTCAGTCACATGCATACAGCCACACATACAGTTACAGGCAGACAGTCACACACATACAGTGATAGAAAGACAGATACACAAACACACACAGGTAGAGGCAGATTGTCACATACATACAGCCACACACACACACAGTTACATGCAGACAGTAAAACACACATGGTTACAGGCAGACACACACGCACATAATTACTGGCAGACAGTCACACACAAGCAGACAGTAATACACACACGGTTACAGTCACACACACAACCAGACAGTCACACATACAGTTACAGTCACCCACAAAGGCAGACAAACACACACAAAGGCAGACAGTCACACATACACAGTCATATGCAAAGTTACAGTCACACACAAAGGCAGACAGTCACATATACACAGTTACACACACAGTTGCAGTCACACACAGGCAGACAGTTACACAGTCATACACATAGGCAGAAAGCCAAACTCAGTCACAGTCACATACACAGGTAGACAATCACACACACAGTTATTGTCACACACAAAGGCAGACACACACAGAGGCAGAAAGTCACACACATAGTCACAGTCACACACACAGGCAGACAATCACAAACACAGTTATTGTCACACACATAGGCAGACAGTCACACACACGGGCAGACAGTCACACAGTTAGACTCACACACATAGTTACAGTCACACACACATAGGTAGACAGTCTCTCACACACACACACACAGTTACAGTCGCACACATAGGCAGACAGTCACACACACAGTTATGATCACACACAGGCAGTCACACACCCAGCTACTTCTTTCCATTCTCCTGCTGCTTCCCACTTCCTGTGCAGCAGTTGCCAGGCATCGGCATCTAGGCGCTATTAGCTCCACCCCTCTGCCATTTAGACCAACCTCCGCTGCATGTTAAGCCCTGCTGCTTGGTAATCCCTGCCCCCACTGCCTTATTTTCTTTAATAGTCCCAGATGATGGATTTCATTATACTCAACTAGGGACTATCAAAGCAAATAACAAGGCAGCGGGGATGGGATTTACTCAGCAGCGGGGTTTCCTGCGCATAGCTGGCCCTACTTTAGCACCGACTTTACATCCAAGCATGACTTTTGTATTGCTCTATGGGCCTCAGATGCTCATGGCTGATGTTATGTGCCATTATTTGAACTATATACTGTAATATTTCTCTGATTATCTGTACTTCAAAACTCAATACAAAATTTATACATTAAAAAAAACTGGAAAAATGCAGTTGCATAGAAAAAGATATGGAATAACAAGTATTAGATATAGCAATATAACAATTTATTCATATAACTAAGGAATCTAGTTAATTAGAATATACAAAACAATAAGTGATATAAGCTAACATTTATTTATATTTTAAGATATATCATAATCAAGACTCAAAAAGTCAAAAAGATATCAATAAAAAGACAATGTTGACAACATACTAGACTGTACTGAGAAAGAATGGTTACATGATCTGGTAACAGTTTTAACTGAAGACTTTGTGCTAACTATTTTTACAACCAAATGAATAGATAAATACATCTTTATTGTATATCTGTGTGGCTTGACAATTTTAATTACCTTTCATTTCTGCTCTGCGAGTTATTTGTGGAAAAATAGTGACATCTAGTGGCTTAGGCAGGTAAAGTTAGTAGACTTGGGCTTATGTTTTTTCTGAATTTCTATTCGGATAAAATTATCACATTCTTCTGTTTGAATACCAATTCAATAAGTGGCTTAATGGAAGTGTGGAAGAATGAATGAACAAAGTAAATTCTTCCATGCACTGCTTTTCCATTCAAATGACGTGGACAGCACATGCATCTTACAAAGGGGAGGTAAGCTGATTAATGTGACTTTACCTAGAAGGGGTTTGTACAATAGTGTGGGCTGAGTCTTAAAGTCTTAAGTTAAAAAAGCAGGCTGATTGAAACGCTATTTAAAGGGACACTATAGTAGCTTAATTTAGCTTAATGTAGTTATACTGGTGAGTATAATAATTTAATTCAGGCATTTTAATGCAAACACTGCCTTTTCAGAGATAAGGCAGTGTTTACATTCCTCAGATGGCTTTTGGAGGTGCTTCCTGGTGCAGTGCTGCACAGTAGGCAGCACTGCCATTCAGTGTCTCTATGCTCTTCATGGAAGCAAAATTTTCCTCATAGAGATGCAATGATTGAATGCATCAATATGAGGAGGTGCTGATTGACCAAAACGGCATTTGGCCACGCCCCCATCTCGCCCACTTAACAATTTCAGCCAATCTAATGCTTTCCCTCTGGGAATTGGCTTAAAAACATAAATTATGATGTCACCAAGGAAGCAGATCGGGGGCGAGAGGGACCCGCGCGGTGCTGGTAATAAGGTATGTTTTAACCCCTCCTAAGGGGCATAGGGGGGGCAAGCCACCTCAATAGTAGTTTTAACACTACATGTTTGTGTTCCTGACCCTATAGTGTTCCTTTAAATCAAAATCAGGTTTCTGTACAACTTGGAGACTAAGCTATGACATATATACTGCTTTAGCCTCTGTCATTTCTGTGTGAGACTTTGTGATTCAAGTCACTCTCACAGCAGAGATTTTCTTTCTGTTTTATGTAAAAGAGACAAGCTAAGCAATGGCATACTAAGGGAACTGGTCCGCCCCTGTTTCCACTCACTAGGGGGCTGCCTGGGGAGCACTTTCATGCCGCTTGCAGGAGTCTCCACGTTTGCTTCCTATCCAGCAGTAGCATGTCCTCTGTTCTCGCGATCCGCGAGAGAGAAGCCGCACATTGCTATGGCAACCCTCCACACGCAATGGATGCTGGAGCGTTGCCATGTCATGCGGATCGCAAGAATAGAAGATATGCTGCTGCTGGATGTGGAGACTCCTGGTCCCCTCTTCACTGGGCAACCATACTGGGCCATTGGATCACCAGGGAATGTAGTGTGTGTCCTCCCCGGACACAGGTAAGACACACTCATTATACATTTACACACACACACTGCATACACACTATACACAAACACACACACACTGAATACAGTACACAAACACATACACTACACAAACACACTGCATACAATAAACACACACACCTATACCTGTGTGTCTGTATGTGTGTCTGTGTATCTGTGTTTGTATCTGTTTGTCAGTGTATCTGTATGTGTGTCTGTGCCTATGTGTCTCTGTACATGTCTGCCAGTGTGTATGTATTTATATGTGTTTGTATCTGTGTGTCTCTATCTGTCTGTGTATCAGTGTTTGTCTGTATCTGTGCCTGACTGTGTTTCTATGTATCTGCATGTGTATACCTATGTGTCTGTGTATCTGCATGTGTGCCAATGTGTGAATATTTGAGTATATGTGTAAATGTGCAAACATCTCAGCATTTCGCCAACACTACACACAAATACACCCCTGCTTCCAAATATCAACACTACAAAAAAAACACCACATATTCAAAAAAACACACTACACAAAAATGCAAGGCAGGATTCAAATGCCAACACTACATGCAAACACACCCCTACATTCACTCACAGATACTTCATACAAAAACATGTTTACATTCAAACACACAAACACTGCTCAGTGCTAAATACATTTAAAAAATGCAAACACTGCTCAATGCTAAATACATTTAAATATATGTATATATTTTGGGTGTTTTTAACATTTTAAAATTGAGGTGGGGAGGGGGGCTGCCAAATATAAGATCCGCCCCGGGTGCCAAATGCTCCAGGTATGCCCCTGACGCGAAGACATTTTTTCTCTTCTGTACTGTGCAATATTGCACAAAACAGCATGTATTGCAGGAGCCAAGTACACTTTTTTACTATTTATTTCTACATTTAAATGAATTAATGCTTATTTAGTGGACCAACAAGAGTCCTTTAGGTTAGAATTTGGGGTTGCCTGAAGATTTCTGTCCTAAAGGGGTATATGAGTAGGTTAGACTAGACTAGATCTAGCTCTTAGGCTCTTTTAAATTCATTTAAAAGTGATTCAGTTAGTTCAACTGAATTTTTGTGGTGCACAGCAATAATCCAAGAGGAGCTGTTGATGCTGTATAGTTAAATAATTTATATTTTATGCTATTCTGATCTTAAGAGTGGTTTTACTCCTCATTGACACTTCAATACCTGTAGTATCTTCTGCTAGTGTAATTTAAATTGATCCTTCACATAAAGGGAATCTATAGTGCTAGGTATACAAAGTTATATTCCTAGCCCTATAGTACCCTAAAGTGCTCCCCTCACTTGCGCACCCCCACCCCCTGCAGCACAGAAAGGGTTAAAAACCCTTAATTCACTTACCTAATTCCAGCGTGTTAGTCCCTCGATGTTGGGGACCTAATGCACATGTGCAGAAATTGCCCTTAGGACTACCCCATAAGAAAGCATTGAATCAATGCTTTCCTCTGGTGTTTTAGCTGATGCTGGATGTCCTCATGAAGAACATGAGGACGCCCAGCGTCAGTCAGGCAACCAAAAGTAATTCAACGGCCAGGAAGTGCCTCTAGTGGCTGTCTGGTAGAAAAAGTGAAAAACTGGTTAACTGGTTAAGATAACAATATACTGTATTCATAATTTCATAGTTTTTTTTTTTTTTCAAGGAATAGGAAGATCACAATTGAATCTTTTTGGGGACTCAGTTGAAAATCAAGAGGTCACACAATTTCAAAGATTATGTGTGCCCTATAGACAGATTGATAAACATATGTAAAAAATAATACTTAGTGGTTTTGGTACTCACGTTTTAAAGATGTACAGGAATTTGGTAAATAGTATTCCTGAATGAATAACAAGATCGTCAGAACTAATCTTTTGATGCAATATTTTGATGTGTTTTGGGGGTCTTTTTTTTCTCTTCTTTCTGTGAGAGGAGTCCGAAAATTACAATTTAAATGTTTAATGTAATATGTTTGGAGATTACAGGTCTAAGGTGGAGATAAGCATAAGGAATAACTGGGCACTGTTGGTACACTACTTAATCTTGCTATTCAACTTTCATAGAAATATAGATATGTGATAAATGTAAATAGTATAGCTGAACAAAAAAATAAGATTGTCACAATGATGCAATAATTGATGTACTTTTGAGGTGTTTTTTTTGTATACTATTAAAATACAAGAGTAGGAATAGGAGGGATACATAGAATAGGAAAGGGCAACTGGTTGATAGAAATAGTAATTATTCAGGATTTATAAGAACTATATAGACAAAGTGATAGAGGAGAGTGAGAGAAGGGAGTAGGGAGCAAGAAAAGGACGAAAGAAGGAACAAGACTAGCATAATTACAATTATTTTAACTGAAAAGTAAATAAGTTCACTACAACCTAAACTTTTTTGGTAATCTTCTGTTCCACATGCTCTATGGACATAGGATGATGAGAAATTGTAGATTATGCTAGCTGTAGTGTACCTATAATCTTAATTTTATTAATGACAGGAGGCGAGTATTTGCTTTAGTCTCTCTTTACTAGAACTCCACAGCAGCACAGAAAAACAACCAATCAGAGAAAAGTTAGGTACTATAAAACTCCCCTCTCCATACATCATTTCCTCTTTCAAGCTGCGACAAAACATGACAAAAGGCAGAAAATACAATGGGGAGAAATAAAGTCCTAGAGAGAGGCATCTAAGACTCTGTATCCTTAATTGTCAAGACATGCTATCTCCAATAATGGGTCGCAGGACGAGGGATCCAGGCTTATGTATCTGAGGTCTGCAGTCTAGGCATCCCTTAAAGGGATTTCTTCATCTTCGCCTAGCGAACTGTGATCTCACAGCGTTCTCTACTATGTAGAGAAAACGGGAAATCCCTTCACTAAGGACAGCTGACTCCAGATAGTAGATATAGCAAGACCAGGTGCATAGCTTCCCCCATCCGAAGTAGAGGCTGTCCAGGTTGAGAAGGTCGGGTAGACAGTTTCGAACCCGACACCATTCCTAGGCAGACTTTGTGACATCCATGTGCGATTCGACGTTAAACAGGGTTCCCACAGAGTCCAAACAGTCCTCCTTGACAGTACCTCAATAGACGGATGAGTGAAACTCAAAACTCAGGACGGTTCCCGTGAGGGAATTAGTGTATAGAAGGAGGGTCCTCTATATCCGAATCGTGTTCTACAGATACGTTCTTGGAGGAGTAGGGGCAGTCCTGTCACCGATCCCAGGGCCGCAACCATCAGGGAGCCCAAAATCAACCGTGACTCCGGTATTGATCAGTGTGTCTGTAGACCGGTGTCCTGGCTTCCCTATTCCTGTCGTCAGAGTAAAGGCAGTGCCTGTACGTTCCCTAAAGGCCTCAAATCACATGCTACCCTTGATAGGGGAACAAAAACTGTCTGGACAGTGTGTCCAAAACAGTGTGTAAAAACCTAACCAGGGTGTGCTTAGTTGTTCGGCCAACACTGGTTATGCCAGGACATACACACTTGTAATAGTTGGGGTTCCCCCATCAGATGTACAATCTCCC
This sequence comes from Pelobates cultripes, assembly GCA_933207985.1. Classification (NCBI taxonomy): domain Eukaryota; kingdom Metazoa; phylum Chordata; class Amphibia; order Anura; family Pelobatidae; genus Pelobates; species Pelobates cultripes. Next base: position 239,175,057 of record OW240914.1, on the reverse strand, counting down.
GGATTAAATCCAACAGGGAGGTTAAGGGTACCCATAAAGTGTGCCAATAATAGGAGCTGTAGCCAGTTCCAAACAGTCTGTACCCTGTCCAATAATGTATCAGAGGATCGTGTAAGTGAGGTAAGGAATCTCCCTCCGTAATACCATAGTGAGTACATCCCGGGCAGTGATATAGAGGCATGGGTCCAGCGAACCAATCCTAGGGGATGTAACAGTGAAAGCTAGGGTAAACATGGACTACCCTGCCCGACCAGGCAGCACATCTATAATGAAAATAGTAGCACAATCGTTAGGTTTAATGGAGGGATACTCTCCTCTCACCCAGTCGCTACTAAGAAGCATCCTCTCGTTATTTCGATGAGGTAGTCATAGTCCGTAATGCAAGAGCTGTGGTAACAGCGGCAAATCCCGTTTAGTAACACAGACCTCCGAATTGCGCTGGCTATAGGCGAGAAGTCCTTCTATGAAGACACTGGGTCTTGTACTTGCATACGTCCGTAGGGTGAAAGGGTCGACAGTAGGATAAATAACCCTGTAGGTAGGGTAAGTGTCATGTGTCGTGTTTGTTCTCAAGTGGTGACTCTAAGTGGTTATCCTCGTCTGTGCCATTAGGGGAGCTCAGTAGCGGGTAGAGTGTATGAGAGAGCCGCACTCTCAAATACTGCAACCTGTATTACTGTCATAGGGAGAGGGTCATCTCCTCTAATAGTAATAGGGTCAGGATCTATGGCAGTGTCTGGTTCCGAATATGAGTGTGGGACACTACCCACCTGCAATTGCATCCATCTCAGCCTGGGGCCGAGGGTAGGGGAGGCTCACGCCCTCTAATGGCAATAAAGTGATGTGCTCTGTAAACAGAAATGGTCCCCTCTAATCCTGTACCTCAGTTTTCGATGAAAGGGTCGCACCCTCTTATCATGCAAAACAGAGTCCCTCTCAGTTCCAGACTGATATTAAACGGGATGTTTGCCCTCTAACACTAGCTGAGTTGGGCCGATGTTGGGCCGATGTTTTGAGAGGCATTCACCCCTGATCCAGAAATCACTCTCAACCTCAGGTGCCAGAGAGGTGTATACAACTGGAGATAAAATCCTGAGAATAGTTGGAGTATAATCCAGCCAGGGGCAATGTCCCGGAGTCAAATAATGGGGACAGGCTGAGAAAACTGCAATAGTTAGAAAAGATATGGAATCTACAGACCGCCGACTGGAACCCAAGCAATGCGCGGAATTGTCAGGATATTTATATCGGCAGACATTTTGTGCTAAGATAGAAATTAAAAGTGTATATTGCCAGAGTCACTCAGAACAGAGCAGACTCCATTTTGGATTTCAAGCAAGACAGACACAACATTTCTTTCCTTTCTGTAACTAGCCACTAGCCTGAGCTAAGGAATGCATTATGTAAACAAGGCAAATGATAAGCAATGAAGCACAGGGATGGAATGCTCTGTTTAAATGTTGATGGAATAGAAATAATTTTAAACACAGACACTAGTGACAGAGAAGACCAAGTAATTAATTTTACTCTCTAAATTTTACAAGGTCCCATTGTAAGTAAGGGGTGAAATTGAGTTTAGAACTGTCAATTTTAGAAATTACGATCAAAGTTGTTGCCACAAAGACTGAGGCAAACGCTTTGAACTGACAGCAAATTTAAGTTATGGTAGTCATTTTAGATAAGCCAAATTACGTCAAAATTGTCATCAGGAAAAGTTAACTCTTTCCTGCATAGGAGGGTTTAGTGAGGCGAGACTGCCCTCTATGGATCAAATATCTAAATTGCGATCTGCAGGTTGAATACACCTACAGTTTCCTATTGGCCTTTCCAACTAATGACGTACAGAGAGTCTTGCCCTTTAAAAGTTAGGACAAAGGGAAGAGAGGAGGTTAGTTTGGGCATTCACATACGGACATTCAGAGAGATCCAAGACAGATATTCAGGACACTCTGGGACTAACACTCAACTTAAGAAACACTCCTTGACACTTAGAATTTTACTATTAATACTTTCTAACCAACATCACTTTCCTCTATTACTTACACACCTCCATACAACCAATCATACTCGCATTCAAATTCCTGGGACTACCTACTCATCTGATGAGAACATCTACATAACTGGTAATTATGCTGGTTTTATTTAATTCATTTAAATTAATTAAAAATGTACTAATACCATGATATATGACTGGATAAATCACGGTCAGATTTCAATTATTGAGAAATCTTAGTTAACTAAAGAATATGTAGTTATAACACTCCATTCTGCAGGTGGAGTCAGATAATTACATTGTACTGGTATCTTACCACGTGTTAGCATACTGCTGTTTTTATCCATGTGTGTTGATTTGCTCTAAAATAAGATCGTATATCTTAGGTAGAGTTAAATTTGGCTTTTTAAAAATCTGGTAGATTATTCTTATTGGATGGTTCCAGGAAATGATTAATGAGCTGGTTTGAATGTTATTTTATATGCCTAGGAGGATCTAGACAGCATTGAAAGGGTTAGTTGATCTGTTAGCCAAGGTTTTATGGCTTTTCACTGGAAGTTTAGCTTTCTGTGTCTGTGAAGTACCCTCATAAATCTTGTAAGTTTTGACAGTTGATGCTGTTAGCCATTGGATTGTTTTAATATTGCCATTGTATTACATACTTATATTATACTAAATATTCACTGATTATTATCATGCATGCTGCCTAATATTATTATTATTTAATTTGTCACAATAAATAATATCTATTTTTATAACAAGTTGTGATTTTATTTGTATGGAATACATTTCACTTACATGATAACGATCTCTAAGATCTAAGAGAATTGAAATAGTGGGCAATTCTCAACTGTATAATATTGGATACTGGATATGCAGCTAAATGATTCGTTGCTAAAGTCAAGGAATTACTGTGTTCCCCTGTTGTTGATTGAGCACTGGTCCCTGTACGTGCCTCAGAACGAAACTCTCCGAGTAGATGTGCCGCCGCTGGGCTGGTGCGAGCCATGGCTGCCCGCCTGAGAATTACATAGAAACCTTGCCCCTTGTGCATGCGGTTTAGGGCCTACACCCTTCCAAGCATACTTAGGTGTACCTATACTGGGGACACCTCAAAAGTATGATAGCAGTGCTTACCCGGACACCCCCTATCTCTGTGTTAATAGTGGGTAACTTGGTATTCCTCAGTAATATTCTCTCAGGCCTGCAGTCAAGAGAGGGTCCGAGTACCGACTAACGTTGGAGCGGGTCGGTCAAAAGGCATAGACATAGCAGGCCAATCAATGGGGCACAGACATAGCAGGCCAATCAGTGGGGCACAGAAATAGCATGCCAATCAGTGAGG